>CM077097.1:64591935-64998931 GCA_039513925.1 Platanthera zijinensis | reverse complement strand
TTCCTTGTTGGGATTTTTTGACTTCAAAGTCTTCAATGCAAAAAATTGGCTTTTAATCCGGTCGTGGTGCAACACTCCCTATCATCGTGCGCACCTTGATGAAAACAATGACCTGTGTGAAGTCTCTTGTGAAAGCAAGGTGCATTAATCTATCTTGGTAAGGATACACGTGCATAATTGTGATATACACATTGACATCGACAACTTGACAGGGTGACCTCAAAGGTTGAGTGCCCAAAAGCATGGGTTGGCATGCACCAAATGATGGATGTGAATAAAGAGTTATTCACCAACCATACAGGAGTTGCATTGTGATGCAATTGAAAAGCGTGGCCTACCTAAATAACTACATTATGAGAGAAAAGCCAAAGCTGACTCATAGTCTTAGTGAAATAAATAACTGGTCCACTAAGAGAGTTACTCGCATAAAATTTGGAATTGATATCGAGGGTTATCATTTTGATAAAAATAGTGGCAGTTATTTTTATTAAAGTCCAAATCGAAAGAATAAAATGTATTTTAAAATGTAGTACTGATTTTACTTTGAATTGATTCTTGTAGAATTTCCAAGACAAGTGGTTCACACTCCACCCTGTCACTCAGAGCCATCATTGAGAAGGAGAAGATGAGTGGTATGAATTATTTAGACTACTATAGGAGCTTGAGAATTGTTCTCAGGTAAGATCAAAAGCTCTATGTTTTGGAAGAGGAATCCCCTGAAGAGCTTATCGGTAATGCATCCCATTCTGATAAGGATGCTTATAAGAAGTACATTGATGACTCCTTAGATGTCGAATGCCTCATGCTGGCAATGTTGAACTCTGAGCTCCAAAAGCAATATGAGAACATGGGTTGCAAGGAAATTGACGAGCATCTTAAGAAAATATTTCAAGGGAAAGCTTATCAAGAGAGGTTTGATGTCACTAAGGCATTGTTCTAGTGTAAGATGGGAGCTCAGGACATAGTAGGGACTCACGTACTCAAGATGATTGGGTATATAGAGAACCTTAAGAGATTAGGCTTCCCTCTGGGCCAAGAGTTTGCCATAGACCTGATCCTGCAATCGTTGCCGGATAGTTATGAGCAGTTTGTCTTAAACTATAAAATTGATGAAATAGATATGATACTGCCCGAGCTCCTAGGAATTTGCGAACTGCCAAAATCATATAATGAAGTCCAAGCATGCTGACCCATACTAAAAGTAATATAAAAGGCAAGGGAAAGGACAAGGGCTTCAAGAAGATTAAGGTAGGACCTAAGTCTGCTCTGGAGCCCAAGTCATCAGCACGTAAGAAGAAAGGCTTGGCGAAGGAAGGGAAATGTTACCACTGTGGCAAGGCTAGTCGTTAGAGGAGGAATTGTCCGTCATATATTGAGGGTTTGCAAAAGATGAAGGGTGATATTACTTCCACTTCAAGTATATATGTTATAGTGATAAACCTTTCTACTTCTTCATCCTGGGTATTTGATACCGGATGTGGTTCTCACATTTGTATAAGTGTGCAGGAACTGGGAAGGGGAGAAGATTGTTGAATAATGGGGAGGTGGACCTATGTGTTGGAAATAGAGCAAGAGTTGCTGCAGTCGCCGTTGGTGTTTACCGTCTTTCCTTGCATAGTGGGCTTGTAATTGAACTTGATAATTGTTATTATGTTCCTTCAAGAACTAGAAACATTATATCTATTTCATGTTTGGACATGATTGGATTTTATTTTATTATTAAAAACAATTGTTGTTCGATATTTAAGAATAATGTTTGTTATGAAATAGGCCAAATGTTCAATGTTTTATATGTTTTAAACTTAGACCATCGGATCTATAATATAGAAAATACAAAAAGTCTAAAAATGAATGACTCGTACCTTACGTACCTATGACATTGTCGTTTGGGCATATAAATGAGAAACGCATATCTAAGCTCCATAAAGATGGACTACTGGACTCATTTCATTATTAATCATTTGAGAGATGAAGATCTTATTTTTTAGGCAAGATGACTAAGGCCCCTTTCCCTGGTTTCAATGAGAGGGCTGATGATCAATTGAGTATAGTACATAGTGATGTATCCAGACCCATGAGTTCTATGATACGGATATTTGTATCTTATGAAGTGCAAATCCGAAACCTTAGAAAAGTTCAAAGAGTTTAATAACGAAGTAGAGAACCAGCTAGGTAAGAAGGTTAAAGCACTCTGATCTAATCGAGGTGGTGAATACCTGAGTCATGAGTTTCATGATCATCTAAAAGAGTGTGGTATTATATCATAGTTCACTCCACCTACAACACTACAGCATAATGGTGTGTCTTATCGGAGGAATCATACTTTGTTAGACATGGTACGGTCGATGATGAGTCATGCAGATCTTCTTGTTTCCTTTTTGGGTTTTGCTCTAGAAACTGCTGCTTTTACACTAAATCGTGCTCCAACGAAAGAGGTTCTGAAGACAACATAAGAGATATTGATGGGGAAGCATCCTTGTATGTCGTTCATTAAGGTTTGGGGCTATGAGGTATACGTGCGATGTCATATGACTGACAAGCTAGAACATAAGTCAGATAAGTGTTATCTTGTGGGGTATCCCATGAAAACTAAATAGTACTATTTCTACCTACCGTTCGAGGGCAATGTGTTTATCGTAAGGACTTGTGTCTTTCTTGCGAAAGTGTTCTCAAGTAGAAAGACTACTAGGGTAGAACTTGAAGAAGTTCAAGATCCACAATCTATGAATGAACCAGAATTGGAACCTAAGCCAGGACTGCAAGTTGTTGTAGCTGGAGAACATTCTTAAGAAACATAAGTTCCATATAGATCTGGTATACCAAGGTTTGAGCCTGAGAGATATGGATTTCTCGTGTCTCAAATAGGTAATGTTCTGCTTATGGGTCATAATGATGAACCGGCAAGCTACTAAGTGGCTATGAGTGGATCGTACTCTGAGAAGTGGCTTGAGGCCATGAAATCTGAAATGGACTCCAGGTATGAAAACCATGTTTGGACCTTGGTGGAACCACCGAAATGGGTATGACCCAGAGGGTGCAAGTGGGTCTTCAATAAGAAGGCTGACATGGATGGGAATGTACAGACATTAGAAGGGTGATTAGTTGCTAAGGTTTCCAAGCAAATTCATTGTATTGACAATGATGAGACCTTTTCACCTGTTGTCATGGTTAAGTCCATCAGAATTCTGCTTGTTATTGCTGCGTATTATGACTACGAGATCTAGAAGATGGATGTCAAAACAACATTCCTAAATGGAAACCTCCTTGATAAAGTATATATGAAACAAACCGAGGGTTTTATATCTCCAGGTGAAGCCACTAAAATATGTAAGTTGAAGAGATAAATTTATGGATTAAAACGATCTTCTTAAAGTTGGAATCTTTGTTTTGATGAAAAGATCAAAGGATCTTGTTTTATCAAGAATGAGGATGAGCTGTGTGTTTACTAGAGGATTAGTGGGAGCATTATTATCTTCCTAATATTCTATGCAGATGACATACAACTTATTGGGAATGAAAAACCGACCCTATAAGTGGTTATGAAAAACCTAGGGTGATGGTTTTCATTGAAATACTTGGGTGAATCGACTTATATACTTGGTATTAAGATCTATAGAGATAGATCGAAGAAGTTGCTAGGTTTGACCCAAAGTACGTACATTGATAAGGTGTTAAAGCGGTTCAACATGCTTCAGTCCAAGAAAGGATTCTTACCCATGTCTCATGGTGTGAGTCTCTCTAAGGACCAGTGCCCTAAATATTATGAAAATAAGGACCGCATGAAGTTCATTACATAAGCTTCGACAATTGGGTCAATCATGTATGCAATGATATGTACTCGACCCAATGTCTCTTATGCCTTGAGCATTCCTAGCATGTATCAGTCTGATCCTAGTGAAAGTCACTAGATTATCGTTAAGAATATCTTGAAGTACTTGCAAAGAAATAAGCATACGTTCTTGGTATTTGGTGGAGAGGAAGATCTCGTTGTAAGAGGTTACACAGATGCTAGCTTCCAAACTGATATGGATGACTCAAAGTCTCAGTCAGGGTTCATATTTTTCCTAAATGGAGGTTCTGTTTGTTGGAAGAGTTCCAAGCAGGAGATAGTTGCCGATTCTTCAACGGAGGCCGAGTATATCGATGCACCAAATGCAGCAATGGACGTTGTATGGATTAGGAAATTCATTGGCAAGTTAGATGTAGTTCCTAGAATTGTTCGTCCCATAAATATTTACTGTGACAAGAATGGTGCAATTGCACTTACTCCGGAACCTAGATCTCATTAGCGTTCCAAGAACATACTTTGGCGGTTCCATCTTATTCGAGAGATTTTCAATCGAGGAGATGTGAGCATTTGTAGAGTGCCGACTGAAGAAAATATTGTGGATCCACTAACAAAGCCGCTAGTGCAGAGAAAGCATGATACTCATGTTAGATCTATGGGTATACGATACCTTAATGATCAGACCTAGTGGGAGTATTTTGATGGTATGTTTGTTTGTTGTAATAATTCATTTAATGAATTGAGTACTGTATACATTTCATTTATATAATTTTGGCAAGTTCTTTTATTGGTAATTTTATTTCTAATGTGATAGAGTAATTTAACATAATAAATGCCCTTGGAGTGTTTGCTTCCATAGGATTAGTAAAAATATGCGAATAAGAGGTAAATAACCACAAATTTTTTTGCTCCAAAAAAGTAATTAATACAAAGGTGTGCCACCTTATTTATAGAAAATGGGGGAGATGAGTGTACAATACACAATGTGGGACTAAATACAAGTCGGGCAGACTGAGCAGTTTGACATACCGAAACCGCTCACTATACAAGCCATAACCTTACAAGCTCAGGACACAAGTGAAATGCCGCTAGTCAAGCCGCTAAGCCGCACCTACAAATAGCTAACAATTTGTAGGTGGTAAACCATTATGCTGAAGCTCCGACTAAACAAGACCCTTGCAGCTTCTAGTAAAATAGCATCCAAACAATCCGCTGAGGACATCCACTAGAATACTGGCAGAACAGGCCGCGGTGGCTAGTTTGGCTAACTGCCCGAATTGAGTTCTAACACAAACAGTCCACTGAGGCTACCTGCTATAAGACTGGCTGGACAGACTATAACACCCCCTGATTTTTCTATCAGTGTTTAAGCTTTGTCTGGCATTACGTTGGTGCATTTTCGGCCTTTTGCCATTGTTAGAGCGTGGTCTTTGCACTTTAGGCTCTCTGAGCAGCTTGTGTTGTAGCCTGTTTGCAAGGTTCCCTAGCGAGTCAGAGTCTATTTTGGTAACTCGTTGGAGCCTCTCCGGGAATTCTTATGTTTTGGCTTCGGGAAGTGTTAGCCAGAGTTTCTTTTGTCGGATGATAATTCCGACTTTGCCACTAGATTCGTAGCATGGGTATTTAGCTACGGTGTGAATTTCATCAAATTCTGAGATCGTTTGTTTTCATGTTTTTTTGCGTGTTATTTAATTAGCTGATATAATGATATGCTTTGCCGGTTTTCCTTCGCCGGTTTTAGTGTTTTACATATATAAGATTATATTATCAAATATAATGGTATATTATATATAATAATAGTTATATATATACTAGTGGCTGATTTATAATAGTATTATAATAGCTTAGTGGCTAATATTATATTATATGTATTTGCTATAGTGGCCGGATATTTTATATTATAGCTTATTTTAGTATATCCCCTTCATCTTCCCCAAAAAGTAAGGAAGGAAAGCTTCCAGTAGAAGGCTTTGGGTGATGGAAGTGCTGGAGCTCCGGGCGGTGATTTCTTGCAATCTAGAGCTTGTTTTTCTCGGGTAAGGGCAGATCTGGATTGCTCTCACCCGGATCTTCCTCCCTAGGTAAGTATATCTTGCTCTAGAGTTGTCTTAGTAAGCTTGGGTTTTTTGGGTTTGCTCTTCTTCCCTCTAAAAGCTTCAGGTTTGTCTTTTAGTTGGCCGATCTTGCCGCAGGTGCCAGATTTATGTAGGACAGCTGCTATTCCTGGAGGTAGAGGTAAGTGGCGCTCTTTGGCCTTTCCAACCTTGATTTTAACTCCACTTATCTTATTTTAGTAGCTCATTCATTTTTCCTAGAAGCTAGGGTTGCTGCAGTTTTCATCCTAGCTAGATGTGCTCAATTTTGTCCAATTTTAATTTATTTTCTCTTTTCTTATTCACTGGTTTATGTCCAGGTAGTGGATGGAGGTGGGATTTTAGTTTGCTATTTTTAGCCCAGCTTGGTTGGTAGCTGTATCCGGGTAGAAGGGGTAGGGTAGAGGAAATTAGAATTTTTTTTAGTTCACTGGATAACAGGCGTTGAGTGTTAGCTTAGTGTAGAAGTCATTTTGTAGGCTAAATGAAAAAGCGTTGAGTGTGGTGGATACACTCAATGCCTAGCTGTTTGGTATGGAGACTAAGTCCAGAAGCGTTGACAGCATTGAGTGAGGTGAGCTCACTCAACGCCGTCTGATTTTGGTGTTGAGTGAGTTGAGCTCACTCAATGTCGTATGCTTTGGGCGTTGAGTGAGTTGAGCTCACTCAATGCCATATTGCCAAATACTTTTTCTAAGTCTTTTGACGTTGAGTTAGTTGAGCTCACTCAACGGCGTCAGGCTTGGAATTTTTTCTAAGTCTTTTGGAATTGAGTGATTTGAGCTCACTCAACTCCATCTGTCTTTGGCGTTGAGTGAGTTGAAATCACTCAATACCGTCTACGTTTGGCGTTGAGTGAGTTGAGCCCACTCAACGCCGTCTATTCCTGCGATAATTTTATTCCAGTCGAAAGCGTTGAGTGTGGTGAAGTCACTCAACTCCTTCGACTTTTTAGCGTGATAGCGTTGAGTGAGCTTTACTCACTCAATGTCGTCGTCCAGCGAGTTTTTGTAACTAAGACTTTTCGCGTTGAGTGAGTGGAGCTCACTCAACGCGGCGTCGAGTATACTCGACGCCTTCTCTGCTTAGTGTTTGGCATTGAGTGTGTGGTACTCACTTAACGCGGCGTCAAGTGGACTCGGCGCTTTTTCCTTAGACTGGTGTTTTTCTCCCGAGTTGGTTAGTGTGGATTTTATTTCATTCTGGTGTTGTGTTTTTGGCTAGTTTTTGGATCCCGAATCGTGGATTATGGCAGGTGATTTTTTTCTGATGGCTCTGTAAGGGGGTGATTTGTGTGTTCTGAGCTGTGGCAACCACCTGTTAGGCCCCAGTTTGGGCTATTTTGGTTAGGTGTGTGGACCCTGGAGCTGCCACTGGTTATTTTCACCCTGGAGAATTTTTGGGTCTGGTTGTTTGGAAGAGGGCTGCTTTTGGCTACCAACCCGGACCCAAGGTTTTACCACTTCTATTAATTAACAAGTTAGGACTGTTAGTTCCTTTCCTTTTCTAAATGGATATATTTTGGCATGCCTTGTTGCTGCTGCAGGTTTTTAGCAGGGCATATTGCTAACTTCTCGCATTTGGTGCGCTTGATTTATTCTTTGGATAGTGTTTTACTTTTGATGTCTTGTTTATTTCCTTTTGCTAAGTTTGATAGCATTCTACTGTAAGGGTACGATAAACCCCTACTTTTTTATTTCTTATGACCTAATGATCCATTTCTGTTTGATTATATTTTCGATGAGGTGTTCTTTGAATGCCTCAGGTTCAGAGTAGAAGCCGGTTGGGCGGCTTGTTTTCTTTTGGGGGCTTACTAGTGATCTCCTGGGCTGTTGAGATCACCCTTCCTCAGTTTGTGAAGTAGATCTTTTCTTGTTTCCTCTGTATAGACATCCATACTCACAAGTGGGTTTGTGTTAGGTTATTGAGGCCCACTGGTAGTTTTCCTTGTGATGCTAAGTATGTGACTTAAACTGCTATTTTTTTCCTATTTGGAGGTTGTTTACTTGCTCTTTGGGAATGATTTATGCTAGGATGCGTGTTAGGGATTTTAACTTGTAAAAGCATTACTATATGTACTTTATACATATCAAATTTCTAAACCTAAAGTACTATTTTCCAAAGTAACGTAAATACTAATTTTATATTATACTAAATTTAGAGTCCTGCATTTCATGAGTTGTCCTTTGGGGACATTTACACTCATGTAGGATGTCAAATCACCTTAACCAAGGTATTTTTCCGCAGCGTATAAATATATTTTTACTTATGGACTAGTTGATCCACTATGCCGAGGGATATGACCATCCATATAATTTGAAAGATATTTTTCATAATAACTTATGATTTCGGTTTAACTTGTTTAGGTTGGTGCCTTGCCTGAGCGTCTACAGTTATCCCTTGCATGACGTGTGATGATGCATAATTTGACCTAAATTATGCATATAAAAATCTAAATAATCTAATATAAATATTTTTATAATGTTAATTTTATTCGCTAAATCGTATCTTTTTATAATTCTATCCTAACCATGCCTATTTTACTATATTTTCTGCGCGCAGCAAACTTCGGGCCCACTTTTGGGCATGTTGGGGCTAGAATCAGATCTTGGGCTGAACACGAAAGTTGTAGCCCTCGGAAATACCTTTCCAATGCATAGTTACACGCCTTCGTCGGATTTATGTAACTTTGGGAATCCTCCGTCGAAGTTTCTATCCAGCAGGTTTCCTGCATAAATGATTCTCGTCTTTGAGCAAGAACTAAGGATCTCGGGACAAATTGCACTATTAATTATAAGAGAACACGCCTTCAGTTTTTGAATTCCAAACTAAATGTTGAGTGCATTCATGCCACGGTGTTGTTGAACTATATTCAAGAATGGAATGAAACCACAATGGTCCAATGAGATTTTTTTCTCCTAAGTATGAAAGAGGCTAGCCACCTTTGACTAAATATTCAGCATATGTTTTTAAAGTAAGCTTCTTGGAAAGAGAGAAAGTTAGCCAATTTTTATCATGCTTTTCATGACAAGTATGAAAGAGGCTAGCCACCTTTGACTATATATCCAACATGTGCATTTTGACCAAGGGAAGCTTCATGGAAGCTTCATCCTCATGCCAAATTCCAACTCTACCCCCTTGGTTTTGGCCGTATAAATAAGCATGAAGGAAGTGGGGGAAAGGATCATCATTCCTCCTTCATTTGAGCCTTCTAGAGAGTAATTGAGAGTTTATTTTTAGAGTATTTTAGATTAATGTTTTCATGCTTTAATTTTCCTACAATCTCTTTTATCGCACTTGTAATCTTGTTGTAAACTCTCCTTGTAATGTCTTTATGCCCTTTTTGTAATTTCCTTTCACTAAGAATAATATAGTTTGTTATTCCTTTTCTCTCTCTCTCTTTCTTATTTTACATATTCTTAACATGATTTTCATTTCCTACATAATTATGAGTAACTAAATCCTCATAGTACTCGATCTTGATGATCAAAGGATGAGTTGATCAGTTATGATGCTCTAACTCTCTTTCTCTTTTTAGAATCTAGGCCTTCGATTTACTCTTTATTTATTTCGAATGAAACTATATTATCGATATATAGTCTCCATTCATGTTTTCATTATTGGATAGCCGAGAGGCCGATAGCTTGAAATGAGCGCTCAAGAGTAAAGAGAGTTGCACGCACCTCTCGAGAGAGAATGACATAAATCTCCTAGATTGGAGTCAAATCCAATAGCAAGGTTCACTACTTAAAGCGAGTGTTAGGTATTCGGATACGGGACGAGAGTTCGGTCGGATCTTCCTAACCTCAGTTGGGCACATCTTCGAGAGAAGCGCGTTCAAGCTTTGGGAACCCCCACGGGCAAGGTATCTTTATTTTATTAAGTTAAAGTTTGTGATTGCTTTCTTAATTAATTTTGCCAAAGAAATTCAAGATCGAGTACTTCCGCTTAAATCATCGTTTATCCTTTTTTTATTTGCAAGTAATTTTCTCTCTTCTCTAATTTAGTAATCAAGCCCAAAAAGAACTTTTATTTGATAAGATAATAGTAACTCTTTGAAGTAGAAGTAATCAAACCACCCCGGGTAATACGACCTTGATATTGAACTTAATATCCTATACAATATGTGATAAGGTACACTTGCCTTCCTCTAATATAGAATCAGAGAACATCTCACAACCACACTTTCACCTTCTCTCTCCATAACTTTTTCTTCTCCACGCATAACCCCTTTTCTCCACGAAATTTTTATATCAAGTTTTTGGCGCCGTTGCCGGGGACACTAGTTTTGATATTTTGAAAAGAGGATAGCTATTAATTTTATCTTCTTCTTTTTTCGCTCTCTTTATAGTTTTTCTCATTATCTCTCCCCCACTTCTCTTTCTTTTTAGTGTATGACTAGAGGAAGCTCTTCGAATATTCCTTTTGATTCTGAGATAGAGCGCACTGTTTTGCATCGCCTCCATTCTCGTGATCAGGAATCGCATTTAGGCATCGAAGAGTCGATCGGAGATACTGCCATAGAAATTATGGATCTTAATCCGCCCAACCCAGATGAGGCCCAACAAAGGACCATGTCCTATTATGCGCGGCCAAATCTTGAGGGTACACAATCAAGTATTGTCCACCCTGCAGTGGTGAACATTAACTTCGAAATCAAATCCAGCATTATACAAATGGTGCAGCAGTTGGTAACCTTTGATGGTCTCCCGGATGAGGATCCAAATTGCCACATTTCAAATTTTCTCGAGATTTGCGATACTTTCAAAATCAATAGTGTCACGGATGATGCCATTCGATTACATCTTTTTCCATTTTCTTTACGGTAAAAGGCCAAGCAGTGGCTGGCCTCTCTCCCTAGAGGATCCATCACTACATGGGCCGAGATGGCAGGAAAATTTCTTACAAAGTACTTTCCTCCTGCAAAAACCGCAAAACTACGCACTGATATCGCATCATATATGCAAATAGACTCAGAGACTCTCTACGACGCGTGGGAGTGCTTTAAAGAACTATTATGTAGATGCCCACACCACGCACTTCCCACTTGGCAACAAGTGCAAATCTTCTATAATGGCTTGAATTTCCAAACAAGACAAATGATCGACGCAGCCGCTTGGGGGACGTTGAATAACAAAACCCCGGAGGCCGCATAAGAGCTTGTTGAGGAAATGGCCATGAATGCATACCAATGGAATGCACCACGAGCACGACCAGTTAAGCCAGCGGGAGTTTTTGAAATTGATGCATCTACGAATCTAGCCCTCCAAGTTGAGCGCCTAACTAAGCAAGTGGCAGAGATGACTGCTTCCTCTGCCACTACTCCTTGGGCTAATAATAATGTTATTTTTGAAGAACAGGTTGACTTCATGGGAAACGCGCCTCGACCTTCTTATAACCCGAATAACGCACCGTATAACAACACATATAATGCGAGTTATAGGAACCATCCAAACTTCTCATGGAGCAACCAAGGGAATGCTCAGCTCCCTCCAAATCTAAATCCTTCTTATAATCAAGCTCCCCCACTTAATTTAAATCGACCCGGTTTTCCACCGCAACAGTCGAAGCCCTCTTCGCTTGAAAATGTCTTTGCCAAGTATATTATCGCAAATGAATCTAATCTCAGGAACATTACCGGGTCTATTAAAAGCTTAGAAAATCAGGTAGGCCAGCTAGCGAAGATGTTCTCCGAGCGACAACAAGGAACTCTGCCAGGAAACACCGAACAAAACCCAAGGGAAAGCGCGAATGCAATCACACTCTACAGCGGAAAGGAGGTAGCTTTAAAAAATGAAGAACCCATGGTACCTTCTTCTACTCCTACCCCTCCTATTTTAGCTTCGAATTTACCAACTATGTTTATGTCGCACGCCTCTAATTCAAATATTCTTTATCCTGCTAAGTTAAAAAATGAGCGTGCCGAGGAGAGTTATAAAAAGTTCTTAGAAATTTTAAAACAAATTCATATTAATGTCCCTTTCTGCAAGGCTATCTCTAACATGCCAAAATATGCGAAATATCTCAAGGAGATGCTCTCTAATAAGAAAAAGCTTGAGGATATTTCACATATTTCCCTTAACGCAGAATGCTCCGCGGTTGTACTTAACAAATTACTGCAAAAAGTAAAAGACCCGGGAAGGTTTTCCATCCTATGTCTTTTTGGTAATTCGTTAGTAAAACACGCCTTAGCTGATCTAGGAGCAAGCATAAACCTCATGCCATTCTCTCTATTTAAAAAATTAGGTCTAGGATCTCCAAAACCCACCAAAATGAGTATCTAGTTAGCTGATCGATCAGTTAAGTTTCTGGTAGGGATAGTAGAGGATGTGCTCATAAAAGTAGACAAATTCATCTTTCCGGTGGATTTTGTTATCCTAGACATCGAAGAGGATGCCGAAGTACCCCTTATACTCAGTCGCCCCTTCCTTGCCACCTCCCGCGCTATTATTGACGTTAGTGATGGAAAGCTCCTCCTTCGGGTTGGAGACGATGAAATCACTTTTAGTATAAATCCCTCGATGCGTAATACCTTAGCTAATGACGATTCCTGCTTTTACCTAGAAGAATGCTTCGAAGGTGAATCTCTTGCACTAACCGAGTCTATATCTTCATCGTATAATGAACCCATTATCGCCGAGCGCTTTTGCTTAGAAGAAGTCTCTCGCCCCACACCACCTGAACCACTACACATCGAAACCCTAAAAATAAAAACCTCCTACGAGGAACCACCCACCTTAGAGTTTAAGCAACTTCCCCCTCATCTCAAATATCTCTTCTTAGAAAGAAACTCCAAACTTCCCGTTATCATCTCTACCGATTTGAGTGACTCAGAAATTTCTGAGTTGGCTCTAGTGTTAAGAAATCATCGCCACGCAATTGCATGGCAGTTATCTGATATAAAGGGGATTAGCCCCTCCTTCTGTACCCATAAGATCTTCTTGGAAGAGAATTCCCACAATTCTGTCCAGACCCAAAGACAACTTAATCCTAATATGAAGGAAGTCGTGAAGGCTGAGGTAATCAAACTCCTAGATGCGGGAATCATCTATCCCATCTCTGATAGTACTTGGGTTAGCCCAGTACAAGTTGTGTCGAAGAAAGGCGGTGTAACGGTGGTCGCGAATGAAAACAATGAATTAATTCCAACTCATACTGTTACGGGTTGGCGGATGTGCATCGACTATCAAAAACTTAATGATGTCACCCGAAAAGACCATTTTATGTTACCGTTTATCGA
This sequence comes from Platanthera zijinensis, assembly GCA_039513925.1. Lineage (NCBI taxonomy): Eukaryota > Viridiplantae > Streptophyta > Magnoliopsida > Asparagales > Orchidaceae > Platanthera > Platanthera zijinensis. Next base: position 64,985,811 of record CM077097.1, on the reverse strand, counting down.
CCAAATCTTAGAACGCCTGTCCTGTCACTCTTTCTATTGTCTTCTCGATGGTCTCTCAGGATATTTCCAAATTCCTATTTCACCCGAGGACCAAGAGAAACCACCTTCACTTGTCCTTTTGGTACCTTCGCGTATAGAAGGATGCCATTTGGGTTATGCAATGCGCCAGCTACATTTCAGAGATGTATGTTGGCAATTTTTAATGAGTTATTAGAAGAGGTGATGGAAGTCTTCATGAACGACTTCTCGGTCTTCGGTAATTCATTTAAAAACTGTTTAAAAAATCTAGAGCGTGTGCTTATTCGTTGTGAGGAGACCAATCTAGCCCTCAATTGGGAGAAATGTCATTTTATAGTCCGAGAGGGATTAGTCCTCGGTTATAAAATTTTGGGAAAAGGGATAGAGGTCGACCGGGCTAAGATCAAAGTAATTTAAAAACTTCCCCAACCAACGAACATTAAAGCGATTTGTAGTTTCTTAGGCCACGCAGGGTTCTATCGGCGCTTCATTCAAAATTTTTCCAAAATCACCAAGCCGTTAACCCATCTTCTTGAAAAAGAATCTTCTTTCCTCTTTGACGATGAATGTCTTGTAGCATTTAATTTAATTAAAGAAAAATTAGTAAAATCTCCGATCCTAGTCGCGCCAGATTGGTCGCTCTCATTTGAGATCATGTGTGACGCAAGTGATATTACCGTCGGCGCTGTTTTAAGCCAACGAGTGGATAAATTCTTCCACCCAATTTATTATGCGAGCAAGACACTCACGTCTGCATAAGCCAACTACACCACCACTGAGAAGGAGCTTCTAGTGATCGTGTTTGCTTTCGATAAGTTTAGGTATTACATCACTCTCTCAAAAGTTGTAGTCTTAACGGATCACTCCGTGCTTAGATATTTATTAAGTAAAGCGGACGCCAAGCCCCACCTTTTGCGATGGATCCTCCTCTTACAGGAGTTTGACTTGGAGATCTGGGACAAAAGGGGTGCCGAAAATTTGGCGGCCGACCATTTGTTGCGTTAAGAGAATCCTGCTAGTGAAACATTAATAGAGTCTGATATTAATGATAAATTCCCCGATGAGCGCCTCCTTGCTCTAGAAAATCTTAAGAATTGTTCGGCAGCCTGGTTCGCCGATCTGGCTAACTATTTAGTTGCCCGGGTCTTGCCACAAGAATTCTCAAAACAGCAAAAGAAGAAATTCTTTTCTGACATAAAGAATTATTTTCTGGAAGACCCCTTTTTATTTCCTGTTTGTGCGGACCAGGTTGTGCGACGTTGTGTTTCGAGTAAGGAAGGCCTACAGATTTTACGGCATTGCCACGAGGTACCAACTGGTGTTCATTATCAGGCGAACAAAACCGTAAGGAAGGTGCTAGAGACGGGCTTTTATTGTCCCACACTTTACAAAGATGCTCACACCCTAGTGAGTACTCTCGATAGCTACCAGCGGGCCGGCAATATCTCACGTAGGGACGAGATGCCTCAAAATATTTTTCTAGAATGTGAAATCTTCGATCTTTGGGGCATCGACTTCGTTGGCCCTCACCCTCTGTCTTATCAAAACAAATACATTCTCGTTGTTGTCGACTATGTATTAAGGTGGGCGGAAGGGCAGGCGCTCCCCACCAACGATGCACGAGTCGTAGTTAATTTTATAAAAAAATTATTCTCTCGATTTAGCACGCCGCGCGCTATAGTTAGTGATAGGGGAACCCATTTCTTCAATAGCCAGTTTGCCAAAATTTTGGCAAAATATGGTGTAACGCACAAACTCTCCACCGCCTATCACCCCCAAACGAGCGGTCAAGTCGAGGTTGTCAATCGAGAATTGAAGCGTATTTTAGAAAAAACTGTTTCTATAAATAGGAAGGATTGGGCGTTAAAACTAGATGATGCTCTATGGGCCTATCGAACGGCATATAAGACAGCCATTGGCTGCACGCCATTTCGATTGGTTTATGGCAAGGCTTGCCACCTTCTGGTTGAGTTAGAGCACCGTGCAGTCTGGGTGCTTAAATTTTTGAATTTAGATTCTACCCTAGCTGCCGATCAAGGTAAATTTCAGCTGAATGAGCTCGATGAGTGGCGCGTGAACGCATATGAGAGTAATAGGCTTTATAAAGAGCGAACAAAGTTTTATCACGACAAAAATATTAAATTTCCAATAAAATTTTTGCCGGGCGATCTCGTCCTTCTTTATAACTCCCGCCTTTGCCTCTTTTCGGGAAAATTAAAATCGCGATGGTCCGGCCCCTTTATTGTTAAAGAGGCTTGGCCATATGGGACGGTTCTTATTTCCCACCCGTAAAAATGAGAATTTAAAGTAAATGGCCACCGCCTAAAATTATATTTGTTGGGAGACGATCTGGGGAAGAATGATTCGCATGACTTTTTGCCCTAGCAATGATGCTCTCATTACCAAATGTTTTATTTATCTTTATTTTTTCGACAATGATGTTTGAACTTGGATAAACTATTTGAATTTGTTCTGTAATAATTTCAACATATTTTGGACTTCTTTTGGACAATTTCTTTTAAACAATATTTTTTTTGTTGCGTCGAGCTCAGACGACGTTTTAAACATAGGGCGCTCTTTGGAGGCAACCCAAGTTATTTTTCTGTTTTCTTTCTTTTTGTTTTTTTTTTGTTTTTGTTGTTTTTTTTTTACTTTTCCCCGGGCGATTCCGACAAGCTGAAGTTTTGCGATCGCGTGCTCCAACGTTGCTTATTCCACCAAAAGTTCAAGATGATATTTCATGAAGTTCCACAACGCAGGTATGGGGGAGTAGTATCGCCCAGCCACTCGCAACTCATAAATCTGGGGAAGTACCTGTTGTAATTTATTTCATTTCAGTTTTCTTGAAAAACTTCTCTCTCTCCTTCCCCTCCTTTCTTCATTGAGGATAATGTTTAATTTTAAGTATGGGGGAGTCTTCCTTTATTTTAGTCTTTTCATATTTTAGAAAATCACAAAAATAATTTTTTTTAAGCACAAAGAAAAAAATCATATAAATAATGTTTAGTTCTAATTAGACAAATTATGGTAGAATCAATAGTACCCCTTACTTTATGTTTTTCTATTCTCAAAATATTCTATATAAACTTAGCTAATTTTAATTTTTTCTAATCTTTCTTCTTAATTATGTTGTACGAGTAAAGTGTTGACCTATGTTGTGTTCTAATTCTGGGTAGCATGTTCATTTGAAAAGTTTTTTTCTAAAACTTGCACTTCTCTATAATTTTCATCTTTTATTCTTTTTACTCTCTTATAAATTATTCATCCTCTATTTTCCTTTTGGTTTTTAGAAAATTTTTAAAAGATAACTTTGGATTTGTGTGGTAGATGTGAATTATCCTAGACGCTTATTATTCTTGTACTCATGAAGATTTCATTAGTCTTTATTTACTATCTAGAACTTACCCATTTCGAAATTTTTCAAACCTTGCTTTAGATGAATTTGGGAGCATGAAAAGGATTTAGGCCTTTTTTTTCATTTGAGCCTTCATGCCAACCTTTTAAATCAATCATTAGTTTGCCTTTGTTGAGCTTTTTTCCATGTTTTACTTATTACATCCACTTTTTATCTCGACAAAGCCAAATATTCCAACCTATTTGATCACACTAATCATTTGAGTTTTATTTAAATTTCACAATTATGATAGGTTTAATTTTGTGAGATATTGGGAGAAATTCAAATGAAAGACTATGCTCAAAAAAAAAGAAATGAAAAAAATTTATGTTTTGATTGGCCAATTTCAAAAGGAATTTTTTTTTCTTACGGCCTTTTGTTTTAAAAAAAGTGATAAAATAAAAAAAAAATCTTTATACCTTGTTGCATGTGTTTCATGCCTTTTTATTGTTGTTGTTTTTGTAAAACTCATGTTTTGGTTTAGTGTGATTATTAGCCACCGATTTTATCGTTGAATTCCATTCCAAATCATATACCTAGGCCAAGATTCAGTCCTACAAAGTCCTTTTGATTCATGCTCTTAGGTTTGTTTTTAGTTAAGTAGAGAAAAAGAATAGATTAGCTAAGTTTTGGGTACGAATTTAGATTCTTGGTTTTAGATTGATATAATTATAATTTATCTCTTAGTGTATAGTAACAACTCAATGCGCTACTCTTTCGTTATTTTGCTTTAATTCGTTAAAAGACTTTTAGGTCAAAATTTTGGATGATTAATTTTGGTTAGTAAAGTTTTTAAAAATGATCTTTCATAATTAAGTAAAAGCTTTAGATCTATTTTTCATTCTTCCCTACTTAGAATTTCGCAGTGTACTCGTGTGTAGCATGATTAATTCTTTTTGATTAGTTAATTTTATGTTAGCTAGTTTTTATTACTTTGCTTGAGGACAAGCAAGATAATAAGTATGAGGGAATTTGATGATGCATAATTTGACCTAAATTATTAATATAAAAATCTAAATAATCTAATATAAATATTTTTATAATGTTAATTTTATTCGCTAAATCATATCTTTTTTTAATTCTATCCTAACCATGCCTATTTTACTATATTTTCTGCGCGCAGTGAACTTCGGGCCCACTTTTGGGCATGTTGCGGCCAGAATCAGATCTTAAGCTGAACACAAAAGTTGTAGCCCTCGGAAATACCTTTCCAACGCATGGTTTCACGCCTACATCGGATTTATGTAGCTTCGGGAATCCTCCATCTAAGTTGCTGTCCAGCAGGTTTCCTGCATGAATGATTCTCGTCTTTGAGCAAGAACCAAGGATCTCGGGACAAATTGCACTATTAATTATAAGAGAACATGCCTTCAGTTTTGGCATTCAAAACTAAATGTCAAGTGCAGTCATGCCACGGTGTTGTTGAACTATATTCAAGAATGGAATGAAGCCACAATGGTCCAATGAGATTTTTTTCTCCTAAGTATGAAAGAGCCTAGCCACCTTTGACTAAATATTCAGCATATGTTTTTAAAGGAAGCTTCTTGGAAAGAGAGAAAGTTAGCAAATTTTTATCATGCTTTTCATGACAAGTATGAAAGAGGCTAGCCACCTTTGACTATATATCCAACATGTGCATTTTGACATAGGGAAGCTTCATGGAAGCTTCATCCTCATGCCAAATTCCAACTCTACCCCCTTGGATTTGGCCCTATAAATAAGCATGAAGGAAGGGGGGAAAGGATCATCATTCCTGCTTCATTTGAGCCTTCTAGAGAGCAATTGAGAGTTTATTTTTAGAGTATTTTAGATTAATGTTTTCATGCTTTAATTTTCTTGCAATCTCTTTTATCGCACTTGTAATCTTGTTGTAAACTCTCCTTGTAATGTCTTTATGCCTTTTTTGTAATTTCCTTTCACTAAGAATAATATAGTTTGTTATTCTTTTTCTCTCTCTCTCTCTTTCTTATTTTGCATATTCTTAACATGATTTTCATTTCCTACATAATTATGAGTAACTAAATCCTCATAGTACTCGATCTTGATGATCTGAGGATGAGTTGATCAGTTATGATGCTCTAACTCTCTTTCTCTTTTTAGAATCTAGGTCTTCGATTTACTCTTGATTTATTTCGAATGAAACAATATTATCGATATATAGTCTCCATTCATGTTTTCATTCTTGGATAGCCGAGAGGCCGATAGCTTGAAATGAGCGCTCAAGAGTAAAGAGAGTTGCACGCACCTCTCGAGAGAGAATGACGTAAATCTCCCGGATTGGAGTCAAATCCAATAGCAAGGTTCACTACTTAAAGCGAGTGTTAGGTATTCAGATACGGTACGAGAGTTCGGTTGGATCTTCCTAACCTCAGTTGGGCACATCTTCGAGAGAAGCGTGTTCAAGATTTGGGAACCCCCACGGTCAAGGTATCTTTATTTTATTAAGTTAAAGTTTGTGATTGCTTTCTAGATTAATTTTGCCAAAGAAATTCAAGATCGAGTACTTCCGCTTAAATCATCGTTTATCCTTTTTTTATTGGCAAGTAATTTTCTCTCTTCTCTAATTTAGTAAGCAAGCATAGAAAGAACTTTTATTTGATAAGATAATAGTAACTCTTTGAAGTAGAAGTAATCAAACCGCCCCGGGTAATACGACCTTGATATTGAACTTAATATCCTATACAATATGTGATAATATACACTTGCCTTCCTCGAATATAGAATCGGAGAACATCTCACAACCACACTTTCACCTTCTCTCTCCGTAACTTTTTCTTCTCCACGCATAACCCCTTTTCTCCACGAAATTTTTATATCAGCGTGGCAACACGACACGTATTTTCTCTTACTCTGATAAAAGTTTGTTGCTGAGAAAATACAGGTCGTGACACAGACCGTGGGGGCTAGTTCGACTAACCGGCCTAACTAATTTCCAACACTCCCCCTCAAGCTGGAGAATATATGTCAACCTGCCCAACTTGCCACAAACCTATATGAACGAAGTAACCAGTTTCTTGAAGTAATTTGCCAGCTCTTTATCGTAAGTAATGAAAGGAGTGCATATCTAATTCTTTAGAATCTCTTCTTTAATAAACTGGCAATCAACCTCGATATGCTTCGTTCTCTCATGAAAGACCGGATTCTTCGAAATGTATATAACTATTTCATTGTCACGGAACATCGGTAGGGTGTGATCATAAAACTCTCCCAAATCCAGTAAGAGAGTTCAGAGCCATTTCAGCTCACAAGCAGTCAAAGCCATGCTTCTATATTCGGCTTCTGCACTCGATCTGGCAACCACAACTTGATTCTTGCTCTTCCAACTGACTAGATTTCCTCCAACAAAGGTGCAGAAACCTGACGTTGACTTCCCGTCTTCTTTATAATCTGCGTAGCTCGTATCAGAATAAGCCTCTTCTTTTAAATGTCCTCTTTTTAGGAACAAGATCCCTTTACCTTGTGCACCTTTAACGTATTCGAGAATCTTCAGAGCTGACTACATATTACACTCTCTAGGGGCTTTCATAAACTGACTTACTTTTCTAACTACATAACAAATGTCTGGTCTAGTAACTATCAGATAGATGAGTTTACTAACAATTTGTCTGTACCTTGTGACATCTTCAAGAAGAGGAGAAGACTCACTCCAGAATTTGTCATCTCTAATAGCCATAAGAGACCGAGCAGGTTTAGTTCCAAGAAGACCTATCTCTTGTAAAAGATCCAGAGCATACTTCCTCTGTGAGAGAATGATAGAACTAGGTTTCCGAGATATCTCAATCCACAGGAAGTACTTAGGAGACCCCATATCCTTGGTAACAAAATGCCACAGCAGATACTTCTTTGTCTTATCAACACCTTTCCTATCATCCCCAGTAAGAAGTATATCATTCACATAGACTGCAAGAATAACCAGCCAAGACGAAGTTTTCCGAATAAACAAAGAGTGATCTGCAGTGCTCCGAACAAATCCAACAACAGAAATTATCTCATTAAACCTTTCAAACCAGGATCTCGGACTCTGTTTCAGACCATAGATGGCTTTCTTCAACTTACACACCTAAGACTCCCCCTGAGCAACATACCTAGGAGGTTTCTCCATATAGACTGTCTCGTTCAAATCTCCATAAAGAAAGGCATTCTTGACATCTAACTGAGATATTTCCCAATCTCTGTTCATAGCCACGGAGAAGAGAACGCAGATCGTAGTAATCCGGGCAATAGGGGAGAATGTATCAAATAAATCCACACCATAAGTCTACGTAAATCCTTTGGCCACTAGACGAGCTTTGTAACGATCAACAATACCATCAGGAAGGTACTTGATGACAAAGACCCAGCGACAGCCAACCACATCAACACCAGGAGGAGTAGGCATAAGTGACCAAGTTCCCTGTTCGGTCAGAGTTTTCATCTCCTCATCCGTAACAAATTTCCAATGTGGAATAACTAAAGCATCATGATAAGATGCTGGAAGAACAGTAGCCGAGAGGGCAGAAGCAAAACTCTGCGCCCGAGGAGACAATCTGTTGTAATACACCACACTAGCAAGAGGATGCTGAGTGCATTATTGAACACCTTTCCTGAGAGCATTTGGAAGATCAAGGTCAGCCACATCTACTTGCATAGGTCTAGCCGAAGGAGAGGCAGGCAAATTAGGAACCATGTACAATGGGTCAACAGCGGAAGCAGGAAGAGCAGGAGAGTCACAAGAAGAAGAAGATAGAATAGCAGGAGTTGGACAAGGTGTAGAAATAAGAGGAGAGGGAACTGAAACATCAGGAGGAAGAATGAAGGAGGACAGAGAAAAGTAGGGAACAGTCTCAAAAAAGGTGACATCGGTAGAGACATAATGCGGACGAAGAATAGGATCATAACACCGATATCCTTTCTGAGTTGGATAATAGCCCATAAAGATACAGTTAACGGTGCAAGGTGACAACTTGTCACGAGTAGAAAAAGGGGAATGAACAAAGGCAGTACATCTAAAGACACAAGGTGGCAAAGTAAAAGGATTCGCAGCAGGATGAGGGATAGAAAAGGGTGTCTTCCCAGAAACAATAGAGGGAACACGATTAATAAGAAAGCAAGAGAGAAGAACCGCATGTCCCCAATAAGACTTGGGAACATGCATTTTACTAAGAAGGCTCTGAGCCACTTCAAGCAGATGACGATTCTTTCATTCAGCAACACCATTTTGTTGCGACGTATAAGGACAAGTGGTTTGATGAACAATACCATAATCAGTACAAAATGACGTAAACTGGTGACTAAGGTACTCCTTAGCATTATCAGACCGAAGGATTTTAATAGAAATATCAAACTGTGTATGAATCTCATTATAAAAAGCAGTGAAAATAGAATAAAGTTCAGAACGTTCATGCAACAAAAATAACAAAGTACAGCGGGAAAAATCATCAATAAATGTCACAAAATATAAGCTACCCCTACCAACAGTCTAAGTAGGAGCAGGACCCCATATATCTGAATGGACAATATCAAATGGATGAGAAGAACTGCGTCCTTTGCTAGCAGGAAAAGTAGAATGATGATGTTTCCCAAACTGGCAAGCATCACACTAAAGAGAAGAATCGCCCCGAGGTAAATTAGGCTGTAGCTGATAGAGGATCTGAGGAGGAGGATCTCCAAGATGAAGATGACACTAAAGGAGAGAAGAGGAGGCAAAGAAAGCAGAAAAAGTATTAAGATAGAATAAGCCGCCGCTTTCAGTCCCAGTAGCTATCATCTCCTTGGACTGAGGAACTTGAAAGGCACAAGTAGAAGCAGTAAAAATTGCTTCACAGCTGAACTGCTTACAAAGAGCAGTAACAGAGAGGAGATTGCAGGGAAAGTTGGAAACATAGAGAGTGTCCCGAAGCTGAAGAGAAGAAGTAACATGCACAGTGCCAGACCCGTGAACCAGGGACGGTAAACCATTAGCAATGAGAACAGGAGGTAAGTGCGTACTCATTGTAAGAGAAGAAAAAAGCTGAGAATTCTCGGTCATATGAGTGGTAGCACCAGAGTCAATAAGCCACCTACCCGTGGTAGCTAACAGCTTGGAGCAACAAGATCTGTTACCCTCTAATACAAAGTAAAAATATGAGAACAAGAGATAAATAACCGCAAATTTTATTGCTCCAAAAAAGTAAGTAATACATAGGTGTGCCTCCTAATTTATAGAAAATGGGGGAGATGAGAGAGTATAATACACAATGTGGGACTAAATACAAGTCGGGCGGACTGAGCGGTTTGACATATCCAAACCGCTCACTATACAAGCCATAACCTTACAACCTCAGGACACAAGTGAAAGGCAGCCAGTCAAGCTGCCAAGCCACACCTGCGGATAGCCAACAATTTGCAGTGCGATAAACCATTTTGCTGAAGTTGCGGCTTGATATCAGAATGCGTACTATGGGTTACCACGAGACTGTTGAGAGGATAAGCCTTGGACCAGAGCTTCACGACTAAACAAGACCTCTATAGCTTCTACTAAAACATCATCCAAACAATCAGTTGAGGACATCCACTAGAAGACCGGCAGAATAGGCCGCAGTGGCTAGTTTGGCTAACCTCCCGAATTGAGTTCTAACACAAACAGGCCGATGAGGCTACCTGCTAGAAGATTGGCTGGACAGACAGCGGCAGCTAGTTCGGCTAATCGCCTGAACTAAGTTCAAACAGGAGTCAAATAGTGACTTGAATGTGATGGCTTATGAAGCTTCATTCTTAAATTGTCCCTAGTCTAGTGTCATCTTAGAAGCTTATGGGTAATGATGACACATTAAGACTAGCATATGCATTGACTGATGACCGGTTCTCACAGGTCGTGATATTGTGATATCAAGTCATCACATGGGTACTTGTTAGTGAACAAGCTGTACTGGACAGACCCACCATGAGAATATTTTGTGGATTGTTATATGAACGTGTCACAAGTATGGCTGAAGTGTCTATGGTGTTTGTGGTCCTTTAACTTGAAGTCACAACATTCATCGAGTGAGGAAGAGAGTGCTTTGATGCTATCAAAAGTCCAGTTTTGAGAAAGTTTGATGATAAAGGTGGTTATTGGGTACATTACGAATTATTTGGGTGTTGCGTGTGAGTAGAGATGGGATTTGTCCTCCTATAAGATAGGAGTTTCATCCACTTGCCACTTGATTGAATGGGACTGAGAAATGCATGGTCATTCATAGTTGAGTCAATATATTATATTGGGCTCACCAATTTCTGGAAGTGCATTCTAGATCAGGAAACTTGGATTGAATGATTATGAGGGTGACACGGTCTATAACTCTAGTTCTATCCGGATGTAAGGGATGAAGGGACATGAAAACACAGATACATTCGTCATGATGGCTTTTGAGTTCTAAAATCTCATTTCTTGGGGTGCAATAATGCATTGCTAGATGTCGTTTGTTGTTTATGAAGCTTTTGTTTGATACTTTCAAGATCAAGTGGGAGTCTGTTGGTGTTACCATCGTGATCTTGAAGTGATCAAGTGTCACTGCCAATGTAGTACGAGCCTATCAAGGTCACACATAAAAACGTTTGGATAAATTCTGAGATTGGATTAGTATGATTTTACTCATATGATAAGTGGAAAAGACTTAGCATAACCAAGCTTTGGAAGCATCGAGTGCGTTGAGATGACTCAATGCTTTCATCGAGTCAAGTGTTGACTCTTCGAATGATGGAGTTGAGTGTTTTGAGTTTACTCAATGATTTGTCGAGTCAAAGTGTTGATTCGACGAGTATGGCACTTAAGTGTTAAGTGCATTGAGTTTACTCAATGATTCGTTGAGTCAAGGTGTTGATTCGATGAGTCTGGGCCTCAGCCATTGAGTGCGTTGAGTTCAATCAATGCCTTCGTCAAGTCAAATGTTGATTCGACGAATCTGGTACTTAGGCGTTGAGTGTGTTGATTCCACTCAATGCATTCATCGAGTCAAATGTTGATTCGACGGGTTTGGCGCTGAGAGAGTTTTGAGCGTTGAGTTCACTTAACTCCATTCATCAAATATATTATGGATACTTGTCGATTCGTCAAGTATAGTTTGTATACTCGACGGTTCATCAAATATGTCATTGATATTTGATGATTCTTCGAGTTAAGGGTTGTCTGGTTGAAAACATTGGATTCTAAGTCCAGGGTCTACGAATAGAGACGGGGTGTTCTGTTTATTCCTTTGGTTATAAATAGAATATTTTAGGTTTTCTTTAATCAACTAAATAGTAATCCTGAAAAGCACACGTGACGCACTGTGCGATATCCCAAAACATAAAAGCGAACGAAAACTATTCTGCCCGCCGCCAATCCTGTCACTGCCGCTTAGCTTGATTCCGGCGAGTGTCGCCGCTGCATCTTCTATAATGTACCTAGCAGTCCGTGAAGACACGCAATTTCCTCTCCTGACATAACTCTTGTCCGATAAGTGTCTTGGAGTTCTACCATTCATGTGGATTTCCTGTAGAGGTGCAGACACTATTTTGCACTAGGGACTGTAGCTGTAAAGTGATCTACAGATCTCCTGGAGCATCTAGGATGAGTATAGATTATATCCCACAGAGGTAAATTTTTTTTACTGCTCTTTACTTCTTGATATATGTCCATTGCTAGATCCGAACTTCTTTTGGGTTTTGTTATTCTTTATTTTCTCCGCGTGCATAAGTGTTGTGCCATCTTAGCAAAACCCAACAACTAAGGGATATAGACAAGAGGAAGGTATAGATTTTTATCAGACCTTTTCTCTAGTTACTAGACTAGAAGCCATAAGACTATTCCTTGCATATGCTGCACACAATGGATTCAAGGTCTACCAGATAGATGTGAAACCAGCCTTTATAAATGGTGACCTAAGAGAGGAAGTCTATGTTGAGCAGCCATCAGGTTTTGTTAATCCTAACTCTCCTGATTATGTTTATAGGCTTAGTAAAGCATTATATGGGTTGAAGAAAGCCCCTAAGGCATGGTATGATACCCTGTCTAGCATTCTCATTGAGTACAAATTCTTAAGGGGAAAGATTGACAAGACTCAATTCCTAAGGATATCAAAGGGTAACATTATCCTAGTCAAGATTTATGTACATAACATAATCTTTGGGTCTACTGATGATAATATCTGAAAGAAGTTTGCCAAACTTATGCATGGGAAGTTTGAGATGAGCAGTATGTGTAAGCTTAAGTTCTTCTTGGGCCTCTATCTAAGATAGTCTGAGGATGCATTTTCAATTTCTCAATCTAAGTTATCTAGGGAGTTAATTAGAAAATTTGGTATGGAGAGTGCCTCCATAATGAAAACTTCTATGGGTTCAAGTATGTCAATAGACAAGGTTGAGACAGAGAAACCAGTTGATGAAACCATGTATAGAGGCATAGTTGGCTCCCTCCTCTATCTTACGACTATTAGGCCATACATCATGTATACTACATGTGTTTGTACTAGATACCAGGAATGCCCTAAGGAGTCTCATTATTTTGCTGCAAAATGAATTCTGAGATATCTTAAGGGCACACTAGATCTTGGCTTATGGTACCATAGGAATAGTGATTTTGAGCTAACTGAGCATTCATATGTAGATTTTTCAGGCTGTAAAGAAGAAAGAAAAAGCACATCTGGCTCTTATCAATTCTTAGGAGGAAGACTAATATCTTGGAGCAGCAACAAGCAGACAAGTGTTTCCATATCACCAGTTGAGTCAGAATATATATTAGTAGGAATTTGTTGTACTCAGCTGCTATGGATCCAGCACTTGCTCAAGGACTACAACCTAAAGCTAAGTAACACACCAATGAATTGTGATTCTACTAGTGCAATCTCTATTGCTAGGAAACCTGTCTCTCAAAGAACAACTAAGCACATACAGATAAGGTATCACAATAATAGGGAGAATATGGAAAGTGAAGATGATAGGTTGTAAATATACGCATTTTTCTATGTTTTTATTATGTTATTTTTGTTTAGTTTTTTCTTTTTTTGGTTCGTTTTATTCAATAAATTGTTTCTTTTTATAAATTTTATTTCTAACTTTGTTAATTTAATTTTCTAGAAAAATTCATGAAAAAGTCAAAAATTTGACTTGACACGCCCGTGTCATGCCTCTCGATGATCGTCGGGAACATCCTGGCACTCAACGCCTCGCCTTCATCAATCAGAGCTCAATATGCCCATGTTTAAGCTCGACACGCCCGTATCGACACTAAACACCGTTGGCACTCAATGCCACTCAATGCTTTCACTATTCACCTCTCAACGCCACTCAACGCCACTCAATGCCGTCACCACTAACCGCCACTCCCGCTTGTTGTTCAGTCACGCCCAGCCGACACGCCTGTGTTTGACACCGGACACGCCAATGACCGCCACGTGTAACTTCTCGAAGCTTCCAGAAGCAATCCAGCTGCCGGATTTCGCCAAGTCAAACACGCAACCTTCGACACGGCCCCTATCATGCCCGTGACTAGGGTGTGTCACACCTGAAAATTTTGTTTATAAATAAGAGCTTTCAGAAAGCTTTCCTACGCACTTTTTGGTCCAAATTCCTTAGGGTAGGTGCTGCCCAAATGGCTTCTAATGCAATGTAAGGGAATTTTATCTCCCCCCCTCTCTTAGTTTGTATTAGATTTCTTGCTTTTGCTTTGTTGTATTCACTTATCATTTTAATAAAATTTGTCATTTTCTCCTCTTTGCATAGTATGAAAAATCCATTTGAATGCGCAAACCCAAAGTAATTTTTCATTCTCCTTTTTTTTGCTTTTCCTTTTATGTTTTCATTTTTAGTTTTATAACTTGTATAGTTTAGGATTTTTTCCGCATTTCTAGCCATTACGCTATCCGTTTTATTTTCATACATCCTACTTGTTTATGTTTAATTTCTTATTTGGTTTTACTTTGTTTTCATTCCTATAGTTTTATAAAAATGTTTTAAAAGGTGGTTTTTAATTTTCTTTAACTTAGTTTATTTTAGGATCGTAAAACTTTTCATTCTCTTTTAGCTTTATTTCCACTTTTTATGCATTTCTATGAAGTTATAAGAATGAAAATGTAGTCGTTTTAATTTTTTGAGCATTTTCATTTTGCATTTATTTGCAAAACTTTGGTCTCCTTTAATTTTTATTGTCTTTTTACGCATTTCTACCACATTCTAGCAGTAGAAATATCGTTGTTTTAATTTCTAGATAACTTTGTTTTTCTTATTTTTTGTACGTGTGTGTGCGTGTATGAGTTAGTGTTATTGCTTTCTTTCAATTTATGTAGAGTGTGTGCGTGTGCGCATTTATTTCTGCCTACTCGTTAAGAGTTAAATGACGTGCTTTCATTTCCCGCCTACTCATTTGAGTAGGACTTGCAATTTATCGCTTTAATTTTCTTCCTACTATCTTGAGTAGGATTTTTGGCGTGTGTGTGCGTTTTATTTCAAATAGAGTGCATGCGTGTATGAGATAGATTTATTCCCGCCCACTCGCTTGAGCCGGGACTTGTCATTTACTTCTTTCATTTCCCTCCTACTCGTTTGAGTAGGACTCGCAATTTACTTCTTTCTTTTACTGCTTTCATTTACTGCTTTATTTACTGCTTTATTTTCCCGCTTTCTTTTATCGCTTTCTAGCTTTAGCTGTCCCTATTCCGATGAGTGGCTAACCGCTCTTAGCCCTCAATATCGTAGAGCATTGGGACAGATAAAATTGCTTTAAATAATTAAAGGTCCTTTTTTTCTTGTTAATTAAAAATACTTAAGGTTTGCCCCGGGTCTACGACGCTTAAGACCGCATATCGATGTGCATGCCCTATTTCCGTAGTCCATATACTAGCTAGCCGAGAGGCTGCACGTATGGACCGATCACCCTTCGGTAAAGAGAGCTCCACGCTAACCCTTGAGAGAGGAGGCGGGCAACTCTGTCGGATTGGCTTTCCCCCCCCCCCAATAGCGGGGTTCTTAGCGTAATGCGGGCGTTAAGAGGAATCATTCATCGGTCTAACGATCGGTCGAATAGTCTTAGCGTTCAGGTGAGCGATAGTCCTAGAGATAAGTGAGCTCATTCCTGTGGAACCTCTACGACCAAGTCTCTACTTTATTTAATTTGGAATTTAAGATCTCTTTTTATTGAAAGTCTTTTTTAGTTCGAATTCTATTCTGATATCGTTGCGCTATTTCTTCATAGGCCTTCCTGCTTTATTTTTTATTTTCATTTTCTGCACTTTATTTATATATTTATGATTTTTTTATTTAAAAAAAATATAAATATTATCGGTAAAATAATAGTCCTTTCAGGGAAACAGTAGAAATAGGTAATCCGACCCTGAGAACAATACGACCCCGATATTCCACACTGGAGTATCCTGTACTACACGCGATAGGTGCGCTTGCCTCCCTTTCGTTAAAACTTGGTTTCAACCGCCCTTTTTTATATAAAATAAATCTGCGCGCCCCGTCTTTCTTTCTAATAAATATAACCACCGTTTTTTCTTTAATTAACAACCCCAACCCACGGGGCGCCGCGAGTTTAAACCATCATGTTTTTGGCGTCGTTGCCGGGGAAAATTTTCGATTTACTATTTTGAATTCCTGAAAACTATTCATTTTACCTTTTATTTCTATTTATATAAAAAAAAATTTGGCCAACCAAAAAAATATATTTATTAATAATAATAATATCAATAATAATAATAATAATAATAATAAATACTTAAAAAAAATCATCAAAAACAAAAAAACTTTAAAACTTCAAAAATACAAAATAAAAATACAAAAAATACAAAATAAAAATACAAATAATACAAAAAACTTTAAAAATCATAAAACTAAAAAAACATAAAAATCTAAAAAATAAAAAACTAAAAAAATTAAAAAACTTTAAAAAACTAAAAAATTTAAAAACTGAAAAATAAAAAAAAAGATGAAAAATTTTATCTTATTTTCATCAAAAATACAAAATTCAACAAAAAAATATTTCATTCATATTTTTTTATGCCTATCTTATTTTTATTTTATTTTCTTTTTTTTTTATTTTCAAAAATCAAAACAAAAAAAAAACTTAAAAATCTAAAAAAAAAAAAACTAAAAAAAAAACTTAAAAACACTAAAAATAACTAAAAATCTAAAAAATTATATACTTATTTTGTCGCTTCAATGCGCTTCACTATTGTGAGCGCTAGGGGAACGCATATCTTTCATACTCATATAGCTAAGACGTTAGCTTACGAGTCACACTCACTCCCCACCCCCTATCACCCGCACACTTTTCGCCGAATTTATCTTTTTCATTTTTTTCTGTTATACATTTGTTACTTCTAACTTTTGCAGGTCTTAACTTAACGGGCCTCCCCAAACACGTTTTCAGGGAAGTTTTTTCTTAACTCCTGTTTTTATTTTTTGTACATAACTGTCTAGATTTCTTGTATATATATATCGTTTCTCATACTTAGTGTAATATTGGAGACAATGTTGGACTTAAGTATGAGGGCATTTCTTATTTTCTGCTCTTTTACTTTATGCACCAAATCAAAAACACCCAAAAAAAATTTGCAAATATTTAAAACTCCAAAATTTTTTCATGTTTTTATAATATATAAACAAAAATTTAAACTCTCAAAAAAAGAAACATCGCTCCGCAACGATCGACTCATCGAACCAACCACCCAAATAAGAGTCCGTTCACGGGCGATCATATTTTTTTACTTTGTAATAATATTTTGTGTAAATATTCTCGTCTCTTTCCCCTTCTCTTTCCTATCTTGTAAAAATTTTCTCTCTCTTCTTGTAAATATTTCCGTAAATCCAAAAAAAAATTAAAAAAAAAATTTGTATAACTCACAAAAAAAATAAAAAAAATAGTATAACCTCTAAAAATTTCCAAAAAAATGAAAATAGCCCAAAAATATCAAAAAAAATTAGAAAAACTCCAAAAATAAAAAAATGTATTTTTAATTAAATAATTAGAATAGCTCATTTCTTAACCTCTTTGCTCTCCAAAATAATCGTTTCGAGTTTATTTATAAGCGAATTTTAATTAATTCTTTATTTACTATTCGTTTATTAATTGAAGCTCGATAGATTTAGATTTCTGTGGTTAAGATTTTAAGGAATTTTTTTTATGTCTTTTTTTTTTAAAGGGAACTTGTGTTTCTCATTTCACTTCTGATTTTTTTTAATAAAAGCATGTTTTTATGTTAGAAAATAACATTTATGGATTTTATATTATTTCTACTTATGCTTTCAGAAACGTAGGAACGTTCAAATAAAAAAGGTTGCTCTCAAAATTTTTTATTAAACTCTACTTTTCTTTTAGAAATTAAACCATCCACATTTTTTCAAGCCTTAATTGGTATGATTTCTCGCTTTGACCTTTAAAAGATCTTATGTCAATGGGGATAAGATTTCGTCCCGAAAATATAGGCACCCAATAATTAAAAAGATTATATATTACAGAATAAGAGGATAAAATTCATTACTACTTTACATATACATTGGGTTAATTATTTTTATGAAGAAAGAAAATAATTTTAGGAAAATAAGATTTCATTTTCCTAATTATTAAAAAAAAATATGGAGGTTCGAGAAAAAGTTACCTCACCTCACAATCAAAGCCCTCTTCATAACCGCCAAACCAATTATACAATTTTCATTATTCTAGAATTAATTTAAATCTTTTTGAGAGCATAATTTTTAAATTGAATTACTTCCTATTAATTTATTTTTAGCTAAAGTTTTTTCTATAATTCCAATCCATTTTTGTTAAACTAATAAAAATAATTTTCGCTTTCTATTTTTCTCGTTTAGAAGTATTTTCTAAAACGGTTCCTCTATTTATAACATTTTCATAATTTAGTATTTAATTCCGAAACCCTAGAAATTTATTTCGATCTTTCTTACAATTAAATTAAGCGGTAGTTAAATTTAGGATTCTTTTTTATTCCTTATAAGTTCATCTCCAACTTTTGCTCTGGAATAGTAAAAGCTTAAGTATGGGGGTATTTGATAGGTTGTAAATATACGAATTTTTCTATGTTTTTATTATGTTATTTTAGTTTAGTTTTCTCTTTTTTTGGTTTGTTTTATTCAATAAATTGTTTCTTTTTATAAATTTTATTTCTAACTTAGTTAATTTAATTTTCCAGAAAAATTACTTAAAAGTAAAAAAATTGACTTGACACGCCTGTGTCACGAATCCGACACGCCCGTATCATGCCTATCGATGATCGTCGGGCTCATCCCAGCACTCGATGCCTCGCCTTCGTCAATCCGAGCTCAACACGCCCATGACTAAGCTCGACACGCCGTCGACACTCAACGCCGTCGACACTCAATGCTACTCAACGCTTTCATTGTTCACCTCTCAATGCCACTCAATGCCACTCAATGCCGTCTCCACTAAATGCCACTCCCGCCAGCTGTTCAGTCATGCCCAGGCGACACACCCGTGTCAGACACCGGACACGCCTGTGACAGCCACATGTCACTTCTCGAAGCTTCCAGAAGCAATCCAACTGCTGAATTTCGCCAAGTCAAACATGCAACCTTCGACACGCCCCCTGTCACGCCCGTGACTAGGGCGTGTGACACCCAAAAATTTTGTATATAAATAAGAGCTTTCAGAAAGCTTTCTAGTCCACTTTTTTGTCCAAATTCCTTAGGGTAGGTGCTGAACAAATGGCTTCTCATGCAATGTAAGGGAATTTTATCTCTCCCCCTCTCTCTTAGTTTGTATTAGATTTCTTACTTTAGCTTTGTTGTAATCACTTATCATTTAATAAAATTTGTCATTTTCTCCTCTTTGCATAGTATGAAAAATCCATTTGAATGCGCCTACCCAAAGTAATTTTCATTCTCCCTTTTTGTGTTTTTCCTTTTATGTTTTCATTTTTAGTTTTATAACTCGTTTAGTTTAGGATTTTTACCGCATTTCTAGCCGTTATGCTATCCGTTTTATTTTCATACATCCTACTTGTTTATGTTTAATTTCTTATTTGCTTTTACTTTGTTTTCATTCCTATAGTTTTATAAAAATGTTTTAAAAGGTGGTTTTTAATTTTCTTTAACTTAGTTTATTTTAGGATCGTAAAACTTTTCGTTCTCTTTTAGCTTTATTTCCACTTTTTATGCATTTCTATGAAATTATAAGAATGAAAATGTAGTCATTTTAATTTTTCGAGCATTTTCATTTTGTTTTTATTTGCAAAACTTTGGTCTCCTTTAATTTTTATTTTGTCTTTTAATGCATTTCTACCGCATTCTAGCGGTAGAAATGTCGTTGTTTTAATTTTTAGATAACTTTGTTTTTCTTATTTTTTGTACGTGTGTGTGCGTGTATTAGTTAGTGTTATTGCTTTCTTTCAATTTATGTAGAGTGTGTTCGTGTGCGCATTTAATTCTGCCTACTCGTTTAGAGTTAAATGGCGTGCTTTCAATTCCCGCCTACTCATTTTAGTAGGACTTGCAATTTATCGCTTTAATTTTCTTCCTACTCACTTGAGTAAGATTTTGTTCGTGTGTGTGCGTTTTATTTCAAGTAGAGTGCGTGCGTGTATGAGATAGATTTATTCTCGCCCACTCGCTTGAGTCGGGACATGTCATTTACTGCTTTCATTTCCCGCATACTCGTTTGAGTAGGACTCGCAATTTACTGCTTTCTTTTACTGCTTTCATTTACTGCTTTATTTACAGCTTTCCTTTCCTGCTTTCATTTATCGCTTTCTAGCTTTAGCCATCCCCATTCCGATGAGTGGCTAGCCGCTCTTAGCCCTCATTATCGTAGAGCATTTGGACAGATAAAATTGCTTTAAATAATTAAATGTCCTCTTTTTCTCGTTAATTAAAATTACTTAAGGTTTGCCCCGGGTCTACGACGCGTAAGACCGCATATCAATGTGCGAGTTCTATTTTCATAGTCCATTCGCTAGCTAGCCGAGAGGCCGCACGTATGGACCGATCACCCTTGGGTAATGTTGGGTACATTGGAAAATGTGTACCTGATTTGAAGAAACCTAACGTAGCTCAATGATATATATCAAGGTGTATTTGATGTTATTTTGAGTTAACATGTGTAGGTTAAGAATGTACTAAAATATAAGAAAAATATTCTAAGTCCATATGTCGACACTTGAAGAAGGCTATGTCGACATAGAGAAAAAGACTCGACAACATTTGTGTCGACACCGGGAAGCAGTGTCAACTCACTGAAGTTTAGTCAATATCAACTGTGTCGACACTGAGAGGCTGTGTCAACACACAGAATTGCTAGTCGATAACATTTGTGTAGACACCAAAAGACTGAGTCGACACACAGAGGCAGAGTCGACAACACCTGTGTCAACACATTCTTAAGATACAGTGTCAAGAAGCTAAGTCGACAACAAGACAGCTTTGTCGACATCACCAGAGGCAGTGTCGACACTTAAGTCACTTGTGTCGACACATCTTAACAAATGGTCTCGACACTTTCTGATAGACAATCTCGACGCTTTACTGACAAAGACAAAGGTAGAAGATCTGTTTGAAGACTTGACAGCTGTGGGTTACAACCGGTTTACTAAAGCTGTCAAACTTGTCAAAAGTTAGTTAGAAACCGGATCAGCCGGTTACCAAGGAGGAAGTCTATATATATAGACAGATTCAGAAGAAGAAGAGATACACGACGACACATTAATCATCTATTGGGAGATAAGATCTCTGATCAATAAAGTGCAAGGCACAGAAGAAGATCTTCTTGAGAAGATCTATGAAGACATTCTGACGTGTACAACCACTCAGGATCAGTCTAAGAAGAATTCTTTCAAGAATTCTGAAGTATCATCAAAGGTGTTGGATAGAGAGGGATCCAGCCATTTTGAAGATAAGAAGGAAGCTGTAACAGGTTTCTCAAGAAGCTATCAGGAAATCAACTCAAATAAGTTCAGATTCAAGAAGCTTTGAAGAAAGCTAAGATCTAATTGATTTCATCCATCAGCTGATCAAGTGCTGTCTTGTTCCTTCTCTCTCAACAAGGGCAAGATATTATAAACTCTTTTTCAAATTCTGTAGGATCTATTTTTATAGATCTGAGTTGTAAGCCTATGTTATAAAGGCTGAGTGTAGGAGATTTGTTCTTTGAGTGGTAGGGCTGTTTATGCCTGAGTGTAGGAGAAGATATTTCTCTGAGTTGTAGGCCTTGTGGCAAGGCTGAGGTAGGGCTTATTAGCCTGAGCTGTAGGAACCTTTCAGGGTTCTGAGTTGTAGGGACCTTTCAAGGTTCTGAGCTATAGGATCTGAGGATCTGAGATAAAGATGGAAGTTAGGCCGAATCTAGCACACTGCTAGATAGGTGAAGGGGGAAAGTGGATGTACCCAGACCTTGGGGAACCACTATAAATCTGTGTGCAATCTGTGATGTGTGCATATTTGTGATTGCCGTGTCATGTTTGCTGCAGTGTTTGCTGAATTCTCTTATAGTCAGTAGTTATATTCTGCCTTAAGTTAAAACAAGCAATAGAACCTATTCACCCCCCCTCTAGGTGTTTAGGTGGTCTTGAAAGTAAAACTATCAAGTGGTATTAGAGGGAGGTTACTCAAAGAAGGACTTAACAGTTTGAGTTAGATCCCTAAGGCAGAATCAAGAATCAAGAAAATGGGTTATGGAGAGAATCACAAAGAACTAGGGTCAATGAAATTACCCATCTACAGGAAAGAGATTTTTGGAATCTGGAAAGAAAGGGTTAGGTTGTTTATGGAGGCTTCTGATCCAAGGATATATATCGCAGTACAGGAAGGTCCCTTCATTCCAATGAAGGTATCAGTTCTTGATGCAAATATTCAAACTCCAAAGAGTTATTCTAAAATGACCAAGGATGAGATCATCCTAGAAACACTAGACAAAAGAGCACAGAACATTATTGTAAGTGCTATAGATGATGCCACATTTCAAAATCTGATTCACTGCAAAACATCCAAAGAAATGTAGGACACTTTGATTGTCTACATGGAGGGTTCTGAAGAAGTTAGACAAGATAGAAAGTCTATGCTCAACCAAGAATATGAGAGTTTCAGACAAGGGAAGTCTGATAGCATAACTGAATGCTACAAGAAATTCTACAGGATAGTGAATGAACTAATGTCCTATAGAAGGGTCTTCAGTACCTATGAACATGACAAAGGATTGGGACACCAAGATTTGTGTCATAAGAGAAGTGGCCAAACTGGCAGACATTTCTCCTCCAACCTTGTTTGGAAAGTTGCTATCATATGAAATGCAACTAATGGCTAGGAAGGAGGAAGAAAAGAATTCAAAAGGATAACATAGAGAAAGGTCCGTGGCCTTAAAGGTTGAAGCCACTAGAAAGAATAAGAGGATATATCCATCACCTCCTAAGGAAGTTGCTGAAGTTAACTAAGAAAATTAGGACTATAAAAACTCAGAAAGCAGTGATTCAGATGCAGATTTTGATGCCTTTACAAGGCAGTTTCAAAGGTTCTTGAAGAAGAAGCAATGGAAGTCAAGGCCCTCCACATCACAGCCAGTTGATGATTACTATCAGAAGAGAAAATCATCAAGAAAGGAGAGAGCAGAACTGAGCCCAGTAAAGCTACTACATCAAAGATTGTTTGCTATTGCTGCAATAGGCCTGGACATGTGGTGGCTGAGTGTCCAGAAAAGAGGAAGGAGTCAACAGACAGAAAGAAGACTCAACAAAAGGGAAAGAAGGAGAAATCCTTTGTAGCTAAGAAGGAGAAGAGTCTTACAGATCAATCCTCCTCAGAGTCAGAATCTAAAGCTGAAGCATACATTGGACTGTATGTAGCTAATGAAGAAGATGAGTTTATGCAATTGCTAAACTCCATCTATGAACAAGAAGATCATCAATGTATGGGACTGAAGGATGGATCAGAAGAAGACATGTGCCAGAATCAGTCTGGTCCCAGTAAGGTACATTGTCCTTCTATAAAATCAGTTTGTAGTACTAGTGCAAAATCAGCTACATCTACATCAAGTGATGTAGATAGATCTGAATCTGAAGGAGATGTTCATCAGTTAATAAATAAGTATGGGGACTTATTGCAGGCTCTTACGAAAAGCAAGAACCTAGTCAAAACTCAGGCTCAGGAAATTGCTGATCTTATGGTGGCTGCATCTGAGTTTGAAAAAGTATTGGATCAAAAGTTAAATGAGATTGCCAAACTGAAAAATATAACTATTATTCAGATGGGCATAATCAAATATAACAATGATCAAGTTAAAAGTCTGGAGGCCATACTGAGAATAGAGAAAGAGTTAGTGGCTAGTTACTCTAAGCCAAGATCTGTCTTACCTATAATAGATGAGTTTGTGGCTCAAAAGGGTAAGGCCGGATTAGGCTTCAAAGGTAACACCAGGGCTGCCCAATTCAAGAGAAAAGGCAAAGCTCCTGTCCAGCCACTAAACCTTAAAGTCCCTGTTATGTTTAGAAAGGTACAAGTGCCTTCTAACAAATATGATCTTGAAAATATTCATGGTCATATTAAGACTGATGTTCTGAAAAACAAGGGTGTTAATGCCAATAGGTCTGCCCATGTTCATAAACCCAATGGTTATAAGAAATCAGTGGGTGATGCTGCAGCAGCACCAGCACTGGACAGAAATTTTTCTGCCAAGGGTATATCTAGACCTAGATACAACAAATATGAATGTTGGTACTTTGGCAAGAGAGGCCATTTTGCCTTAGACTGCTGGCATAACACAAGTGTAAGGAAGAACAATAGTCTACCAGTTAGAAGAGCTGCTGGTAGTTTTGATGTGAATGGTGCTAACCTAAACTAAGGGCCCAAGACTTACTTGGGTTCTAAGGGAAAGTAATTCTGTATTGAAGGAAAGTCCAAGTTGCTATGCCCCTATATGGTACTTGGACAGTGGTTGTTCCAGGCACATGAATGGAACAAAGGGGATGCTGAAGGAGTACACATCTGTCAAGGATGGGCCTAAAGTTATCTTTGGTGGATCTGAAAGAGGGATCATCAAAGGGTTTGGTAACATTTCCTCAAACCAAATTACCATCACTCAAGTGGCTTATGTAAAAGGTTTGAAACATAATCTGATAAGCATAAGTCAGCTGAGTGATCTTGGATATGACATTTCATTTGTTAAGGATGGATGTCATATCAAACGGTCAAGTGATCAAAAGGTCATATTGACTGGGTATAGAAAGAGAAATGTTTATTGTCTTGATTTTGTTTGTAAGAACAAGGTTTATCCTATCTGTCTTGTAGCTGATGATAATGCATCTCATTGTGTCAAATGGCACAAGAGGCTAGCCCATCTTAACTACAAGACAATTGGCCAACTCTTTAGCAAAGAGTTAGTGAGGAATGGTCCTCAAGTTAAGTGTATAAAGGAAGGGATATGCCTAGCTTATCAAAAGAGCAAACAGACAAAATCCTCCTTTCATAGCCTTGAAAACAAGGATTCAGTGAGGTGTTTATACCTCTTATATATGGATCTTTTTGGTCCTATGCCAGTTCATAGTCTAGGTAGGAAGGTCTACACTTTAGTGGTTGTAGATGACTATTCTAGATATACATGGGTGTTCTTTCTGAGACAAAAATAAGAAACCCAAAGTGTATTACTTAGTTTTGTGAAACAAATTCAGAATGAACTGAACAGTACAGTGGTCAAAATCAGAAGTGACCATGGCACTGAATTTCAATCTGAAAGTATGACAAAATTATGTGAAGACTTTGGGATTTTCCAAGAATTCTCCTCACCTAGAACACCACAGCAAAATGGTATTGCTGAAAGAAAGAATAGGACATTGATTGAAGCTGGTAGAACTCTATTGAGTGACACTTCTCTTCCAGAATATTTCTGGGCTGAGGAAGTAAACACTGCATGTCATGTGATCAATAGGGCTTCTATCACCAAGAGCCACAAAAAGACTCCCTATGAAATTATGAAAGGTAGAAAACCAAATCTATCATACTTTAGGATCTTTGGTTGTAAGTGTTATATACTAAACAATGGCAAGTCTTATCTAACTAAGTTTGCTGCCAAATCCCAAGATGGGATATTTGTTGAGTACAACATCAATAGTAAGGTTTATAGAGTCTACAACTTGACTACTCAAGTTGTAGAAGAATCTGTATATATTATATTTGATGAAACAAGCTTAATCAACAGTGAGTTTCCTTGTAGATCAAATAATCCAATAGGTATAAGCAAAAGGATGGACAAGCTTTCCATTGTAGAAGCATCAAATGTAGATGAAGTATTGGAAAATGAAGGCTACTGTCCAGGGGGAGTACAAGACTCAATAGAAGCTGATGACAACTAAGAGGTGCAACATAATGAAGGAGCTGGAGACATTCAACCTGAAGGAAATCTTCCTCCAGCTACAAGACATCTAAAAGACCATCCAGCAAATCAAATTATAGGTGATCCAAGATAAGGAGTGCAGACTAGAAGCAGAAATCTGAGCACAGTCCTGCACTCAAGTTTTCTATCTCAACTAGAGCCTAAGAAATTTGAAGAAGCCATCCAAGACCAACACTGGATTAATGCTATGCAAGAGGAGCTTAATCAATTCAGAAGGTGCAAAGTCTGGGAGTTAGTTCCTAAACCAAGAGACCACAACATCATTGGCACAAAGTGGATCTTTAGGAACAAGTTGGATGAGAGTGGAGTAATTGTGAAGAACAAAGCAAGATTGGTTGCTAAAGGATACAGGCAGGAAGAAGGGATTGACTTTGATCAAACATTTGCCCCAGTAGCAAGACTGGAGGAAATCAGAATGTTCCTTCCCTATGTAGCATATCAAGGATTCAAAGTTTAAATGGATGTGAAATCAGCATTCCTGAATGGTGATCTAAAAGAAGAAGTCTATGTAGAGCAGCCATCAGGTTTTGTAGATTCTCTTAAACCTGGTTATGTATATAGACATAGGAAAGCATTGTATGGGTTAAAGAAAGCCCCAAGGGCTTGGTATGAAACCCTGTCTACTTTCCTTATTGAGAATAAATTCTCAAGAGGTAAAATAGACAAAACTCTATTCCTAAGGGAATCAAAAGGTAAGATAATCTTAGTCCAGATCTATGTAGATGACATAATTTTTGGGTCTACAGAGAACAACCTTTGCAAAAAGTTTTCCAAACATATGCAAGGGAAGTTTGAAATAAGCAGTATGGGGGAACTTAAGTTCTTCTTGGGACTCCAAGTAAGACAGACTGAAGATGGCTTGTCCATATCCCAGTCTAAGTTCACCAAGGAATTAATTAAGAAGTATGGTATGGAATCATCCTCCACCATGAGAACTCCTATGGGAACAAATTTTTCAATATGCAAAGATGATGCAGGTAAGCCTATAGATGAGTCTTTGTATAGAGGAATAATTGGCTCTCTATTATATCTCACTGCTAGTAGACCAGACATTATGTATGCTATATCTGTCTGTGCTAGGTAACAAGCTTGCCCTAAAGAATCACATTATACTACAGTCAAAAGGATCTTGAGATATCTTAAGGGCACACTTAATCTAGGCCTTTGGTACCTTAGGAATGGAGATTTTCTACTAACAGGTTATTCAGATGCAGATTTTGCAGGCTGTAGAGAAGATAGAAAGAGTACTACAGGTACATGTCAATTCTTGGGAGGAAGGTTGATATCCTGGAGCAGTAAGAAGCAGACTAGTGTGGCAATATCCACTGCTGAGTCTGAATATGTGGCTGCAGGAAGCTGTTGTGCACAACTATTGTGGATTCAGCATCAGCTAAAGGACTATGGTATTCAAGTAAGTAGAACACCTTTATTGTGTGATTCTAAGAGTGCTATATCTATTGCAAACAATCTTGTTTCACATAGTAGAACTAAGCACATAGAGATTAGATACCATTTTCTTAGAGAACATGTAGAAAAAGGGGACATCTTATTTGAATTTGTTAAAATAGATTATCAAATTGCGGATGTATTTACTAAGCCACTGGATGAAACTAAATTCAATAAATTTAAAATTGAATTAGGAATGATGGCCATAGTTTAATTTACCTTAAAATTAACTAAGTAAAATGGTGTCGACACATTCAGTGATAAAGTGTCGACACAGAGAAGTCATGTCGACAACTCAGGGAAATTGTGTCGACACATGAGAAAATGTGTCGACACCTAGGGGTCAAGAGTCGACTCATCCAGAAATATAGTGTCGACACATCCAGTATAATGGTGTCGACACTTACAGATTTTGTGTCCACTCTTATACTAAGAGTCGACACATAATTTCTGATGCACTACTAAGTATCTCCCGTGTTGACATATCATCAATTGGTGTCGACACAAAGTAGTCAACAGTGATGTCGAGTCAATATAAGTTTGTGTCGACACATTCCGACTGTGTCGACATATTTAGACTTTTTTTGCCCGACTTTTGACCTTCTTTCATTAGAGGGTATAAATAGGTCGAGAACATATTCTGTCGACACGCTCACAAGGTTTTCGAGACTAAAACCCTGTGTTGACAATCTCTCTTCTCTTCTCTCAAGCTTTCTCATCTTCCCAATGGCGCCAAAGGTTGAAGACAACATCAATGAGGGATATGAGTTGGTTAGGGCTGCATTCGACAATGCCACACCAGAAATCAAACAGGTGATTTCTCTTCTTGCTGACAATGGATTGGAATACCTTGTTTCTGAACCTTCAAAGATCTGGAAGAAAGAGGTATTGGAATTTTATACTTCTGCAACAATGGACACTTCTGGCCTCAAAATCAAATCCACAGTTCATGGAACTAAGGTGAAAATTACTCTAAAGAGTTTAAGGAAGATTCTTCACATACCTTACATTCAAGATGAAGAAGAGGTCCCAGCCTCAAAGACAAGGGAGGCCCTCCAGTGGTGTGGATTGGATACAACCATAAGAATCGGAGCAGCCATTAACCGAAAGGGAATGAATCCACAAGGGAAGTTCTTATCTAAAGTAGTAGGAAAGGTGATTTTATGTAAACCAGGAGGCCATGATAGGATATCTGCCATGATGTTCTCTCTTATGACAAGAATAATCTACAAGATTAACACAGACTAGTCTGCAGTTCTGTTTGATAAAATCAGAGAAGGAATCAAGAAGCCAAATTTGGCTAGAATTTTGAGTCTATACCTGGATGGACTCATTCCAGAGGTCATGCAATAAATTCCTGGGTCCAAAATCAATCACATGAGGAAAATGGACATGAGATTATTCTCCAGGTGGGATAGGGTTTTGTCCAAAGAAATGCCTGATGTGGACAGGCAGGACACTACTGAGACATCACCAAGACATGTTCTTGGCACTGAACAAATTCAAGGAGAGCAAGTTAGAGAACAGGCTGAGGACCAGACTGGGTCTACTCAAGTCCAGGAAGAACCAATACCTTCATAGGTGCAGGGGGAGCCAGCTCACACTCCTGCCCAGAACATTTCTAATCCTGACCGCTTGCAGGGGGAGCCTAATTTTAACCAAGTACAAGTGGAAGAGAGACTAAACATATTAGAAGATTTAAACACTGGTGATATTGATATATCATCACCTGCACCTGCACAAAGGAATACACTCTAGAAGAGTTGTTTCATGACATTGGACAGGCAACTGATAAGGATGACACCCTAAGGGTTGAGGAGGAGAAAGGTGTTATTGAGGGGGAGCAAGTGAATGTTGAGGAAGAACAACAAGACACTTAGAAAGAAATTCCTCCATCTCCTCAAGAAAGAGTTCAGATTGACAGTTCTTCAGAATCTGAGGCAGAAGAAGTCAGGGAGGCTAAGAAAAGGAAGCTAATGGTCTTCAAGAGAAGAAGCCATAGCTATAAGCATGCTCTCCAGACACTAACTCGCCAATCTCCTACTAAGTTTGATTACAACAAGTTCTTGGTAGATTTACAGGTGAAGATGGATGAGCAGAGAAGAGCCTTAGAGAAATATGTAGATGAGAATAATAAGACACTTATAACGGTCCAGGCCCGCCAACTCGCGGGACCCAGCTGGCACCGCCGGCCTACCAGAAGTCCAGACCCGGGCCCACTACTGGTAGTCAGCCTATCACATCAAGCCTGCAAGCCATGCACCCCAACCCCTCTCCGCGCCTGTTTTCAGCAGCGGTAGGTTGTTGCCACTGGGGATCGAACCCAGGACCTTGATAAGAGACTCTTTACCACAGCTCTCATCACCAACTGAGCTGCAGCTGTGGTAAAGAGTCTCTTATCAAGGTCCTGGGTTCGATCCCCAGTGGCAACAACCTACCGCTGCTGAAAAACAGGCGCGGAGAGGGGTTGGGGTGCATGGCCTGCAGGCTTGATGTGATAGGCTGACTACCAGTAGTGGGCCCGGGTTTGGACTTCTGGTAGGCCGGCGGTGCCAGGTGGGTCCCGCAGGGTTAGCGGGCCTGGACCGTTATAAAAAGTGCACTTTTTATAACGGTCCAGGCCCGCCAACTCGCGGGACCCAGCTGGCACCGCCGGCCCACCAGTAGTCCAGACCCGGGCCCACTACTGGCAGTCAGCCTATCACATTCAAGCCTGCAGGCCATGCACCCCAACCCCTCTCCGCGCCTGTTTTTCAGTAGCGGTAGGTTGTTGCCACTGGGGATCGAACCCAGGACCTTGATAAGAGACTCTTTACCACAGCTCTCATCACCAACTGAGCTGCGCTGCTGAAAAATAGGCGCGGAGAGGGGTTGGGGTGCATGGCCTGCAGGCTTGATGTGATAGGCTGACTACCAGTAGTGGGCCCGGGTCTGGACTTCTGGTAGGCCGGCGGTGCCAGGTGGGTCCCACAGGGTTGGCGGGCCTGGACCGTTATAAAAAGTGCACTTTTTATAACGGTCCAGGCCAGCCAACCCGCGGGACCCAGCTGGCACCGCCGGCCCACCAGTAGTTCAGACCCGGGCCCACTACTGGCAGTAAGCCTATCATATTCAAGCCTGCAGGCCATGCACCCCAACCCCTCTCCGCGCCTGTTTTTCAGCAGCGGTAGGTTGTTGCCACTAGGGATCGAACCCAGGACCTTGATAAGAGACTCTTTACCACAGCTCTCATCACCAACTGAGCTGCAGCTCAGTTGGTGATGAGAGTTGAAAGAACTCCATAGTTAGCGTGCTCGGGCTGGAGTAGTACTGGGATGGGTGACCTCCTGGGAAGTCCCCGTAGTGCGGGCTTGACTATCGAGTTTGACTCATCTAAGGGGGGCTACGACCACCAACAACCCGTCTGGATGGAGAGGGGTTGGGGTGCATTAGCCTGCAGGCTTGAATGTGATAGGCTTACTGCCAGTAGTGGGCCCGGGTCTGGACTACTGGTGGGCCGGCGGTGCCAGCTGGGTCCCGCGGGTTGGCGGGCCTGGACCGTTACAACACTTCAGTTTGATCTAGCCCAAGACATAAAGTCCATCAGATTTGAGATAAATCTGAATAAAACGGAGATGACAGATTGCTTCCACAAGGGAGGTAATGCTGTGGTTTTTCTAGCTCAACAACAGCAAACTATCCTTACTAAGGTGGATGACATTGCATTGAAACAAGGATATGTTCTAGAAAATCAGCTGAGAATGAATGACAATCTGACTTAATCTCACAATGAAATTCTCACTGAGTTAAAAGATACTACAACAAAGCTGACTGCTGCAAGGACTAAAGATATGGAAGACTTTGATCAAAAGCTCAAAGATGCTCTGGATTCAGTTCAAACTGCTATCACCACCTCACAAAAAGAAATATCTGACAAGCTTCTCAAATTAAAATCATTCTTTAAAGAGGGTGTGAATTTTCTTGATAGACAAATAAGGTTTCAGAAGGTTGATCTTAGGGATCATGTTGCCAGAGAAGTCCTAAAGGGAGAGAGGGTACTTATCCATGCTGGCTCAGAACATGCCAAGTGGGTAACCAACAGTGTTAGAGCCATATTGGGATATCCACCATTGTGTGATAATGATGTAATTGCTGAGTCAGGAATACAACAAGGTCTACATGAAGGCAATCAACCTGAGGTTGCCCAACTCATATTCCCCCCCTGCTGATTTTGAAATGAGTCATCAGCAAGTGCAGGCAATGTACAGTCCTCTACAGGAGGTTACAAATGTAATTATTGAAAAAGTAGATCAGCTAGGAGCCAATTTGAAAGATCAACAAGATGCTCAATTATCCAAGAAGAGATTTAGAGAGCAAGCTGAACAAAGACCTGATTTTGAGCAGTGGAGCCCCACCTCAAGGAACATTATACTAACTGCCTGGAAGGCTGTGAAGGATCAAATGCATGAAAGAGGAAAGTGGTATAATGAAATTGAATGGCAAAAGTATGAGGCCAGGCAGGAGGCCATAGTACAGTTCAGAAGGAAGGCTAAGATGGGGAGGCTACCACCTGATGCTCAGGAGCCGAGCAAGTATTTTCCCAAGCCCTTTCATTACTTTGAAAGGCAAAGGCTCTAGGAGGAAGCTCAAAAGAAAGCTGAACTGAAAGGCAAAAAGCCTGTTGATGTTGCTGAACCTACTGTGAAGGCTCAGATTCAATCAGGAAAAGGAATTGTCATCCAGGAGCCTGATCAGTCTTAGTTTTAGTTTATCAGTTCTTTCAAATGTTTTGTAATGATCTGTTTGTTAATCCAATCAATGTAAACAAGCTATAACAAACATTTCTAAATGAATAAACAAAACCTTATTCTGTAATCATTTCTTCATGTTCATCTTTATTCTGTGATGAATCTGTGGTTAATGTTTTGTTTATAAAAGATTCATGTTGTATTATGCTCTGGTACATCATCATATTAAATTTTCATAAATGGTGTATATCATTAGCTAAAATGGTTATGACCTCTCCAAATAGGGGGAGATTGTTGGGTACATTGGAAAATGTGTACCTGATTTGAAGAAGCCTAACTTAGCTCAATGATATACATCAAGGTGTATTTGATGTTATTTTGAGTTGACATGTGCAGGTTAAGAATGTACTAAAATACACGAAAAATATTCTAAGTCCATATGTCGACACTTGAAGAAGGCTGTGTCGACACAGAGAAAAAACTCGACAACATTTGTGTCGACACCGGGAAGCAGTGTCGACTCACAGAAGTTTAGTCGACATCAACTGTGTCGACACTGAGAGGCTGTGTCGACACACAGAATTACTAGTCGACAACATTTGTGTAGACACCAGAAGACTGAGTCGACACACAGAGGCAGAGTCGACAATATTTGTGTCGACACATTCTCAAGATACAGTGTCAAGAAGCTAAGTCGACATCAAGACAGCTTTGTCGATATCACTAGAGGCAGTGTCGACACTTCAGTCACTTGTGTCGACACATCTTGACAGATGGTCTCGACACTTTCTGACAGACAGTCTCGACGCTTTGCTGACAATGATAAAGGTAGAAGATCTGTTTGAAGACTTGACAGCTGTGGGTTACAACCGGTTTACTGAAGCTATCAGACTTGTCAAAAGTTAGTTAGAAACCGGATCAGCCGGTTACCATGGAGGAAGTCTATATATATAGACAGATTCAGAAGAAGAAGAGATACACGACGACATATTAATCATCTATTGGGAGATAAGATCTCTGATCAAGAAAGTTCAAGGCACAGAAGAAGATCTTCGTGAGAAGATCTAAGAAGACATTCTGACATGTACAACCACTCAGGATCAGTCTAAGAAGAATTCTTTCAAGAATTCTGAAGTATCATCAAAGGTGTTGGATAGAGAGGGATCCA
This sequence comes from Platanthera zijinensis, assembly GCA_039513925.1. NCBI lineage: Eukaryota > Viridiplantae > Streptophyta > Magnoliopsida > Asparagales > Orchidaceae > Platanthera > Platanthera zijinensis. The sequence continues at coordinate 64,952,737 of CM077097.1, read as the reverse complement.
GCCATTTTGAAGACAAGAAGGAAGCTGTCACAGGTTTCTCAAGAAGCTATCAGGAAATTAACTCAACTAAGTTCAGATTCAAGAAGCTTTGAAGAAAGCTAAGATCCAGTTGATTTCATCCATCAGCTGATCAAGTGCTATCTTGCTCCTTCTCTCTCAACAAGGGCAAGATATTATAAACTCTTTTTCAAATTCTTTAGGATCTATTTTTATAGATCTGAGTTATAAGCCTATGTTATAAAGGCTGAGTGTAGGAGATTTGTTCTCTGAGTGGTAGGGCTGTTTATGCCTGAGTGTAGGAGAAGGTATTTCTCTGAGTTGTAGGCCTTGTGGCAAGGCTGAGGTAGGGCTTATTAGCCTGAGATGTATGAACCTTTCAGGGTTCTGAGTTGTAGGGACCTTTCAAGGTTCTGAGCTGTAGGATCTGAGGATCTAAGAAAAAGGTGGAAGTTAGGCCGAATCTAGCACACTACTAGATAGCTGAAGGGGGAAAGTGGATGTACCCAGACCTTGGGGAACCACTATAAATCTGTGTGCAATCTGTGATGTGTGTATATTTGTGATTACTGTTTTGTGTTTGCTGCAGTGTTTGCTGAATTCTCTTATAGTCAGTAGTTATATTCTGCCTTAAGTTAAAACAAGTATTAGAACCTACTCACCCCCCTCTAGGTGTTTAGGTGGTCTTGAGAGTAAAACTATCAGGTAAAGAGAGCTCCGCGCTAACCCTCGAGAGAGGAGGCACGCAACTCTACCGGATTGGGTTCCCCACCCAATAGCGGGGTTCTTAGCGTAATGCGGGCGTTAAGAGGAATCCTTCATCGGTCTAACGATCAGTCGAATAGTCTTAGCGTTAAGGTGAGCGATAGTCCTAGAGATAAGTGAGCTAATTCCATTGTAACCTCCACGGCCAAGTCTCTGCCTTATTTAATTTGAAATTTAGGATCTCTTTTTATTGAAAGTCTATTTTAGTTCGAATTCTATTCTGATATCGTCGCGCTATTTCTTCATCGGCCTTCCTGCTTTTTTTTTTGTTTTCATTTTCTGCACTTTATTTATATATTTATGCTTTTTTTATTTAAACGAAATATAAATATTATCAGTAAATAATAGTCCTTTCAGGGAAAGAGTAGAAATAGGTAAACCGACCCCGAGAACAATACGACCCCGATATTCCACACCGGAATATCCTGTACTACACGCGATAGGTGCACTTGCCTCCCTTTCGTTAAAATTTGGTTTCAACCACCCTTTTTTATATAAAATAAATCTGCGCGCCCCGCCTTTCTTTCTAATAAATATAACCACCGCTTTTTCTTTAATTAACAACCCCAACCCGCGGGGCGCCCTGAGTTTTAACCATCATGTTTTTGGCCCCGTTGCCGGGGAAAATTTTCGATTTACTATTTTGAATTTCTAAAAACTATTCATTTTACCTTTTATTTCTATTTATATAAAAAAAATTCCAACCAAAAAAAATTATTTATTAATAATAATAATATCAATAATAATAATAATAATAATAATAATAATAAATACTTAAAAAAATCATCAAAAACAAAAAAAACTTTAAAACTTTAAAACTTAAAAATTAAAATAAAAAAAATACTAAAAAACTTTAAAAATAAAAAAACTAAAAAAACATAAAAAACTAAAAAAACAAAAACTAAAAAACATAAAAAACTTTAAAAAACTAAAAAAATTAAAAACTTAAAAATAGAAAAAAAGATTAAAATTTTTATCTTATTTTCATCAAAAATATTAAATTTAACAAAAAAATTACATCTTTCATATTTTTTATGCCTATCTTATTTTCATTTTTTTTCATTTTTTTTATTTTCAAAAATCAAAACTAAAAAAAAAACTTAAAAATAAAAAAAAAATAAAAAAAACTAAAAGAAAAAAAACTTAAAAACAACTAAAAATCTAAAAAATTATATACTTATTTTGTCGCTTCGGCGCGCTTCACTATTGTGTGCGCTAGGGGAACACATATCTTTCACACTCATATAGCTAAGACGTTAGCTAACGAGTCACACTCAATCGCCACCCTCTATCACCTGCACACTTTCCGCCGAATTTATGTTTTTCATTTTTTTCTGTTATATTTTTGTTACTTATAACTTTTGCAGGTCTTAACTTAACGCGCCTCCCCGAACACGTTTTCAGAGATGTTTTTTCTTAACTCCTATTTTTATTTTTTGTGCATAACTGTCTAGATTTCTTGTATATATATATCGTTTCTCATACTTAGTGCAACATTGGGGACAATGTTGGACTTAAGTATTGGGGTGTTTCTTATTTTCTGCTCTTTTACTTTCTGCACCCAATCAAAAATACCAAAAAAAAATTTGCAAAAATTTAAAACTCAAAAAAAATTTCATGTTTTTATAATATATATAAAAAAAATTAAACTCTCAAAAAATGAAACATCGCTCTGCGACGTTCGACTCATCGAACCAACCACCCAAATAAGAGTCTGTTCGCGGGCGATCATGTTTTTTTTACTTTGTAATAATATTTTGTGTAAATATTCTCGTCTCTTTCCCCTTCTCTTTCCTATCTTGTAAAAATTTTCTCTCTCTTCTTGTAAATATTTCCGTAAATCAAAAAAATAAATTAAAATAAAAAGAAATTAGTATAACTCATAAAAATAAAATAAAAATAAAAATATTAGTATAACCTCTAAAAATTTCCAAAAAAATGAAAATAACCGCAAAATATCAAAAAAAATTAGAAAAACTCCAGAAATAAAGAAATTTATTTTGAATTAAATACTTCGAATACCTCATTTTTTAACCTCTTTGCTCTCCAAAATAAACGTTTCTAGTTTATTTATTAGCAAATTTTAATTAATTCATTATTTACTATTCGTTTATTAATTGTAGCTCGATAGATTAAGATTTCTGTGGTTAAGTTTTTAAAGAAATTTTTTATGTCTTTTTCTTATTATAGGGAACTTGTGTTTCTCATTTCACTTCTGATTTTTTGAAAAAAAGCACGTTTTTACGTTAGAAAATAACATTTATAGATTTTATATTATTTCTACTTATGCTTTCAGAAACGTATGAACGTTCAAATTAAAAAGGTTGCTCTCAAATTATTTTATTAAACTCTAGTTTTCTTTTAGAAATTAAACCATCCACCTTTTTTTCAAGCCTTAATTGGTATGATTTCCCGCTTTCACCTTTAAAAGATCTTATATCAATGAGCATAAGATTTCGTCTTGAAAATATAGGCACCCAATAATTAAAAAGATTATATGTTACCGAGTAGGAGGATAAAATTCATTTCTCCTATATATATACATTGGGTTAATTATTTTTATGAAGAAAGAAAATGATTTATAGGAAAATAAGATTTTATTTTCTTAATTATTAAAATTAAATTATGGAGGTTCGAGAAAAAATTACCTCACCTCACAATCAAAGCCCTCTTCATAACCACCAAACCACTTATACAATTTTCATATTTCTAGAATTAATTTAAATCTTTTTGAGAGCATAATTTTTAAATTCAATTACTTCCTATTAATTTCTTTTTAGCTAAAGTTTTTTCTATAATTCCAATCCATTTTTGTTAAACTAACAAAAATAATTTTCGCTTTCTATTTTTCTTGTTTAGAAGTATTTTCTGAAACGGTTCCTCTATTTATAACATTTTCATAATTTAGGATTTAATTCTGAAACCTCGGAAATTTATTTCCATCTTTCTTACAATTAAATTAAGCGGTAGTTAAATTTAGGATTCTTTTTTATTCCTTATAAGTTCATCTTCAACTTTTGCTCTGGAATAACAAAAGTTTAAGTATGGGGGTATTTGATAGGTTGTAAATATACGCATTTTTCTATGTTTTTATTATGTTATTTTAGTTTAGTTTTGTCTTTTTTTGGTCTGTTTTATTCAATAAATTGTTTCTTTTTATAAATTTTATTTCTAACTAAGTTAATTTAATTTTCCAGAAAAATTCCTGAAAAAGTCAAAAAATTGACTTTACATGCCCGTGTCACGCATCCGACATTCCCGTGTCATGCCTATCGACGATCGTCGGGCTCATCCCGGCACTCGACGCCTCGCCTTCGTCAATCCGAGCTCAACACACCCGTGTCTAAGCTCGACACGCCCGTGTTGACACTCAACGCCGTCGACACTCAACGTCGTCGACACTTAACGCCACTCAATGATTTAACTGTTCACCTCTCAATGCCACTCAATGCCACTCAACACCGTCGCCACTCAACGCCACTCTCGCCAGCTGTTCAGTCACGCCCAGCCGACACACCCGTGTCTGACACCGGACACGCCCGTGACCACCATGTGTCACTTCTCGAAGCTTCCAAAAGCAATCCAGCTGCCGGATTTCGCCTAGTCAAATACGCAACCTTAGACACGTCCCCTGTCACGCCCGTGACTAGGGAGTGTCACACCACAAAATTTTGTCTATAAATAAGAGCTTTCAGAAAGCTTTCCTGTCCACTTTTTGGTCCAAATTCCTTAGGGTAGGTGCTGACCAAATGGCTTCTCATGCAATGTAAGGGAATTTTATCTCTTCCCCCCTCTCTCTTACTTTGTATTAGATTTCTTGCTTTAGCTTTGTTGTAATCACTTATCATTTAATAAAATTTGTCATTTTCTCCTCTTTGCATAGTATGAAAAATCCATTTGAATGCGCCTACCCAAAGTAATTTTTCGTTCTCTTTTTTTGTGCTTTTCCTTTTATGTTTTCATTTTTAGTTTTATAACTCGTTTAGTTTAGGATTTTTACCGCATTTCTAGCCGTTACGCTGTCCGTTTTATTTTCATACATCCTACTTATTTATGTTTAATTTCTTATTTGCTTTTACTTTGTTTTCATTCCTATAGTTTTATACAAATGTTTTAAAAGGTGGTTTTTAATTTTCTTTAACTTAGTTTATTTTAGGATCGTAAAACTTTTCGTTCTCTTTTAGCTTTATTTCCACTTTTTATGCATTTCTATGAAGTTATAAGAATGAAAATGTAGTCGTTTTAATTTTTCGAACATTTTCATTTAGCGTTTATTTGCAAAACTTTGGTCTCCTTTAATTTTTATTTTATCTTTTTACGCATTTCTACCACATTCTAGAGGTAGAAATGTCATTGTTTTAATTTTTAGATAACTTTGTTTTTCTTATTTTTTGTATGTGTGTGTGCGTGTATGAGTTAGTGTTATTGCTTTCTTTCAATTTATGTAGAGTGTGTGCGTGTGCACATTAATTTCCGCCTACTCGTTAAGGGTTAAATGACGTGCTTTCATTTCCCGCCTACTCATTTGAGTAGGACTTGCAATTTATCGCTTTAATTTTCTTCCTACTCACTTGAGTAGGATTTTGTACGTGTGTGTGCGTTTTATTTCAAGTAGAGTTCGTGCGTGTATGAGATAGTTTTATTCCTGCCCACTCGCTTGAGCCGGTACTTGTCATTTACTTCTTTCATTTCCCGCCTACTCGTTTGAGTAGGACATGCAATTTACTGCTTTCTTTTACTGCTTTCATTTACTACTTTATTTACTTCTTTCCATTCCTGCTTTCTTTTATCGCTTTCTAGCTTTAGCCTTCCCAATTCCGATAAGTGGTTAACCGCTCTTAGCCCTCAATATCGAAGAGCATTGGGATAGATAAAATTTCTTTAAATAATTAAAGGTCCTCTTTTTCTCGTTAATTAAAATTACTTAAGGTTTGCCCCGGGTCTACGATGCGTAAGACCGCATATTGATGTGCGGGCCCTATTTTCGTAGTCCATACGCTAGCTAGCCGAGAGGCCGCACATATGGACCGATCACCCTTGGGTAAAGAGAGCTCCGCGCTAACCCTCAAGAGAGGAGGTGCCCAACTCTACCGGATTGGGTTCCACACCCAATAACGGGGTTCTTAGCGTAATGCGGGCGTTAAGAGGAATCCTTCGTCAGTCTAGCGATCGGTCGAATAGTCTTAGCATTCAGGTGAGCGATAGTGCTAGAGATAAGTGAACTCATTCTTGTGGAACCTCCACGTCCAAGTCTCCGCCTTATTTAATTTGAAATTTAGGATCTCTTTTTATTGAAAGTCTATTTTAGTTCGAATTCTATTCTGATATCTTCGCGCTATTTCTTCATCGGCCTTCCTTCTTTATTTTCTGTTTTCATTTTCTGCACTTTATTTATATATTTATGTTTTTTTTATTTAAACAAAATATAAATATTTTCGATAAAATAATAGTCCTTTAAGGGAATGAGTAGAAATTGGTAAACCGTCCCCGAGAACCATACAACCCCGATATTCCACACCGTAATATCTTGTACTACACACGATAGGTGCACTTGCCACCCTTTCGTGAAAACTCGTTTTCAACCGCCCTTTTTTATATAAAATAAATCTGCGCGCCCCACCTTTCTTTCTAATAAATATAACCACCGCTTTTTTTAATTAACAACCCCAACCCGCGGGGCGCCGCGAGTTTTAACCATCAAGTTTTTGGCGCCGTTGCCGGGGAAAATTATCGATTTACTATTTTGAATTCCTGAAAACTATTAATTTGACCTTTTATTTCTATTTATATATAAAAAAAAATATGGCCAACCAAAAAAAATATATTTATTAATAATAATATCAATAATAATAATAATAATAAATACTTAAAAAAAATCATCAAAAACCAAAAAACATTAAAAATTTAAAAATAAAAATAAAAAATACAAAAAAACTTTAAAAATCTAAAAAAAATCAAAAACTAAAAAACTTTAAAAAAAATAAAAATTTCAAAACTTAAAAATAAAAAAAATTATGAAAAAATTTATCTTATTTTCATCAAAATATAAAATTCAACAAAAAAAATATATCTTTCATATTTTTGTATGCGTATCTTATTTTCATTTTATTTTCTTATTTTTTATTTTCTAAAATCAATCCTAAAAAAAACTGAAAAATCTAAAAAAATAAAAAAACTAAAAAAAAAGACTTAAAAACACTAAAAACAACTAAAAATCTAAAAAAATTATATACTTATTTTGTCGCTTCGGTGTGCTTCACTATTGTGAGCGCTTGGGGAACGCATATCTTTTACACTCATATAGCTAAGACGTTAGCTTACGAGTCACACTCACTCGCCACCCCCTATGTAACGCCCCAAAACTCAATAGGGTGATGGGTGACGTTTTGAGCCAAATATGTGTTTTGGCAGGGGTGACACGGGCGTGTCCCAGGGCGTGTCGTGCTTGGGTTAAGTGTTGGCCGCGCGGTCAATGATTTTGGAGTCGAGGATCGTCGAGAGGCTGAACACGGCCTGGGACACGGGCGTGTCCCAGTGCGTGTCAGTCACTCAAAGCCTCGCACTCAACGATCGTTGAGTAAGGTGCACACGGGGCGTGACACGGGGCCAGACACGGGCGTGTCACTTATGAAACGGGCGTGTCGGGTGCCGTGTCAGAGGTCGTGTCCTCCTCGGGGATCATGTGTTGGTAGTTACACATGGTGCATGACACGGGCCTTGATACAGCCGTGTCACATGTGACACGGACGTGTCGGAGGCCGTGTCGAATGTCGTGTACTGGTTGGAATGTCGGGTGAGACGGTTAATGGGTGATACGGCCATGCACACGGCCGTGTTGCAACCCGTGTTCGGCCCAGATTTTGTATTTTGGGCCCCGATCGTGGCTGTTCATTTTCTTATGTTGGGATCCGACGTCTGGTGGTTGGTGCTGGCAGTTTAAACCCGGAAATAGGGTTTAGAAGCCCTCATTTCACTTGGGTTCATCTCTCTCTAAGTTCTAGAGAGAAGGGAGAGCAAGGAGGAGGAAGAGGACCAAAGATCTGGTCACCGACGGAGCTTCGGTGATCCAAATCGCGAGCCATCTTCGGATCCGTGGAGGCAAGGAGATTGCGGTGCTTTTCATCCGCGTGGATTTCCATGGCGCCGAGGAAAAATGCAAGGGTAATGATTCTCATCCTAGGGCATGTGAAGCCCTCTTTTTCTTTGCATAGAAAGCCCTCTCTCGCGAGTGAGCGAAGAGTTGAGGCGTTCCTTGGGGTAGATATGTAAAGTCCCCCTTGTATAGAATCCGTATGCATAAACGGGCATAGGCATTGTGTGTGAAGCCTATCCGGACAAGTTGGTCTGGATCGGTGATGTTGCATTGCATTTTAACCGGGGAAGACTCTGGGTGTTTGGGCATTTTCGGGTTTTCTACGTGGTAGATTGCAACAGGGAGCCTTAGAGACTAACTCTAAGGTGCACCCGGAAAACTTGGCAAAAGCGTGCTTTGCCAACATGGTGGTCGGGGAGCCAACTTGAACATAACCGGGTTATGTGATTATTGTGGTGGAAACGGGATTTGGTGAGTCTTGAACTGCGCATATGGCTTAAATTGCCGTTGCATTGTGAGTACGGGTCAGGAGGAACGTACCCGATCTATGTCGTTTGGTGGAACCGTTTGCATGGATGAGGGTCTTCGGCGGTCTATGGCTTAAATTGTCGTGGCCAAGGCCAGGAAGGCAAAATGCTCATATGGTTGGCCGTCTAAGAGGCGGTGGTGGAACGGGAACGTCTATGGCTTGAATTGACGTGACGTTGGCCGGTCCGCCGTGAATGTGCCCTGAGTGAACGGGGTGTTATGCCGTGCGAGCCTATGCCTGTGATGAAGTGTGTTTACACTATTTTTATGCTATACTAATAAAGTCCATGGAAAGAGCATCTCCGCCCCGATTTTGGGAGCGGGGTCGTTATAATTTTGTCAGCATTGCTGACCGTTATTTTGTTTACCACCGGGTGGTGGATTGTTGCTTGCAGGTACTGCGGAGCTGAGCGGGAAATAGCAGGCTAAAGCCCAAGATGCTGTGCAGTCCCTCGAAGGACTAACTTTTTATGTTTCTTGTTTATCTCATGTATGGCCGGCCTGCGTGTCGAGGTCTGGAAGACATGTTTTGTTAAGCAAACATTGTAAGGCGTTAAGGCCATTTATTGTGTCTATTCAACATTCCTTTGTTTTGTTTCAGTGGACATTCATGTTTGCAAGGTTCTTAACTGTGCAACTTGATAATTGCTTCCGCTAGGTGCTTTGTAGGACGTTGTGATTGGTTGAATGGTCTCAATAAGTAACCAACCGGTCTATTCGTAGTATATGGCGTCAGGCCCCAGCCAGACCTACTGCTATATACCACGTGACGGATAGGGGTGTTACAAATTGGTATCAGACTACTGGTTTCGGTCAAGCTTAAATGAATTCGGGGACGAATTCACTTTAAGGGGTGGTGAGCACATGTGCGTGCATCATCGTTATAACATGAAAAGAACCCATGAATGTCCACTTAGGAATGAAAATACACGTGTTTGAGGAACCAGCGTGTTCCTATAATTGTTGTTTGCAACTTTGTTTGGTCGCTTATCGGTGTTTTTCACGATTATAGGTGACTAGGAGTGGTGCTGGACCGTCTGAACGGCCAGGTTTTGAGGCAAGCAGTGCACCAAGCGACACGCCTGCAACACCTCCATATGCCGAGACAATTAGATTGGTGGCAGAAGCTGTCTTTGCTATGATTAATGTGCAACCTGCAAGGCAGGTGCAGCAGCCTGCTCCTGCGGTGGAGCAAGTGCCGCTCCAAGCGGCGGAACCTAGAAGGGTGGAACAGGTCGTGGTGGAGCCGGAGTTGCCTCGGAGAGCAACTAGGAGACAACTTAAGCATGTGATGGGCTTCCACCCACCAGTGTTTTCGGGAATAGGAACCCCGACCCAGGCCAAAGATTGGCTATCAAGAGTCAATAGGGTGATGACAGTAACAAAAATGGAAGATTGGCAGAATACCATGATAGCAATGTTCCTATTGGACAGGGATACGAGATTATGGTGGGAAGGGCTGGAGCTACACCAGTTGAGGGGAAGGCCGTTGGCCAAAGTACCTATGGAGGAATTTTCGAGATTGTTCATGGCTCGAAACCTCCCCTCAGCGCAGAGGATCGCATTGGAGAACGAGTTCCAAAGGTTGGTGCAAGGAGATAGCACCGTGGATGAGTATCTCCATGAGTTCACTCGTTTGGGGAGATACACTAGCGCTACCTTTGCCGATGAGGAGCGCAAGACAAACCGCTTCTATGAAGGGTTAAGAGATTATTTGAGGTTGTTACTTTCGGGGCCTATGGTGCAGGGTTTCCTAACCTTGGTCAACACAGCCCGGTCCTTGGAAAAGGACATGAAGAATGTGCAAGCTAAGAAAGTACCCGGTGGAAAGAAATCAGAGTTCAAAGCGCCGACTACGTCGAAGTCGGGCTATCGCAGATTCTACAAGAAGGCTAGGACGTCGGGTCTAGCTCCTTCTGCTGGTGTCTCGGGGATAACTACTAATCGCACCCCGGGCGCTTGTTACACTTATGGAAAGACGGGGCACTTTGCTCGCGGCTGTTGGAGCAGACGCTCTATGTTTGAAAGGAAGCAAGGAGCTACTTACGAGGAGAAGGGCAAGGCGGTGGAGTCAACCGCATCCCCCTACGCTCTGACTCAGCCGAGAATTTACAACTTGGGCCAGCAGGAGGCCATTAAACAAGCTGACGTGGTAACAGGTATGAGTTAATTTATAGCAAGTTAGCTTAAAATACTGTTACCTATTGCTTGTTAGCCTAATATGGTTATTATAGGCTTTGTTTTGATTGGTGGTAGTCCGACACGGGCACTGTTTGATACGGGAGCTTCGCACTCCTTCTTGTCCGAAAATTTTATATCGCGCATCGGAGTCCCTTCTTCGATGGCGAAGGACAAATTGGATGTGCTGCTACCGAATGGGTGTTCGATGCGTGCGGACAGAGTGTGCGCCGTAAAGGTTCATATTGGGAGCTAAGCGTTCGACTTGCTAGCGTCATTACTGCCGCTAGTAGAGTTCGATGTTATCTTCGACATGGATTCGCTTTCAGAGCAGAAGGCTTGGATTGATTGCGACCAGAAGGAGGTCAAGCTGGGTGTTGGGCGGGAGACAACATTTGAGGGACTAAATGTAACACCCCTATCCCTCACATAGTATATAATAGTAGGTCCGGCCGGGGCCCGACGCCATATACTACGGACAGACCGGTTGGTTACGTATTGAAACCATTCAACCAATCACAACGTCCTACACAACACCTAGCGGAAGCAATTTATTAAGGTTGCAAAGAATAAAGAACCCTGCCAAGCAAGAATGTCCACTACTCAACCCATAGGAATGTATAATACACAAAACGGAAATTGCCTTATGGCCTTACAAGAGTTGATAAATAAAAATGTCTTCCAAACCTCGGCACGCAGGCCGGCCACACATGAGTACAAAAAGGAAAACACTCAAAACTTGGCCTTCGAGGGCCGGCACAGCAACTTGGGCTTTAGCCCGCTATTTACCTCTCGGCTCCGCAGCACCTGCAAGCAACAATCCACCGCACGGTGGTACACAAAGGCAACGATCAGCTATGCTGACCAAATTATAATGATTCCGCCCCCAAATCGGGGCGGCAAAGCTTCTTCCCTGCACTTGTTAGCAAAATAAGAAACACAGCAAAATAAGCATCACAACATAGCTGTACGCTCACACGGCCGTACACCCCGTGCTCTTAGGGCACTTACTCGGTGGGCCAGTCCGAACCCCGTCCGGTCCTTGACTCCACCACCACCCCCAGGATGGCAATCTCGTGAGCATTTAGTCCTTTCAGCCATAGCCTTGACTCGATCTCCAAACCTCGGTAAGTCCCACGTAAAACTTTAGGTCGCTTTAACCGAGCAGGTGGAGCGGGTAGGGGTCCACCAGTCCGTTGCTAACCCCGTCGTTGCCATTTGGCCTTTGACACGAACTAAGCTTCCCCAGTCCCAAATACCGTTCAAACATGGTACATAGCCCCGCTATGTACCCGGTTGGCTCCCAGGCCACCGATATGACGGAACTGCGTTTCCGTCAAAATTTCCGGGTGCACCTCGGGGTTCATCCCCAAGGATCCCTGATGCATTCAAACATGGTACATAGCCCCGCTATGTTCCTGGCTGTCTCCCAGGCCATCAAAATGGCAGAACCTCGCTTCCGCCCATATTTCCGGGTGCACCTCGGGGTTAATCCCCAAGATTCCCTGATGTATTCTACCGCATAGCAACCTGAAAACAATCAAAATGCTCGGAGTCTTCTCCGGCTAAAAATGCACATCAAATCATCACCAATCCAGAAAACATGTCCGGGTAGGCTTCACACAGCATGCCTATGTCCGTACTACGATTCCGGACTCTAACAAGGGGGACTTCACATATCTACCCCAAGGAATACCACGATCTCGCCGCACATTCGCGGGAGAGGGGTTTTCCCATGCAAAGGAAGAAGAGCATCACATGCTCAAGGAGAGAATCGTTACCCTTGTGCTTTTCCTCGACGCCATGACGATCTAGCCGGATGGAAAGCACCGTATCGGCCTCGCCTTCGCGGATCCGGACTCAGATCGTGATTTGGAGCTCCGAAGCTCTGCCGGTGACCGGATCTAGCTTCTTCTTCCACCTCCAAGCTCTCTCCTCTCTCTAACTCTTAGAGAGAGAACCAACCAAAGGGAATGAGGGTTTCTAAACCCTATTCCAGGATATAATATCCCAGCAACAGCCCCCACCGTTGGATCCAAATCCAAGTGAATGAACGGCCACGATTAGGCCTAAAATACAAAATCTGGGGCCGAACACGGGTTGCAACACGGCCGGGTGCCTGGCCGTATCACCCATTCGCCGTCTCGACCGACTCAAAAACCAGCACACGACATTCGACACGGCCTCTGACACGCCCGTGTCACATGTGACACGCCCGTATCAAGACCCGTGTCATGCCCCCCCCCCCCCTCCGTGTGCAATCGGCCAGCTTTCCCAACCCGAGAAGGACACGGCCTGCGACATGGCACCCGACACGCCCGTGTGGCATGTGATACGCCCGTGTCTTGGCCCGTGTCATGGCCCATGTGCATGACTCAAAAAACTGCCCAAAGTGACACGCCCTGGGACACGCCCGTGTCCCAGGCCGTGTGCCTCGACTAGACGATCTTCGATCGTCAAAACGTCGAACACAAGACCCGAGGCCGAACACGCCCGTGTCACGCCCGTGTCATGCCCGTGTCACGCCCGTGTCATTCCCGTGTCACGCCCGTGTCACGCCCGTGTCACGCCCGTGTCACGCCCGTGTCACGCCCGTGTCACGCCCGTATCACGCCCGTGTCACGCCCGTGTCACGCCCGTGTCACGCCCGTGACATGACCCGTGACACCTGCTCCAAGTCCCAGCCTTGGCTTAAAACATCGCCCGTCCCTCTTGTGAGTTTCGGGGTATTACAACTCTCCCCCTCTTAAAAGAATTTCGTCCACGAAATTACCAATGGAGAGAAAACAGAATCTCTCAGCGGTTCCCAGGCGGAACAACTCTGGGTACACTTCCAGCATAGATTGCTCTCACTCCTAAGATCTCCTGGCTAACACAAAAGTCCCACCGGACCACGACTATCCTGATCTCCTTGAGACATAGTCGTTCGACTTCATGGTCTCCAAAACGAAGGGGTTCAACCCTAGTCGTCAACCTTTCATCCACCAAAACTTGATCACTCACGATCAAGTTCAAAGGCTCTTGCACTGCCTCACCAAACCGCTCTAGAATTCTCTAGTGGTCCAAGGTATAACGGGCTCAGCTTCCCCAAGCGTCGCTCTCCTGAAACACCCTTGAACGACTATAACTTCCAACACGCCATCCGATAACTCATCATTCCATTACGTGGCGTTAAAGTACTTAGTCTGCCTCTCCTGAGCGGTTAGCAAAAGTTCTCATATAATTCGCACCAAAAAAAGGATAGTGTTTACCACCTCTTACTTTAAATATAACTTCATGTCATCCGTTCCTAGCCTCGACAACGGCATGCGACGACTTCTACCAAAAAGGGCCTCAAAGGGCGCCATTTGTATGCTCGCTTGGTAGCTAAAGTTGTATGCAAACTTTACCAAAAAAGATGGCCTTCCCACTGCTTCCCGAAGTCCAGAACGCACATGCGAAGCACGTCCTCCAACGTCCTGTTGACCCACTCGGTCTTCTCATCCGTCCGCGGATGGAAGACTGGACTAAACTACAACTTAGTCTCCAACACTTTCTGTAACTAACTCCAATCATTGGACATAGAATGCCCACCTCGGTTTCTCACGACGTTACGGGGCACACCGTGCCGCCTAACGATGCTATCCATAACCATTTACCAGTTACTCCACCGAATTATCCTTCTTATGGGGAATGAAGTGCGACACTAGTGTCAACACAACTACGATCACCCAAACGGCGTCGTTACCTCACTGTGACTTTGGCAAACCATGCACACAGTCTAGTCAAACTTCTATTCCGAACTAGGCAAGGATTCAAGAATCCCCTAGCACCTAGCACTCTGCATTCACTAAGGAGCAAGGCTGACACTTTGCCACATATAGTGCCACGACCTTCTAGAGTTCTGGCCACCAGAGCACTTCTTAAGATATCGGCACCACTTCGTGCCTCCTAAGCGAGTTGAGTACTTAATAAAATGTATCACAACTCCACCCATAGATTACCCATGCTCGGGCCGCACAAACAATTATCTTTCCTTGGTAGCCCACCTACAATCGTCGATTTGGGATTTTGACCCATCAAGCCGCACCCACGATTTCCTTCATACAGCTATACAACCATAGACTGCCAACTACGATCAGCCGGGACATACTGGACTTTCGACCAGTTCAACAACTCTTCGGCGCTAGTCCGCTTGTCAACACAACAGATCTCTAACGCTTCCAATTCCCGAACTAGCCTCTCATCATGCACTGACAACCATTCGGCTTGGGCGAGAGCCCTGCGACTCAACGCATCCGCAACTGCATTGCCCTTGCCGGGTGCATGATGAATCTTGAAAGTATAGTCCCCCAGGAACTCCATTCATCTCCGCTGCCACATGCTCAGATCCTATTGATCCAACAGGTATTTCAGGCTCTTATGGTCGGTATGAATATCGACCTTAACGACGTACGGGTTGTGCCTCCACAGCTTAAGCGCAAATATCACGGCCGCCAACTCCAAGTCGCGGACCGGATAATTCCTTTCATGCACTTTTAGCTGACGCGATTCATAAGCTATCACGCTTTCATGCTGCACCAGCACTCAGCCCAAACCACTACCCGAGGCGTCACTATAAACCTCGAAGCCCTCGGTCCCACTCGGCGAACTAAGCACTGGCGTCGTGGTCAACCGACTCTTCAGCTCTTCAAAAGCTTGCGCACACTCATGCGCCCACACAAAACTCTGATCTTTCCTTGTCGAAGTCGTGAGAGGTAGCGCTATCCGCGAGAAGTTCTCCACGAAGTGCCTGTAAAAGCCGGCAAGCCCCAACAAACTCCGGACTTCCGCTACCGAAGACAACACAGGCCACTCTCGTATTGCAACAATCTACGTCAGATCCACCGCAACTCCTTCCCCACTGACTACGTGACCAAGGAACGCCACTGAAGATAACCAAAAGTCGCCTTTGGAGAACTTTGCGTAAAGCTCGTTCCTCCTTAGCGTCTCCAAAACCAAACGCAGATGCTTGAAGCGATCTTCTTTGCACTGCGAGCACATCAATAGGTCGTCAATAAAGAAGATCACAACATGGTCTAAGTACTCCCTGAATGTTCTGTTCATCAGATCCATAAACACCGATGGCGCATTAGTCAGCTCGAACGGCATGACCATAAACTCGAAATGTCCATATCTTGCGTTGAACGCTGTCTTTGGGATATCGCTTACTATGATTCTCAGCTGATAGTAACCAGACTTAAGATCCAACTTTAAGTACACCGAGGAACCACCCAACTGATCAAACAGATCGCCAATTCTTGGGATCAGGTACTTGGTCACCTTTATCAACTTGTTCAGTTCTCCATAAACGATTCAGAGCCGCAAACTCTCGTCCTTCTTCCACACGAAAAGGACCGGCGTGCTCCAAGACGACAAACTTGGATGCACAAGACCTTGCTCCAAAAACTCTTCCAGTTGAACTTTCAGTTCTGCCAACTCATTAGGCATTAGCCGATATGGAGAGCGTGACCCAGGTTTGGCACCTGGCGCCAGCTCACTCGAAATCGATCGCTCGCTACGGAGGGACTCCAGGGAGACCATCAGGGAATCACATCAGGATATTCGGATACACACGAGATACTACCCAATGTAGGCTTAGGCTTCAAAGCCTCCCATGGTGGCAGTAACGACGCTTGCACGTCGAATCCCTGACCCCTAAACCGTAATCTTGCTACACAGAAACTCTCTTCGCGCGCATTGAACATCCATTACGCCACAACGCATCCAATTTGTCTTTTGCCATCGAAGTAGGTTCTTCAATGCACGATATAAATCCTTTGGAAAAAAGGAGCGCGAAGCTTCCGTCTCGAATAATACTCTCGCCAGATTGCCAAAAAAAGAAATCCAAACAAAGCCTAGAACCTCCAGTCCTAAGTAAACACGCAAAAGGTAACAGGTATAAGAAGCTGAATTGCTATCAATTAAACCATACCTGTCTTCCCGACGATCGGCCACATGGTCTCCTGCTGGCCAAGGATGTCCATTCCCAGTTGGGCCGGAGTAAACAGCGGTGCGGTAGATGCCACCGCCTTTCCTTCTCCTCAGATATTGACCCCAACTTCTTTTTGGGCATTGGGCGTCCACTCCAACAATCCAGGGCATAGTGCCCTGGCTTCCCACAGACAAAGCATGCATCCGGTGTTTGGACTGTAGTCGCTCCAGATGTGCTAGAGGAAGGGACTAGACCCGACCTCCTAGCCTTCTTGTACCACCTATGGTACCCAAATTTTGAGGTTGTCAACTTGACCACCGAATCCTTTGCCATAGTATCTTTGACTGCTCCTGCCAAAACTTTCCTTGTCTTCTGAGCATTCTCCCAACACTCTCTGGCGAGGTGCCCTTTCTTGCCACAAGAATAACAATTGAGGGTAATTTGGGTAATAGATGACCCAGCCTCTTTTCTCGACGCATTTCGATAGGTAGTCCCTATCGGATCTGTAGGGTTTGGTACCCTATACACTGGCACTTGGTGAGTTTTTCCCAACTCCACTTCCAAAGCTCTGGCTGATTCCAACAAAGCTCAAAATCCCAACAACTTTGGTCCTAGCAGTAGGATACGCAACTCGCTGCGCAGACCGTTATAAAATCTATCAACTCTAGATTGCTCGCTTTCCCATTCAATGCCTGGGTAGCGCCTTAACATAAGGAACATCTGCAAATATGCGTCAACTGAATGTGATCCCTGCACCACAGTCATGTTCATCTGCTGCTCTAATTGACCCTCAAAGGCCCTTTGCTCTAACATACCACCCGATGTTGTGGCCAACTCAGGGACAAATGGTTGCACATTACCCCCATGTTGTGCGTTGGTCACAGAGAACACCGCTTTAACCACTCTTCTTATGGTTTCCAAAGACGTAAGGGTCTCCGGCACGTCGCTGGGTGCAGTACTTTTCTCAGAAAGTGTGCATTCAGACTACCACGCGCCACTCTCGGACACCTACCATCGTATAGAACACCAATAAGGGACCGAACAAAATTGCAAAAAGCAATTATAGGAACACTCAGGTTCCCCAAACATGTGTATTTTCATTCCTCAGTGAACATTCATGGGTTCTATTCATGTTATAACGATGACGCATATACATGTGCTCACCACCCCTTAAAGTGAATTCGCCCACGAATTCATTTAAGCTTGACCGAAACCAGTAGTCTGATACCAATTTGTAACACCCCTATCCATCACATAGTATATAACAGTAGGTTCGGCCGGGGCCCGACGCTATATACTACGGATAGACCGGTTGGTTACGTATTGAAACCATTCAACCAATCACAACGTCCTACACAACACCTAGCGGAAGCAATTTATTAAGGTTGCAAAGAATAAAGAACCCTGCCAAGCATGAATGTCCACTACTCAACCTATAGGAATGTATAATACACAAAACAGAAATGGTCTTATGGCCTTACAAGAGTTGCTTAATAAAAATGTCTTCCAAACCTCGGCACGCAGGCCGGCCACACATGAGTACAAAAAGGAAAACACTCAAAACTTGGCCTTCGAGGGCCGGCACAGCAACTTGGGCTTTAGCCCGCTATTTACCTCTCGGCTCCGCAGCACCTGCAAGCAAAAATCCACCGCACGGTGGTACACAAAGAAAACGGTCAGCTATGCTGACCAAATTATAACGATTCCGCCCCCAAACTGGGGCGGCAAAGCTTCTTCCCTGCACTTGTTAGCAAAACAAGCAACACAACAAAATAAGCATCACAACATAGGTGCACGCTCACAAGGCCGTACACCCCGTGCTCTCAGGGCACTTACTCGGTGGGCCAGTCCGAACCCCGTCCGGTCCTTGACTCCACCACCACCCCCAGGATGGCAATCTTGTGAGCATTTAGTCCTTTCAGCCATAGACTAGACTCGATCTCCGAACCTCGGTAAGTCCCACGTAAAACTTTAGGTCGCTTTAACCGAGCAGGTGGAGCGGGTAGGGGTCCACCAGTCCGTTGCTCACCCCGCCGTTGCCATTTGGCCTTTGACGCGAACTAAGCTTCCCCAGTCCCAAATACCGTTCAAACATGGTACATAGCCCCGCTATGTACCCGGTTGGCTCCCAGGCCACCGATATGACGGAACTGCGTTTCCGTCCAAATTTCTGGGTGCACCTCGGGGTTCATCCCCAAGGATCCCTGATGCATTCAAACATGGTACATAGCCCTGCTATGTTCCTGGCTGGCTCCCAGGACATCAAAATGGCAGAACCTCGCTTCCGCCCAAATTTCCGTGTGCACCTCGGGGTTAATCCCCAAGATTCCCTGATGCATTCTACCGCATAGCAACCCGAAAACAATCAAAATGCTCGGATTCTTCTCTGGCTAAAAATGCACATCAAATCATCATCGATCCGGAAAACACGTCCGGGTAGGCTTCACACAGCATGCCTATGTCCGTACTACGATTCCGTACTCTAACAAGTGGGACTTCACATATCTACCCCAAGGAATACCACGATCTCGCCGCACACTCGCGGGAGAGGGGTTTTCCCATGCAAAGGAAGAAGAGCTTCACATGCTCAAGGAGAGAATCATTACCCTTGCGCTTTTCCTCGGCGTCATGACGATCTAGCGGGATGGAAAGCACCGTATCGGCCTCGCCTTCGCGAATCCGGACTCGGATCGTGATTTGGAACTCCGAAGCTCCGCCGGTGACCGGACCGGATCTAGCTTCTTCTTCCTCCTCCAAGCTCTCTCCTCTCTCTAACTCTTTGAGAGAGAACCAACCAATGGGAATGAGGGTTTCTAAACCCTATTCCCAGATATAACATCCCAGCAACAGCCCCCCACTGTTGGATCCAAATCCAAGGGAACGAACGTCCACGATTAGGCCTAAAATACAAAATCTGGGGCAGAACACGGGTTGCAACACGGCCGTGTGCCTGGCCGTGTCACCCATTCGCCGTCTCGACCGACTCGAAAACCAACACACGGCATTCGACACGCCCGTTTCATATGTGATACGCCCGTGTCGAGACCCGTGTCACGCCCCCCCCGTGTACAATCGGCCAGCTTTCCCAACCCGAGAAGGACACGGCCTGCAACACGGCACCCGACATGCCCGTGTCGTATGTGGCACGCACGTGTTGCATGTGATACGCCCGTGTCTTGGCCCGTGTCATGGCCCGTGTGCATGACTCAGAAAACTGCCCAAAGTGACACGCCCTGGGACACGCCCGTTTCCCAGGCCGTGTGCCTCGACTCGACGATCTCCGATCATCAAAACGTCGACCACAAGACCCGAGGCCGAACATGCCCGTGACACGCCCGTGTCACACCCGTTTCATGCATGTGTTACGCCTGTGACACGACCCGTGACACCTGCTCCAAGTCCCAGACTTGGCTTAAAACATCGTCCGTCCCTCTTATGAGTTTCGGGGTGTTACACTAAAGGGGTCGAGCAAGACGCTGATGTCTGCTCTTCAGGTAGTAAAGGCAGTTTGTTCTGGCGCAGTTCTTTTCTTCGCTTTAGTGGAGGCTGCAGAGCCAAAGTCCACTTTGGGTAGTATCCTCGTGGTTTGTGAGTACCCTGATGTATTCCCGGATAATCTTCCTGGGGCCCCACCGCGGCAAGAGATTGACTTCACTATCGAGCTTGTGCCAGGTGCCAAACCTATGCCACGTGCTCCTTATAGGTTGGCGCCTAAGGAGATGGCAGAGTTGAAGGTTCAGCTAGAGGAACTGTTGGAGCAAGGTTATGTGCGTCCAAGCTCGTCGCCTTGGAGCGCACCGGTCCTCTCCGTTAAGAAGAAGTACGGGAGTTTGCGGTTGTGTATCGACTATAGAGAGTTGAACAAGCTAACGGAGAAAAATAAATACCCGATCCCAAGGATTAATGATCTGTTCGATAAGTTAGTCGGGCCGTCGGTATATTCAAAGTTGGATCTGAAGTCTGGGTACTATTAATTGAGGATAAGGGAATGTGATATCCCGAAGACAGCGTTCAAGACAAGGTATGGGCATTTCAAGTTCACGGTCATGCCGTTTGGACTGACAAATGCGCCATCGATGTTTATGGACTTGATGAATAGGACCTTCCGAGAGTACCTGGACCACTTCGTGATCGTCTTTATTGACAATATACTGGTGTACTCGCAGTGCGAAGATGAACACTTCAAGCATCTGTATCTGATCTTGGAGACACTAAGGAGGAATGAACTCTATGCGAAATTCTACAAGTACGAGTTCTGGCTACCCTCAGTAGCATTCCTTGGTCACATTGTTAGTGGGAAAGGTATAGCGGTTGATCCGGCGAAGATTGTTGCGATACGGGAGTGGCCTGCATTGTTTTTTGTCGCAGAAGTCCGTAGTTTTCTTGGGCTTGCCGGATATTACAGGCGCTTCGTAGAGAACTTCTCGCGGATAGCGTTACCTCTCACGAAGTTGAAAAGGAAAGATCAGAAATTCTTGTGGACGCAAGAGTGCGTGCAAGCTTTTAAAGAGCTGAAGAAACGGTTGACCATGGCGCCAGTGCTTAGTTCGCCGAGTGGGACCGAGGGTTTCGAAGTTTATAGTGATTCCTCAGGTAGTGGTTTGGGCTGCGTGTTGCTGTAGCATGGGAGCGTGATGGCGTATGGATCGCGTTAGCTAAAAGTGCACGAAAGGAACTATCCGGTCCATGACTTGGAGTTGGCGGCCATGATATTTGCGCTTAAGTTGTAGAGACACTACTTATATGGCGTAAGGGTCGATATATATACCGATCACAAGAGCCTGGAGTACCTGTTGGATCAGAAGGATCTTAATATGAGGCAGAGGAGGTGTATGGAGTTCCTAGGGGACTACACCTTCAAGATTCATTATTTACCCGAGAAGGGCAATGCAGTTGCGGATGCGTTGAGTCGCAGGGCTCCCGCCCAAGCCAACTGGTTGTCGGTTCATGATGAGAGGCTAGTATAGGTGTTTGAGGCATTGGAGATCTGTTGCGTGGACAAGCAGACAAGCGCCATGGCTTT
Organism: Platanthera zijinensis; assembly: GCA_039513925.1. Classification (NCBI taxonomy): domain Eukaryota; kingdom Viridiplantae; phylum Streptophyta; class Magnoliopsida; order Asparagales; family Orchidaceae; genus Platanthera; species Platanthera zijinensis. The sequence goes on along the minus strand of CM077097.1, from coordinate 64,931,200 downwards.
GTTAAACTGGACAAAAGTTCAGTATGACCTGGCTAATCGTGTTTAGCAGTCAATGGAGTTGCATGGCACCATGAAAGAGCTTATGGAGGCGGCATTGGATGGGTTAAATTCCCAATTTTCTATTGAGGATGGGTTTTTAAGGAAGGATAATCGATTGCCCATCCCAAGCGGGGGTAACCTACGGGCGGAGTTGATGTACGAGGCTCATCATACCAAGTACTCAATCCACCTAGGGAGCACAAACATGTATCGGGACCTCAAAAAGTTGTTTTGGTGGTCGGGGCTCAAGAAAGATGTAGCGTTGTTTGTGGATAAGTGCCAAACGTGCACCTTGGTAAAGGCGGAGTGCAAAAAGCCGGGAGGATTCTTGAAATCCTTGCCTTTATCGGAATGGAATTTCGATGACATATCGATGGAATTTCTACATGGCTTGCCAAGGTCGCAGAAGGGGAACGATGCCATCTGGGTGATCATAGACCAGTTAACAAAAGTGTCGCATTTTATTCCGCATAGGAAGGATGACTCAGTGGAGAGGCTGGCAAAACTATTTGTGGATAATATAGTCAGACTGCACGGTGTGCCCCGCAGCATTGTGAGTGATCGCGATGGACGTTTCACGTCCAATGATTGGAGCTTAGTGCAACAGATGCTGAGGACAAAATTGAAGTTCAGCACAGCTTTCCATCCGCAAACGGATGGACAGACCAAGAGAGTAAATAGAACGATGGAGGACATGCTACGCATATTTGTTCTAGACATCGGGAAGCATTGGGAAGACCACCTGTATTTGGTGGAGTTTGCGTACAACAATAGCTACCCGACAAGTATTCAAATGGCGCCCTTTGAGGCCATGTATGGTAGAAAGTTTCGCACGCCGTTATCGTAGTTAGAAACGGGTGAGGCAAGGTTGTACAAGAAGCAGGAGGTGGAGAGTGCTACTTCGTTGGTGCGGATCATTTGGGAGTGCTTGCTAATCGCTCAGGATAGGCAGGCTAAGTATTAAAATGCCAAGCACCGGAACGTTGAGTTCACGGTAGGCGATTGGGTGTACTTGAAGATAAAGCCATTCAAGGGTGTTTCGCGGGTTAGACGCTTGAAGAAGCTAAGCACAAGATACCTTGGACCCTTTGAGATTCTGGAGTGGGTCGGCGAAGCGGCATATCATTTGAAGCTATCGGTGGAGTTGAGTGGACTACACAATGTGTTCCACATCTCTGTATTACGGAAGGCGGTGCAAGAGCCTTCACAGGTGATCACAGTTGATCTAGTGCCGGTGGACGAAGGGTTGATGACTATGGTCAAGCCCGTTCGTATTGAAGACTCTGAGGTCAAGAGACTCCGTGACAAGGAGATCCGAATGGTCAAGGTCCGGTGGGATAATTGCGGTCGGGAGGAACTCTCTTGGGAACAGGAGCAAACTATGCTGGAGGAGTACCCAGAGTTATTCCACTCAGGTACCGCTTAAAGTTTTACATTTTCTTTCCTTTAGTAATTTCGTGGGCGAAATTCTTTTAAGAAGGAGAAAGTTGTAACGCCCTGAAACTCAATAGGGTGACGGGTGATGTTTTGAGCCAAATATGTGTTTTGGGAGGGGTGACACGGCCTGGGACACGGGCGTGTCCGAGGGCGTGTCGTGCTCGGGTTCAGTGTTGACCGCGCGGTCAACGATTTTGGAGTCGACGATCGTCGAGAGGCTGAATACGGCCTGGGATACGGGCGTGTCCCAGGGCGTGTCAGTCACTCAAAGCCTCGCACTCAATGATTGTTGAGTGAGGTGCACACAGGGCGTGATACGGGGCCAGACACGGGCGTGTCACTTATGATACGTGCGTATTGGGTACCGTATCGCAGGCCGTGTCCTCCTTGGGGATCAAGTGTTGGTAGTTACACACGGGGCGTGACACGGGCCTTGACACGGCCGTGTCACATGTGACACGGGCGTGTCGGAGGCCGTGTCGAATACCGTGTGCTGGTTGGAACGTCGGATGAGACGGCGAATAGGTGACACGGCCATGCACACGGCCGTGTTGCAACCCGTGTTCGGCCAAGATTTTGTATTTTTGGCCCCGATAGTGGCCGTTCATTTTCCATTGTTGGGATCCGACGGCTGGGGGTTGCTGCTGGCGGTTTAAACCCGGAAATAGGGTTTAGAAGCCCTTATTTCACCCCGGTTCATCTCTCTCTAAGTTCTAGAGAGAAGGGAGAGAAAGGAGGAGGAAGAAGACTAAAGATCCGGTCACCGACGGAGCTTCGGTGCTCCAAATTATGAGCCATCTTCGGATCCGCGGAGGCAAGGAGATTGCGGTGCTTTTCATTTGCGTGGATTTCCATGACGCTAAAGAAAAATGCAAGGGTAACGATTCTCATCCTAGGGCATGTGAAGCCCTCTTTTCCTTTGCATAGGAAGCCCTCTCTCGCGAGTGAGCGAAGAGTTGAGGCGTTCCTTAGGGTAGATATGTAATGTCCCCCTTGTGTAGAGTCCGTATGTGTAAACGAGCATAGGCATTGTGTGTGAAGCCTATCCGGACAAGTTGGTCTGGATCGGTGATGTTGCATTGCATTTGAACCGGGGAAGACTCTGGGTGTTTGAATGTTTTCGGGTTTTCTACGTGGTAGATTGCAACAGGGAGCCTTAGAGACTAACTCCAAGGTGCACCCGGAAAATTGGGCAAAAGCGTGCTTTGCCAACATGGTGGCCGGGGAGCCAACGTGACATAACCGGGTTATGTGATTATTGTGGTGGAAACGGGACTCGGTGAGTCTTGACCTGCGCATATGGCTTAAATTGCCGTTGCGGTGTGAGCACGGGTCAGGAGGAACCATACCCGATCTATGTCGTTCGGTGGAACCGTTGGCATGGATGAGGGTCTTCGGCGGTCTATGGCTTAAATTGTAGTGACCAAGGCCAGGAAGGCAAAATGCTCATATGGTTGGCCGTCCAAGGGGCGGTGGTGGAACGGGAACCTCAATGGCTTGAATTGACGTGACGTTGGCCGGTCCGCTGTGAATGTGCTCTGAGTGCACGAGGTGTGTGGCTGTGCAAGCATACGCCTGTGATGAAGTGTGTTTACACTATTTTGATGCTATACTAATAAAGTGCAGGGAAAGAGCATCGCCGCCCCGATTTTGGGGGCGGGGTCGTTATAATTTGGTCAGCATTGCTGACCATTATTTTGTTTACCACCGGGCGGTGGATTGTGGCTTGCAGGTGCTGCGGAGCCGAGCGGGAAATAGCGGGCTAAAGCCCAAGTTGCTGTGTCGGCCCTCGAAGGCCTAACTTTTTATGTTTCCCGTTTATCTCATGTATGGCCGGCCTGCGTGCCGAGGTCTGGAAGACATGTTTTGTTAAGCTAACATTGTAAGGCCTTAAGGCCAGTTGTTGTGTGTATTCAACATTCCTTTGTTTTGTTTCAGTGGACATTCATGTTAGCAAGGTTCTTAACTATGCAACTTAATAATTGCTTCCGCTAGGTGCTGTGTAGGACGTGATTGGTTGAATGGTCTCAATAAGTAACCAACCGGTCTGTTCGTAGTATATGTCGTCGGTCCCCGGCCGGACCTACTGTTATATGCCACGTGACGGATAGGGGTGTTACACCCTATCACCCCGCACAATTTTCACCGAATTTATCTTTTTCATTTTTTTTCTGTTGTATTTTTGTTACTTCTAACTTTTGCAGGTCTTAACTTAACGGGCCTCCCCGAACACATTTTCAGGGAAGTTTTTTCTTAACTCCTATTTTTATTTTTTGTACATAACTCCCTAGATTTCTTGTATATATATATTGTTCCTCATACTTAGTGCAACATTGGGGACAATGTTGGACTTAAGTATGAGGGTTTTTCTTATTTGCAAAAATTTAAAACTACAAAAAAATTTCATGTTTTTATAATATTAAAATAAAAAAAAAATTTAAACTCTCAAAAAATGAAACATCGCTCCGCGACATTCGACTCAACGAACCAACCACCCAAATAAAAGTCTGTTCGTGGGCGATCATGTTTTTTTTACTTTGTAATATTATTTTGTGTAAATATTCTCGTCTCTTTCCCATTCTCTTTCCTATCTTGTAAAAATTTTCTCTCTCTTCTTGTAAATATTTTCGTAAATCAAAAAAATAAATTCAAAAAAAAGAAATTAGTATAACTCACAAAAATAAAATAAAAATTAAAAAATAAGTATAACCTCTAAAAATTTCCAAAAAAATGAAAATAACCCAAAAATATAAAAAAAATTAGAAAAACTCCAAAAATAAAAAAAAATTTATTTTGAATTAAATAATTCGAATACCTCATTTCTTAACCTCTTTGCTCTCCAAAATAATTGTTTCGAGTTTATTTATAAGCAAATTTTAATTAATTCTTTATTTACTATTCGTTTATTAATTGTAACTCGATAGATTTAGATTTCTGGGGTTAAGATTTTAAAGAATTTTTTTATTTATTTTTCTTATTATAGGGAACTTGTGTTTATCATTTCACTTCAAATTTTTTGAATAAAAGCACAATTTTATGTTAGAAAATAACATTTATGGTTTTTATATTATTTTAACTTATGCTTTCAGAAACATAGGAACATTCAAATTAAAAAGGTTGCTCTCAAATTTTTTTATTAAACTCTAGTTTTCTTTTAGAAATTTAACCATCCACCTTTTTTTCATGCCTTAATTTGTATGATTTCCCGCATTCACCTTTAAAAGATCTTTTGTCAATGGGGATAAGATTTCGTCTCGAAAACATAGGCACCCAATACTTAAAAAGATTATATGTTACAGAGTAAGAGGATAAAATTCATTACTCCTATACATATACATTGGGTTAATTATTTTTATGAAGAAATAAAATGATTTTTAGGAAAACAAGATTTCATTTTCCTAATTATTCAAAAAAAATTATGGAGGTTCGAGAAAAAATTACCTCACCTCACAATCAAATCTCTCTTCATAACCGCCAAACCACTTATACAATTTTCATGATTCTAGAATTAATTTAAACCTTTTTGAGAGCATATTTTTTAAATTGAATTACTTCCTATTAATTTCTTTTTAGCTAAAGTTTTTTTCTATAATTCCAATCAATTTTTGTTAAACTAACAGAAATAATTATGCTTTCTATTTTTCTTGTTTAGAAGTATTTTCTTAAACGGTTCCTCTATTTATAACATTTTCATAATTTTGGATTTAATTCCGAAATCCCGGAAATTTATTTCGTTCTTTCTTACAATTAAATTAAGTGGTAGTTAAATTTAGGATTCTTTTTTATTCCTTATAAGTTCATCTCCAACTTTTGTTCTGGAATAGCAAAAGCTTAAGTATGGGGGTATTTGATAGGTTGTAAATATACGCATTTTTCTATGTTTTTATTATGTTATTTTAGTTTTGTTTTGTCTTTTTTTGGTTTATTTTATTCAATAAATTGTTTCTTTTTATAAATTTTATTTCTAACTTAGTTAATTTAATTTTCTAGAAAAATTCTTGAAAAAGTCAAAAAATTGACTTAACACGCCCGTGTCATGCCTCTCGACGATCGTCAGGCTAATCCCGGCACTCGACGCCTCGCCTTCGTCAATCTGAGCTCAACATGCCCGTGTTTAAGCTGGACACCCCCGTGTCGACACTCAATGGCGTCGACACTCAACGCCATCGACACTCAATGCAACTCAACGCTTTCACTGTTCACCTCTCAACGCCACTCAACGCCATCGCCACTAAATGCTACTTCCGCCAGCTGTTCAGTCACGCCCAGCCAACACGCCCGTGTCTGATACCGGACACGCCCGTGATCGTCACGTATCACTTCTCGATGCTTCCAGAAGAAATTCAGCTGCCGGATTTCCCCAAGTTAAACACGCAAGCTTTGACATGCCCCCTGTCACGCCCATGAATAGGGCGTGTCACACCGGAAAATTTTGTCTATAAATATGAGCTTTCAGAAAGCTTTCCTGTCCACTTTTGTGTCCAAATTCCTTAGGGTATGTGCTGCCCAAATGACTTCTCATGCAATGTAATGGAATTTTATCTCCCCCCTCTCTCTTAGTTTGTATTAGATTTCTTGCTTTAGCTTTGTTGTAATCACTTATCATTTTAATAAAATTTGTCATTTTCTCCTCTTTGCATAGTATGAAAAATCTATTTGAATGCGCCTACCCAAAGTAATTTTTCGTTCTCCTTTTTTGTGCTTTTCCTTTTATGTTTTCATTTTTAGTTTTATAACTCATTTAGTTTAGTATTTTTATCGCATTTCTAGCCGTTACGCTGTCCGTTTTATTTTCATACATCCTACTTATTTATGTTTAATTTCTTATTTTCATTTACTTAGTTTTCATACCTATAGTTTTATAAAAATGTTTTAAAAGGTGGTTTTTAATTTTCTTTAACTTAGTTTATTTTAGGATAGTAAAACTTTTCGTTCTCTCTTATCATTATTTCCACTTTTTATGCATTTCTATGAAGTTATAAGAATGAAAATTTAGTCGTTTTAATTTTTCGAGCATTTTTATATTGCTTTTATTTGCAAAACATTGGTCTCCTTTAATTTTTATTTTGTCTTTTTACGCATTTCTACCGCATTCTAGTGGTAGAAATGTCGTTGTTTTAATTTTTAGATAACTTTGTTTTTCTTTTTTTTTGTACGTGTGTGTGCGTGTTTGAGTTAGTGTAATTGCTTTCTTTCAATTTATGTAGAGTGTGTGCATTTGCGTATTTATTTCGGCCTACTCGTTAAGAGTTAAATGGTGTGCTTTCTTTTCCTGCCTACTCATTTGAGTAGGACTTGCAATTTTTCGCTTTATTTTTTTTCCTACTCACTTGAGTAGGATTTTGTGCGTGTGTGTGCGTTTTATTTCATGTAGAGTGCGTGCGTGTATGAGATAGATTTATTCCCGCCCGCTCGCTTGAGATGGGACTTGTCATTTACTGCTTTCATTTCCCGCTTACTTGTTTGAGTAGAACTCGCAATTTACTGCTTTCTTTTACTGCTTTAATTTACTGCTTTATTTACTGCTTTCCTTTCCTGCTTTCTATTATTGCTTTCTAGCTTTAGCCGTCCCCATTCCGATGAGTGGATAACCGCTCTTAGCCCTCAATATCGAAGAGAATTGGGACAGATAAAATTGCTTTAAATAATTAAAGATCCTCTTTTTTCTCATTAATTCAAATTACTTAAGGTTTGCCCCGACTCTACGATGGGTAGGACCCCATATCGATGTGCGGGCCCTATTTTTGTAGTCCATATGCTAGCTAGCCGAGAGGCCGCACATATGGACCGATCACCCTTGGGTAAAGAGAGCTCCGCACAAACCCTCAAGAGAGGAGGCGCCCAACTCTACCGGATTGGGTTCCCCACCCAATAGCGGGGTTCTTAGCGTAATGCGGGCGTTAAGAAGAATCCTTCGTCGGTCTAACGATCGGTCGAATAGTCTTAGCGTTCAGGTAAGTGATAGTCCTAGAGATAAGTGAGCTCATTCCTGTGGAACCTCAACGACCAAGTCTCCGCCTTATTTAATTTGAAATTTAGGATCTCTTTTTATTGAAAGTCTATTTTAGTTCAAATTCCATTCTGATATCGTCGCGCTATTTCTTCATCGGCCTTCCTGCTTTATTTTCTGTTTTCATTTTCTGCACTTTATTTATATATTTATGCTTTTTTTTATTTAAATAAAATATAAATATTATTGGTAAAATAATATTCCTTTCAGGGAAAGAGTAGAAATAGGTAAACCGACCCCGAGAACAATACGACCCTGATATTCCACACCAAAATATCTTGTACTACACGCGATAGGTGCACTTGCCTCCCTTTCATTAAAACTCGGTTTCAACCGCCCTTTTTATATAAAATAAATCTGCGCGCCCCGCCTTTCTTTCTAATAAATATAACCACCGCTTTTTCCTTTAATTAACAACCCTAACCCGCGGGGCACCGCTAGTTTTAACCATCAGAAGACATAAGTCGTGAAGTTATCCCTACAAACAAGCAAGTAGCTGATATCTTCACAAAACCACTAGATGATGCCAAGTTCAACACCTTCAAATTTTAATTGGGTATGTTGAATTTAGTTCAGATTTTGTAGCTCTCCATATAATATTTCTTATTGCAGGTAGTGTTAATCTCTATATGATAAACAAATGAGAAATGGACTAATTGTCTAGGCGTTGACTGCGCTGAGACAAGATCAAGTGTTGAGTATGTTGAAAAAACTGTAAGACTCGAGACCATTGAGTACATCAAGTTCACTCAATGCTTACTCCCAGCGACGTCTATTTGGGGCAAAGTATTGGGATCAATTCCAGTCGTTGATCACTTCTTGGTCATATACAGGTACGCACCTCTCCATCTTATAAAATCAAAATTAATATAAATAGAAGACTGTGTATGCAAAACAAAATACAATGATCCTCACCCTTCTCTGCCCCTTGCGATGAAATGATGAATGCACGCAAAATCTACAGCAACTCACGGAAGGAATGACACAAAGAAGATTTGATTTCCTGTTCGAGGGTGCAGAGCTGGTCAGAAATGGATTCAAGGATGCGCCTGAGGAAGTTCAGTTAGTTCTCCATCTACTACATGTCGCTAACCTAGAGTATATTCTCTCCGAGCCCAGTCTACTTTGGAAGAGAGAAGTACTTGAGTTATACTAAACTGCCATGGTCGACTCGTGATCCATGAAACTCAAGTCCTTATTTGGTGGAAACTAGGTTAAGATTACCCCCATGAGACTGAGCATGGCACTGCAACTGCCGAATTTCAAAGTGACAGATGAAGAAGATGAAATGGATCAAACTAATGTCCAAACTGCCCTAAAATGGTGTTGATTATCGAAGCACTCCACTAGATCAATCTTGAGAAAAGAACTGAATATGAAAGGAAAATTCCTTGAATATGTTATTGGAAAGGCATTGTTGTGCAAGTCTGGCTCTCATGACAAAATTTTCAAAAAGATGTTTGAGTTAATGGAAAGGGTTATTCTCTCTAAAAAGACTAATTGGGGAAGTGTGCACTTTGATAGAATTGTAGAGTGTATCCCAGAGCCAAACCTGGGTAGATTTCTGTCTTTGTTTCTGTACAAAGTGTTCTAGGGATCCTTAACATAAGGCTAGGAACAAGAATCCATCACATGAGAAGGATGGACTCAAAAATGCTTGATAGATGTGAAAGAGTTCTATAACCACACCAATGGTCAGCTGAGAAGAAGAGAAATAAGGCAGTTACAGTTCCATAAGTTAGCACTGACAATAGGTCATCTGAAAAGAGTGAGGAAGAGCCCCATGATCCATAACTTTCTCAATCTACTGAAGAGACCAGGAGAGATACAAGTGCTCAGGTATCATTTTCCTCTAAACCTATAATAAGGATTCAGGTTAATAGAACTTAGTCTGAAGAAATTCAAGCTGATGCTCTGGAAATAACACTTGTTTAGGTTGTTGAAAGGGTTGATGGAGAGATTGTCAACAAGATTTCTACAGATATAGAGGGGGAGTCCTCCTAGTCACCGACTCCTTCTGATAAAGAAGCTGTACCAATAGATAAAGATCTAAATAGTTGATACAGTCCTCAAATTGCGGGGGGAGCAACTCCTTGAGCAAGGTACTTAAGATGTAAGACCCCCCTCCCGGAACACAACACACAGCCGAGGGGAGTCTTATGCCTAGAACAGCCTCCTTACGGTAACGTCATTGCATGGGTCAATCGATACTACAAGACGCCTATCCTGCCGGCAAAAACCAATATCATCCATGCCAACCCGACATATGAAAATATAAAAGTCATAATGCACACAAGTATATAAGTCCAAATGAAGTACAATAGAAATAAGAAGCTACAACGGCTTCTTTAATATAAGAGTACATAAAACTTTGCCAAAAGGCTACAACATATAATCTTTCATAAGAACTCATGTCAGTAATTGACGACAGCGAAGGTAACGTCGTATCAGGTCCTATCACCCTGGCCTGGCTTCCTTCCTACAGAACATACTGCGGTTGCGGCTCTATCCACTGAGTTTCCTCCTAAAATTTTAATGGTAGCAACCGTTAGTCATAAAGACTATGTGGCTATCTCATCCTCTCACCCCGGCGGATCTTAGGAACCGAGCGGGAGAAAGAAGAAGAAACAATATATATATATATATATATATATATATATATATATATATATATATATATATATATATATATAAGCAGTAATTACAATAGGTGGTGTATCACAATATATCATCGGAGTAGCTATAACTATGTAAAAAAACATTAACAGACTTCTAAGCTATCAGTTCAACATGAGTACTTTCAATCTACCACATCATATAAATCTATAGCAGGAATGTAACTTAACCTATAAAAACTCCCATACAGATTTAAAAGTTAGGGGTCGGCTTAACATTAAAGTAACTCATCATATAAGAATGCCCATACAAACTTATGTGTTAAGGATCTTTTGTAATGAAATGCAATGCAATATTATGAATGCAACATGATGACTCACACATGAACACATACGTACTCGACAATGTCATTTAGTTCCCACATTTTGAGCAAGTAGCTAACCTCTCAGGAGTCATCCGTCATGGCTAGATAGTGACAGTAGAGCAGACTTCTCCATTAGTAGGCTGGTATCTGCACTACCTTGCCTATGCCTAAATATGCCTTCACGATAAGAACACAACAATAGAGCCTCCTGCGTACTATGACTTAGAAGGCGTCTCGGGTAGATGTACACCAATAGCCCATCCCAACCGACCTATCATTGTGACATCGAAGTAGCCTTTGGGAGCGTATCACCAAAGGAATAAGCCCAACAATCCACTGACACAGAGGGTGCCCCGGGAAAAAGCACCAAGGACCAAGGCCCACCGTCATAGTTTATTTTTCAACTCCCATCGATATGATTACTGGCGAGCCCATAGACATTCCACACTATCCTTAACCCAGAATTATAACACCACGTGTCAACTCACACTGTAGGAAATTTCACGTGGTCACGTAGACAATCAAAAAGGGCTCTAACTGAGTCCCGTCTCAATATTACCAGTACAGTGCTCAACAACACTCTAGGGATCCACACTGAGACCCTTATCATTATATTGGTCCAGTGTTGTCAAATACTCACGCACTACAACCCTTTCACATTTCCATGCTCCAAGCAGTCAATGGTTTAACATTATCACTTGTCACAAGCCACCCTATACAACAAACCAATCTCACACTGATACCAGTAGGGAGACACAACTCTAAGCAGTGGACTATGCTAATTATCCCTTCAATGAATTGAGATCAGGATTCCACATATTATATGGCCATGAGATTTACTGTTGGGTATTGTATCAACAATTACCTAGATTTTAAGAAGCCTCCAGTAAAGCTAAGATGGATTCACAATGTATTTGACAATATTCTATTAAGTTGTGCTTGCAACTATTCCATGCTAAGTACACACCAATGTCAAGGTGTAGTGGGTCAATATACACGGGTCTGCACAACGTAATCTCTCGTTGAGCAGATAAGTGTGTTGACTCACGTGTGCTCTCTCTATTGGAGTGTACTTACTCTCAAGTATAGGGTCGATATAGATCAAGAGCAGAAGAGGAGCAAAGATGGGTAGAAGACCAAGTTTATAGGAAGGAAGAGAAAAAGCGTCTAAGAAAAAATCGACGGGAATCACTAAGTAATTCTCGCCGATTCGACGGGAATCATTAGCGATTCTCGCCGAATCGTAGAGAATCAGTCAGTCATTCCCGCCGACTTCATCCGGCTGACTGTCCTCCTTCAAGAATTATGCAAAGGCAGAATCGACGGGAATCACTAACTGATTCTCGCCGATTCGTCGAGAATGACTTTGCATTCTCGCCGATTCCCTCCGGATGACAAGTGTTTCAACTGGAATTCTGCCAAGGCAAATTCGACGGGAATCATTAGTGATTCCCGCCGACTTCGTCGAGAATCACCAATGATTCTCGCCGAATTTGCCTTAGGCAAATTTGCTCTGTTCGCTGGACCGAACCAAGTTGTTGTGCGCTGTTTTGACCGGAACTAGGGCTTCTTCTTGTGGGCCCCACAATAATCATTTAGGGTAGTTCTATAGTATTTATACTCATGTATTTTGAACTTACAAAGCAGAGATTCACGGAAAATCAAAAGCAGCCGTGCGTGATCTAGCCGATTGCTGAACTCCACCGCTCGCCGTCGCCGCTCGCAAAGTTGTCGCCGCAGCAGATCTTAGATCATATTTGATCTTCCGGCGACAGAACCGAGGCAAGTCTAGCATCTCACACTTCTCTCTCGAGATCTCTTGTCTCTCAATTTGTTGAACCAGGATAGTTCTTCATTCCGAATCGATTGAGATGACTAATCCGATTGAGATCATTGGTAGACCTTGCTTGCTTCGTCAAGAAGTTTGGATATACAAAGCATCGCCGCCGCATTCACTTGCCGCTGCCGATCTTGTCAAGATCCTCTCCAAGAGAGAACACTGGTCGTGGATTCTTCGTCTCTTTCAAGAAAGGTTTAATGAATGAAGAAGGACATCGGGATCTCCACAAGTTTGTTTGTATTTCTTGTACATTCAATTTTTTTTTGTTGTAAAGGAATTTTGATTTCTAGTTGTAAGGGTTGGGTGCAACCCGTGGTGGAGGAGTAGTGACTCCTTTGGTTGGAAGGGTTCCTTCCGTAGTGTGAGGATTGAATTTCAATCCGGTTGGTGAAGTGACCGAGTCGTCCCTTGGTGGGAGATAGGTCGAGGGGAAGAGTGGACGTACCCAAATCGGGGAACCACTATAATTGCTTGTGTGCTTTTCAGTGCTGTGTTTGTTTATCTGTACAGGTATTTTAAATTCCACAAAAGACTGCACGACACCTATTCCCCCCCCCCATAGGTGGATTTAGTTAACACTAGATACTTTCAAGTGGTATTAGAGGGAGGTTACTCGTCAATAAGGTTAACACCTTGAGTAAGATCCTGTGTCTAGTGTCAAGAAGAAAACAAGACTCAAGCATGGAGTTGTACACTGATGTCTCTCCCCTGAGACTTCCTGCATGCATAAAAGATTATTATCCCATCTGGAAAATTAGGGTTCAGTTTCATCTGGAAGTGATTGACCCCCGTGCATTATTCATTGTTGAAGAGGGTCCCTTCATTCCCATGAAGGCTTCTAACTCTGGAGAAGATCACCAAATCCGTAAAGTAACACAGAGATGTCTTAAACCGAGCTTTCACTATTAAATTTGGACAAGCTGGTACGACAGATCATCTCTGATATTTGGTCAGGGTCTTCTCTTACAAGATTGGACAAGTGCAAGACTACAAATCCATGTGGGAAACAATCTCTAACCTCATGGAAGGAAAAAAGGTTGCCCGGACTGAATGCCAGCAAGAGGATGAGGCTTATGTGGGGGTCCTCGTCTCTGATGATGAATGTCAAGAACAACTTCTCAATATCAGGGCTCCGATATCTCTATCAGAGACTGAAGAAGTGATTGAGGAATATTGTTGTGATGAAGCTAAAACCTCAATCTCAGCTGACCACAACTCCAACCCAGATCAGCACGATCAGGATCATGTATCTTCCTCTTCCTGCTCTCTTCCTCTTGTATCTCCTGCAAACAGGAGAAGTTCAGAGGTTTGTCCCTCTTTTGATGCTAGATAAATAGACAGTTCAAATCAAAAGATTGAAACTTATGATTCCCTTCATAGTGCCCTTCAGAAGATCAACTTGCTTGTAGGGAAACAAGCTATGGAAATTGCTCAGTTAAGGACCATGATGGATCTCCAATTGGAATCCATCAAGGTGAAGGACTCAAAGATCTTGGATCTAGAGTTTTCTCTAGAGACCGAGAAGAGGATAGTATCTAACTTTTCAAAGATAGATGCTATTAAGAGAAAGGGAGAAGCCGGGTGGATCTCACGAATCATAAATTCGTAGAGAAATGGGGAAACTGTGTTCAGACCCCCCCCCCCCCCCGGGCAAGAAGGGCACACATTATGCTTTCAGGTATGACCATAAGAACAACTATGGTCACTACAAGAGTAATCATCCCTCATGTGGAAATACCCACAGTGCAAGAGCTGTTATAGCTACCCATGAGAGAATACACAAGGCTCATCATGAACCTTTTGTATTAACGGCCTGAGTCCTAACTCGTCATGAAAGTGTAGGAACCAGCTCTCACAGTAACTCTCACCACCCTAGGACACAAGGAAAGGGGGTTGGGAAACATGTAACAAGTACCCATGGTGATGTAGGCTTGCACGTTTCACACCGAATAAAACTACGGTCTAACGCCACGCCACTCTTCGATCCAATCCCTACACTCGCACAACCGCTCTACGCGACACCACGCAATTAGATTTATCAATATTATGCTAGCATACGGGTAGCCAAACCGGTTTGGATCCAACAAGGGCTATAAGGCCAATGTTCGATCGAGCTAAAAGGACCAATATTGGGTCCGACCGAGCGGCGTTGTACCAAAAGAGATCTACCGAAAAACTTTGATACGGAATGGGAAGATCTCTCCCAACGAAAAGATTGCGAAGGTTCGCCAAACCTCTTGAATGAAAAATAACAATAAAGAGAGTAACAAACAAGAGAAAATCAACCACGATGAAATCCGAATATTTCAATAGTTAACGCTACGGATAAAAACCATCACTTGAATGTTTCTAAAGAAAAGAATTCTCACAAAAGTGGTAGTATTTCGTTACCCAATCAGAATGGGTGATTCCAATTAATCTCGACTTGGATTGTTCTCCAATGGCTCTGCCGGAGTCGCGCCGGAAGGAGATGAGAACCTCATTCGCCAATATTGCTTCACGTCGGTGTTGGAGATCCACAAAGAAAGTTGTAGGAGATGATGTAGGTGGCCGGATTTTTTAAGAGGAGGGATGGAGGTGGCTCGGGTTGGTGGAGGTTGGCAGCTAAGGGATGGGGGTGGTTTTCTTAACAAGGAGAGGGGAAGGGGAAGAGAATAGGGAGGAGGAGATGTGAAGAGGCCGGCGGCCAAGAGGGAGGAGGGAAAAGGAGAAATTCGGCCAAGGGGAGAAGGGAGAGAGGACTTAAGAGGGAGGAAATTATGGTTTCAATTTTTATTTCATCAATCAATACCTCAAAATGAAAATATCCATGCCTATATATAGGCTTACATCAAACAACAAGGGAAAAAGGCTACATGCAGCCAAAAATTAAAATACAAATAATCATGGTTCAAAACATAACCATGCCACATATTACGAAAATTAAATAAAATGCTTAAATAAAATAGAACCAAAATTCATAAATAATTAATAATAATTTTAGTAATAATTATTATTAAATATTTAAATATAGGCTTGCGCCGCGGGCGGATATTTGGGGGACGCGCCACATAGTCTTCACGGCGTCGCACGTCACTACTTGGAGACGGAGAAATAACTTCCGTAAGCGCACCGTCCTCATCTTGAACCGGTTGAGGGTCGTCGTCTCCATTAATCCTCCCCCGCTTGAAAATACTCATCACCGATGAGTTGACCTGAATGTACCGGAGCGGGAAAGCATCATCCAATAGAACCTCGGGGCGGCAGACAACACCACTTGGAGAGGAGAGCACAACAACCTGGAGTATCCTGTCAAGCATAAATATGTTCCTACGGAACCTTGGAAGAACATTAGTCAATAAAAGAAAACAAAATTCAGCGTCCACAACCAACGTACCTCCAGAGAAGACCGATGAAGAATACAATCCAAGTACAATCTCACAACCCATACCCAAAGAGAACATAGTGGACCCACACGGACAGGCAGAAAATTCAAGTGGCAGAGAATCATATAGCGTTAAATTAGAAACATCGAAA
Organism: Platanthera zijinensis; assembly: GCA_039513925.1. Taxonomy (NCBI): domain Eukaryota; kingdom Viridiplantae; phylum Streptophyta; class Magnoliopsida; order Asparagales; family Orchidaceae; genus Platanthera; species Platanthera zijinensis. Next base: position 64,915,378 of record CM077097.1, on the reverse strand, counting down.
ATAAGGGGAAACCCTTAATCAGTGGATAATTTCAAATGAAATCTGTATTCTCCTAATGTCATTAATAACCAAAGAGGGTTCAGCTTACCAACTCGCCAACTTTCTAAAGTGCCCGAAGGCATCCGTTCAGGGACGAGACACACCAAAACTAAATCGTCACTTTTATAGTGAGAAACTCTTTTATGTAAGCTAGCATGAATATGATACGAAGTAATTGGAATGGCTAGCACTTTACTAGTGTGCTTATATAAGAGAGGATCATAACGAGCATAATCTGGAGTGACTTTCGCCGACAAACTAGAAGGTAAGTAATGAGACGCCACCAGAGTGATTAATTCAATTAAAATGAGCCTAGATAACTTTCTACCGTGTGGTGTGAACCCATGCGCTATGTGACACACCCCAAATTCAGAGAATAAAGGAGTTAAGTCCGGAGGGATGGGAGCTTTAAAATCAAAGATGATTTTCATAGGCGTGAGCGTCGTAGTTCTACTTTTATAATTAATATAATCACGCTTGGCATGAAGATATGCCAAGGGAAACCGCTCATCATAAATAATAGTAGAGCTGAACGCTCCCGGGTGTGGAAATAGGTGCGAGCGAAACAACTCATGTGGCCTAACCGTGGTCACTAACGAGTGGAAAAAAGGGTCATCAAATGGCGGGGGATAAATGCGAGCGTTCAGGCTTGGCAAATAAGTGTGTCGAGGGGACATCACATCATAAGGAACCATAGCCAAGGTATCACTAGAAGTCCAATTTGAAACCTCAAAACTCGGATTTGACGTCCAAGAAATATCGTCCGACTGCAAGCTATTAAAATCATAAGAAAATTCAAACAGTGGATTCGTCCTTACGGAAAACTCATCCGACATGTCTTCCAATACGTTATGTATATCATGTGATTCAGACTCAGTGATCGGGTCATAGACCGGCACCAATACTACGAGATCAGGCGGCACTAAGGGGACCATCTCTGGTGGTACTAGCAGAGTACACTCAGGGCGTACAGTAAGACTACTATAATCAGACGTACCACACTCGTGTCCTAAATAGTTTGCTCGTCGAGTCAACGGGTCAGGAGAAAAAGTCGATAATACTACGATCGGGAGAGAGTTATGATCACATTCAAATTCAGGCAACGGAATTAGCATCAGGGGATGCTCATCCGGCTCCATTTCAATAACGTCTTCCAGATTTATGACTCCCTCACTAAGACAATCTTCCAACGCATCGGTCAGGACATCAGTAACAGTAAAAATCTCAGGGACGGGCACTTCGATATGTCTCGAGCTTGAAATATCAAGCTCAAGTCCTAACTGATTGTCACCTTACTCACGACTGGATAAGCTCGCATCAAAATATAAATCTTCCGACTCATCCAGTTTATCACCCGACTTAGGCTCAACAGAGAATTCCATGTCAATCAAGGTAGACAACACAAACATATCGTTGGAGAGAAATGAAGACGACTCTTCGGGGAAGAAGTCGTCATCCAGGTCACTAGGGTAACCAGTCTCCTCAATGTCGCTACCATCGTCAGTGATAATAGCCTCGTCCTTAGTGACGGGCACACTCGTAATCACAGCCTCAAACTCAATCATGCTAATAGGAACACTCTCACCCCGTAGGCTCATGGCATTCCTAGCACTTACGTCTAACGACCTAGGGATAAAGGTCCTAAGTTTCTCTTTCCTCTCATAGGTAGGTGTACTCGTGCTTGAGATAATCAGAATTTTGTGGGGCAAGTATCTAGCATGAGGCTTATAGTCATTCCTACAATCAGGAAACTGGGAACGACAGTAGGTAGGGTAATACTCATCCGTTAAGTAATTTTTCATAATCTGCCAACCCATACGTGGGTCGACGGAGGGCATTCCTAAATGTCTTTCCTCATTGAGCTAGAAGGTATGGGCTCGACCAAATAATTGCAGTCTCGCAACGGGAATCCTGTGGGGATCCACAATACGATATTGCTCAAAATAATGCTCCATGTCATTCACCCAGCATAGAAACACTCGCGGTCCACCTAGCCCATCATATGTTGGAGCAGGAATCCTAACACGCCTAGAGGTGTGCGGTGTAACTTGATTAGCCTTTAGTTGGCCAATCAACCCCTTAATCTCTTCCACTACCGGGCAATGGAATGGCTTTCTAACTTTCATGACGGAACCTAAAGGTTTCATTCGGGAAACGTGAACATCGTAGGCCATTTCAGAGGGAACCAGAGAGAACACTCAACCAGAATCGGTGCACATGCAAAGAAGAAAATAGCTTGGTCCTATTTATTTTTAAAGATAGATTTGTTCCTGCTAATATTTCAAAATAATATATAAATTTTTTTTGATATTCTTGTTGGCTAAAATATGGAGATTATTAATTAAATTTTTTTCTGATTTTTTTATTGCTGAAAATAAAATTTAGCCGGCTATTGGCAGACCACAAAATTATTTTTTTTGTTTTAATTTGGAGAAAAATTTGAAATTTTGAATTTGAAATTTGAAATTTTGAATTTTGAAATTTGAAATTTGAATTTTAAATTTTGAAATTTGAAATTTGAAATTTCGAAATTTGAAATTCAAAATTTGAAATTTAAATTTCGAAATTTGAAATTTGAAATTTGAAATTTTAATTTTGAATTTTAAATTTTGAGAGGGGGAGGAGTGCCAATTAGGAAATTGACGAGAACCTCCCTCTGATACCAAATTGATGTAGGCTTGCACGTTTCACACTGAATAAAACTACGGTCTAACGCCACGCCACTCTTCGATCCAATCCCTACACTCGCACAACCGCTCTACGCGACACCACGCAATTAGATTTATCAATATTATGCTAGCATACGGGTAGCCAAACCGGTTTGGATCCAACAAGGGCTATAAGGCCAATGTTCGATCGAGCTAAAAGGACCAATATTGGGTCCGACCGAGCGGCGTTGTACCAAAAGAGATCTACCGAAAAACTTCGATTCGGAATGGGTAGATCTCTCCTAACGAAAAGATTACGAAGGTTCGCCAAACCTCTTGAATGAAAAATAACAATAAAGAGAATAACGAACAAGAGAAAATCAACCACGATGAAATTCGAATATTTCAATAGTTAATGCTACGGATAAAAACCATCACTTTAATGTTTCTAAAGAAAAGAATTCTCACAAAAGTGGAAGTATTTCGTTACCCAATCGGAATGGGTGATTCCAATTAATCTCGACTTCGATTATTCTCCAACGGCTCCGCCGGAGTCGCGCCGGAAGGAGATGAGAACCTCATTCGCCAATATTGCTTCACGTCGGTGTTGGAGATCCACAAAGAAAGTTGTAGGAGATGATGTAGGTGGCCGGATTTTTTGAGAGGAGGGATGGAGGTGGCTCAGGTTGGTGGAGGTTGGCGGCTAAGGGATGGGGGTGGTTTTCTTAACAAGGAGAGGGGAAGGGGAAGATAATAGGGAGGAGGAGATGGGAAGAGGCCGGCGGCCAAGAGGGAGGAGGGAAAAGGAGAAATTCGGCCAAGGGGAGAAGGGAGAGAGAACTCAAGAGGGAGGCAATTATGGTTTCAATTTTTATTTCATCAATCAATACCTCAACATGAAAATATCCATGCCTATATATAGGCTTACATCAAACAACAAGGGAAAAGGCTACATGCAGCCCAAAATTAAAATACAAATAATCATGATTCAAAACATAACCATGCCACATATTATGAAAATTAAATAAAATGCTTAAATAAAATAGAACAAAAATGCATAAATAATTAATAATAATTTTAGTAATAATTATTATTAAATATTTAAATATAGGCTTGTGCCGCGGGCGGATATTTGGGGGACGCGCCACATAGTCTTCACGGCGTCGCACGTCACTACTTGGAGACGGAGAAATATCTTACGTAAGCGCACCGTCCTCGTCTTCAACCTGTTGAGGGTCGTCATCTCCATTACATGGGGCCCCCGAATGTGTGTTGGCTGAAAAGAAGGCACCACCTCCCAGGCCTCAAGACACTCACCACATGTTCTCCATCCACCCTCCCTCGTGTCTCGGTGGAAAGGGAAAATCTGTGAGCCGAACCTGCTCTGCCCCTGTCAGACCTAAGATCATGACTAACTCAGTCAGTAGATCTGGTCAGAAAAGGAGACATAATATTCATGAGTGTTGGTGCTATGGCAAAGTTGGTCACTTTGCCATAGATTGTTGGCATAATCCTTCTATGCCAATGGCAAGGGTATGTCCACTTCCTTTGGCTAGAGATAGCCTTCCTGACAGAAATCCTATAGGAAGGCATTCAGTAGTTTATGCTGATAGGAACCTAGGACCCAATGCATATTGGGTTCCTAAGGTAAGGTAATTCATTTTTGCAGGATAGTCTAGGTTCCCGTGAACATGATGGGACCTAGACAAGAGATGTTCCAGGAACGGTATGGAAACAAGTATATGGGATAAGAGATAATGCTAACTACAATGGCCTACTTCAACTGGATACCTGTTGTACTTCAAATAGAGGATCTGAATGATCAACTTAATGATCCCAGGTACGCGCATTCAGTTTCGAAAATTGAATCGCATTACATATATGTTTATATATATATATATCAAAACAAATATGTAGATTCTCTCTCTAAAATAAATATACATAGATATATATACACCCACCTGATGGTAGGACACGAGAGCTAATAATTGTATGATTCTTAGCTTGGAATCTGATGAATGGTTTATATATCATCGATAATGTATGATAATGGGTGTTAATCGGTCCGATGAAACTCAAGGGACGTGTGCCTGTAGTTGTAACAAAAACTGTACATTTTTGACTCACCAAGAAATACCCAGTGCTTATTTCTAGGGTTAACATCCCTTCGACTCGACTTAGCTATTCTGACCAGGAAATAAAAAGGGCAAAGTTTAAACATTCAAATCGACAACTCAAAGTTTCAAAATAAAAAGGGCAATGTTTCGAAAGGTTCGAAATTCGAAACGGTCAGCAGAAACCGGCTATTCACAACGGAAATATCAGCTACCCCAGCTTTCGGAGGAGATAAACAGCGTAAACCACAGAAATCCCGACCCTTCGCATTCTGGACGCTGCGGAAATCCCGTCGACTCTACGGAAACCTCGCCGAATCCTGCCGGTCATGCGGAAACTCCTCCCGTGCTTCAGTCGCTCGGTGTTCTCATTGACTTCCCCTTGCCTCCCGACGACTCCAACTCCGTCGATTGTAGTTCGCCGCTGTCCTCTCTCCGTTAGATTGCTGCTCCCTTTTCCAGCATCTACTTGGCACAAAGTTCCTGCCGATTCTGCATTCCCTCTCTCATCGTCTGCCACTCCCATCGCCAGAAGTCCGAACGCAAGCCGACTAGGGACTCTCTTCGCTCTGCGCAAGGGTAACGACCGTTCCTCCTTGTATCTCATGCTTGTTTGTAACTTGTCTAGTTCCTAATCTAGAGATTGAGATGGAGTTAAGTCCCTTGGATGTCACTTATTTAGGTTTACAATGGCTCCTCGAACCATAGTCGGGCTCCTCACTGGGAGTGAGTTGGTTAGAACTGGCTTCGCCCATGCCTCTGATGAATTCAGGAACATAATCTTGATGCTTGAGCAAGCAAGGCTCTCCTTTATCCTTGAGCACCAGTGCAAAATTATAGATAAAGAAGTTCTCGAATTCTATGCAACCGCCAAGCTACATCACGAGGACACCTTGATAAAGAGTAAGATTGTCTGACTAAGGATCAAGATGTCTGCAGAAAAATTATCACGTCATCTGCAGCTCAACAGTTTTGAACCAGAGGACCACCTAGATGAGAATGATCATGCATGGACACTACTGTTCTATGGATTAGCACGAGGGACAAAGGCCATCAAACTCAAGGACATGAATGAGGAAGGAAAGCTCATCTTTAATATCATTGGGAAGGTCCTGATCTGCAAACCTGGATCCCATGATCATATTTCAGGGGATATGTTCAAAATCCTGATGGCTGTGGTGTGTAGAAAAAGATACAATTGGGGGGCCATGTTGTTTGAAAAGATTAAAGATACCCTACGAACTCCCAACTTTGGGAGAATCATCAGCCTGTACCTCAATCAGATGGACGGAGACAGGTTTGATATGAGCAAGGGCGTTCCTCTTCATTACTTAAAGAATATGGACCCCAACATATTTGATAGATGGGAGAGGAGAATTGGCCAAGGAGGTGCAGCTGAAGCACATGGTGATGAAGAAGACATGGCTCCGTAGTTTAGAAATCCTTTGGATGAGCCCAGTGATGTTCCTGATCTGCTTCATGCAAGAACTGAGGGGGAGTCTTCCACCATTCCTTCTGATGCCCTCAGGATGGATGTCACAGTTTCAGATCAAGCAGATGTCATTGCTAATATTACTCTGATCGCGAAGGATATTGTGGATACCCTCTTTACCGATCAGGCTGACGAGGAGGAAGTGGAGGATGATATGGAGGATGATGCTGCTGATGAGGATGATGTGGAGAATGCGGCTACTGATGATGTGAACAATGACCAAGCTGGAAATGAGATGTACATGAGGGAAATTGATGTTGACCTCCCCTCTGTGGAACAGGTTCAGGTAGCAGTTACTGATGTATTTGGTGCTACAATGGAGGGGGAGACCTCTCGGTAGGGGATGATAAGTATATATGAAAAAAAAACAGAGGCTGCCCCTATCCCCCCAAGAGAGACTGTGAATCTATCTAGCTCCACCAATTTCTCTACAGAAGAGAATCCTAACTCCCAGAGTCCTATACCCCCTGAGCATGACCAGGCAATTCATCAGGTTCATCCGCTAGGACCTAGCCTGGCGAATCACACCGTAAATATCATTCAAGGTATAGTGGATGAACTGAAGACCTCTTTTGAACGATCTCACAACAAAGTGCTGAAACGAAATAAGCAATCTGAGAATCTGATGCTTAAAAATGTTGTGGAGATAAATCATAAGCTGGATATGATGGAATAAAAGTTCGAAGCTAAGTATGCAGAGGCCAGCACTGCCGTAAATCTTCTAATGCAAGGGCTTAAGAAAAATACAGCTGATCTGGCAGTAGTAAACCAAAATGCACATGTTGTGGCCAACAACATCAAATTGTTCGATGGCAACATGGTGACACTCAACGCAAATCAGACATCCCTGTTGAACGAGTTCACTAAGACTGTTAAGCATATAGATGAGTCACTGAATACCTATGCAAACTCCATTGCCTTAGAAGACAAAAAGGGGGAGAATGAATATACAGCTAAGATGACAGGGCTAGAACAAATCATGGTCGATAACTTCATGTAGTCAAATAAGTATGTTTTTGAAAGCTGTCACTGGCTAGTTCAGCAAGCATCTGGTATACAAATTCTGGTTTCCCCTACTGATGAGGTTGCTACTACTGCTGCTGATGAGGTTGTAAGTGCTGAGGAGGTTCCCCTGAGTGAAGCTGATGCTAGAAAGGCTGCTAAGGCCACTGCCAAAGCTGCTCACATGGCCATGTTTGATCAAGATGCCATTACAAAAGGGAAACGAAAAATTCAAGAAGGATCTTCCAAAGAGACCCCGGCTGAGAGGAAAGTAAGATTGAAGGAAAGTGAAGTGAAGAATGAACGATGGAGTCCTACATCGAGGAGCATCATAATTGATACTTTCATGCTACAATAGCGGGGAGAGCTGAATAGAAATAAAGTATACAGTCAGTATGAGTGGGAGCTGCACAAAGTGTATGAGGCTAAAAGAAACATATTCTTCAGGTCTAACACTGTGGAACATAAAGCTCCTCCACCCCGGTATTACCCGAAGCCGAAGGAATTCTTTGAGAGGCAAAGAAAGAAGTACATGGCTGAACAATTAAGAGATGCTCAGGCAAAGGAGAGATAGAATTGGAATCTAGATTTATTTTTATTCTCTATATGCGAGTATATCTTTTCTTGTATTTAAATGAACAATTTTTGGATATATATATATATGATCACATGCTGATTCATCTATTGTTCTGAATGCATGAAATTTTATTATTCTGAATTCTTGTCTCGCACATTTTGTTATATATATTTTTCTAGTTGGTGTAATTCATCTTAGCTAGTAGGATTTTGGCTTCTTCAAATAGGGGGAGATTGTTGGGTATTGTATCCACAATTACCTGGATTTGAAGAAGCCTCCAGTAAAGCTAAGATGGATTCACAATGTATTTGACAATATTCTATTAAGTTGTGCTTGCAGCTATTCCATGCTAAGTACACACCAATGTCAGGGTGCAGTGGGTCAATATACACGGGTCTGCGCAACGTAATCCCTCGTTGAGCAGATAAGTGTGTTGACTCACGTGTGCTCTCTCTATTGGAGTGTACTTACTCTCAAGTACAGGGTCGATATAGATCAAGAGCAGAAGAGGAGCAAAGATGGGTCGAAGACCAAGTTCATAGGAATGAAGAGAAAAAGAGTCTAAGTAAAAATCGACGGGAATCACTAAGTGATTCTCGCTGATTCGACGGGAATGATTAGTGATTCTTGCCGAATTGTCGAGAATCAGTCAGTGATTCCCGCCGACTTCATCCGGCTGACTGTCCTCCTTCAAGAATTATGCTAAGACAGAATCGACGGGAATCACTAACTGATTCTCGTCGATTTGTTGAGAAAGACTTTGCATTCTCGCCGATTCCCTCTGAATGACAAGTGTTTCAACTGGAATTCTGCCAAGGCAAATTCGACGGGAATCATGAGTGATTCCCACCAACTTTGTCGAGAATCACCAATGATTCTCGCCGAATTTTTCTTAGGCAAATTTGCTCTGTTCGCTGGACCAAACCAAGATGCTGTGCGCTATTTTGACCGGAACTAGGGCTTCTTCTTATGGGCCCAACAACGGTCATTTAGGGTTGTTCTACAGTATTTATACTCACGTATTTTGAACTTACAAAGTAGCGATTCACAGAAAATCAAAAGCATTCATGCGTGACCTAGCTGATCGCGGAACTCCACCGCTCGCCGTCGCCGCTCGCAAAGTTATCGCCGCCGCAGATCTCAGATCATCTTTGATCTTCCGGCGACAGAACCGAGGAAAGTCTAGCGTCTCACGCTTCTCTCTCGAGATCTCTTGTCTCTCGATTTGTTGAACGAAGATAGTTCTTCATTCCGAATCGATTGAGACGACTTATCCGATTGAGATCGTTGGTAGACCTTGCTTGCTTCGTCAAGAAGTTTGGATCTACAAAGCATCGCCGCCGATCTTGTCAAGATCCTCTCCAAGAGAGAACACCGGTCATGGATTCTTCGTCTCTTTCAAGAATGCTTCAATGAATGAAAAATGACATCGGGATCTCCACAAGTTTGTTTGTATTTCTTGTAAATTTTTTTTTGTAAAGGAATTTTGATTCATAGTTGTAAGGGTTGGGTGCAACCTGTGGTGGAGGAGTAGTGACTCCTTTGGTTGGAAGGGTTCCTTCCGTAGTGTGAGGATTGGATTTCAATCCGGTTGGTGAAGTGACCGAGTCATCCCTTGGTGCGAGATAGGTCGAAGGGGGAGAGTGGACGTACCCAAATCGGGGAACCAGTATAATTGCTTGTGTTCTTTTCTGTTCTGTGTTTGTTTATCTGTGCAGGTATTATAAATTTCGAAAAGACTACACGACACCTATACCCCCCCCCCATAGGTGGATTTAGTTGACACTAGATACTTTTATTTACGTCATTCGATTCCATCCTAATAATCAAGCATTCAAGAACAATTATGCTTTCATATGTTTATCACAACATTATAATGATAATTCTCATCTTATTCAAGCATCATAACCTAGATATATATTACACATTCAGTTATTTGGCACCTCACTCTCTGTTATCAAACAAGTTAGCTCCTAGGTCTTTATCTTCTAGTCCTGCTTGGCTAGTTAGTTGTTAATTATGTGTGCTTATGTAAACCCCCCCCTCCCCGAAATGACTTCTCGGGTTCGACGAATGCATTTTCGTCGAATGGCTTTTGCCAACGGGATTGTGTTCGACTTTCGTCGAACTATTTTTGACTTTCATCGACGGGTGTTCTACGAACGACGAATGGTTTCTCACGGTGTTTGATCAAACTATTTTTTGGTTATAGTTTTATTTTGTTGCTATTTTTAGGTATCTAGGGGCAGTGATGTTTGAGTAGGTAAGTCAACTCTCAACAAGTATATTATCGCAGGGTTTTAGTTTCAAAAAAAATTAGAGCTTTCGGCCTGTAGCTAGTTTGGGTGGAACTGTCCTTTTTTTCTAAATCTTTTAGCTGTATTCAAGGTTTTGTTTAAATTTTGGATATGGATGCAAGTGCACCTCCTTTTGTGGTCATTTAGAGTTGGATTTATATTTTTATCATCTCCTCGATCTCTTGATTTCTTGGTATTATTTTTCAAGTTTGGGATTTCTGGTTTCTTTGCATGATTTGCTTGTCCTTAAGCTGATCTGTGTGAATTGTTGGTGTGAATCGAGGCAACAAAAGTGGTATCATAGCCAGTTCGTCCCTGTTCATTTGTGTAGTCTTCTGTAAAGATCCTCGATCATGGATAGGCTACTTGGAGTTGCACCGTTGACTATCAAACTGAATAGGGAAAATTTCACGAGATGGAGATGGGAAGTAGAGAACACACTCAGGATGCATGGAGTGTGGGATATTGTTCAACATCCACCTGAAGTGGTGTCAGAAGAGGGAAGAGCATAGTGGGCTAATGCCAGGAAGATGGCATATGAAGCAAGTCTTATAAAAGACTGCACCGCCATATTTATCATATCAAGGACCTTGGAGGATAGAGATGTGCAGAAGATTATTGTATCAGCCAATAGCCATGCTTTATAGGAGATACTTTAGAACTCATACCAAGGAGGAGGTAGAGTTAAAGAAATAAAGTTGCAAGTGTTGCGAGGCGAGTTTGAGTCGATTCACATGAAGGACCAAGAGTCCATTGAGGAGTATTTCCATAGAGTTTTGAAGGTGAGCAACGGGATGAAGCAAAATGGTGAGAAGGTAGATAAGATCATGATAGTGCAGAAAGTCCTGAGGTCACTACCACAGAGATTTGATCATGTTATTGCTTTTGTCGAGGAATAAAAGAATTTGTCTAAGCTTTCAATGGAAGAGGTTAGGCGTTCATTACAATTTCATGAGCAGGTCATGAACATAAGAAAGGAGACCAGTGCAGGAGCTACTACTATTGAGTTGTTGAATTACACCAAGAGCACACCTATTATGGGGTCACTACACGCCTAGAGGGAGAGGCACATTCAGAGGTAGAAGCAGGGGAGGAATAGGTTATACTAGAGGAAGAGCACCTGCACCATATATAGAACATCCAGCTAGTCAAGTTGGAGGACAGTGGCAAGCCCGAGGGCATGGAAGGACCGGGACAGGTAGAAATGGAAGAGGTTCTGGGAATGGAAACCAAGTCCAGTGCTATACATATCATAAGTTTGGGCACATTTCTACACAGTGCTGGAACAATTCAGAGAAGTTTACTTCTAGACCCGCACCACCCCATTTAACACAGAAACCATAGAGTAGTGATGAGGGGAACATGCCAATGGTTGAGCGTGTTGAGTAAAATTGCATTTTGGGTGCTGATGTTGCGGTCATTGATGATGAGAGTAGAAGAAACATGTGGTACTTGGATAGCGGTGCTTCCAACCACATGACAGGAATAAAGGAGTTGTTTATCGAGCTTGATGAGGATGTGAGCACTGAGGTAACCTTTGGAAATGCTTCTACCATCAAGGTGAAAGGAAAGGGAAGAATTCCTATCAATTGAAAGCATAGTGTCATGGACATGATAGGGAATGTCTACTTTGTACCTGGGATCACTTCAAACATCTTTAGTTTGGGATAGCTCATGGAGAGAGTTTATGAGATAACCATGAAGGGAACATTGATGACACTTATTGGAGCTGACAGGATATAGGTGGAATTGGTAGAGATGAAGAAGAACAAGATGTTCATGCTAAATCTTGACATGGAGAGGATCTCATGTTTAAAATCCACAGTGAAGGATGAGGCATGGCTCTGGCACATGAGGTATGGACATCTTGGTTTTGATTGTCTCAAAAAGCTGATAAGGGAAGCTCGCATCCATGGTATTCCTAGCAGGCTGGAGGAGCAAACCCACATGTGTTAGGCATGTGTACTAGGTAAGTTTGCCAAGCTTCCATTCCCAAAGGAAAGTCAGTGGAGAGCAAAGAGAATCTTGCAATTGGTTCATTCAGACATCTGTCGGCCGATCACACCTTTTTCTGCAGGCGGTAACAGGTACTTCCTAAAATTCATTGATAATTTTAGCAGGAAGTGTTGGGTATATCCCATCAGGCAGAAGAGTGAGGCATTTGAGTCTTTCAAACGGTTCAAAATGTTGGTATAAATGGAGACAGGTATGAGGATTCAGTGTTTGAGGACAGACAAGGGAGGTGAGTTCCTGAGCCAGGATTTTGTTCAATTTTGTGACTATGCAGGGATAACGAGGCAGCTTATTTCATCCTACACTTCACAGCAGAATGGAGTGGCTGAGAGAAAGAACCGCATATTGATAGAGATGTGTAGGTGCATGCTCAGAGGCAAGTGTATGCCAAAGTTTTGGAGACAACTTGTTATGTGTCAAACTTGTGCTCCACAAATTCCTTAGAATGGGGAATGCCGCAGGAAGCGTGGATTTGTTTCAAGCCAAATATGGGTCAGTTGAAAATTTGGTGGAGCATTGCTTATGCTCTAAAGACTGGGCCAAATCTGAGCAAGCTGGAAGAAAAAGCAAAGAAGTTGATCTTTGTTGGCTATGATCAAAGGAGCAAGGGATACAAGTTGAATGACACTATGGAGAAGAAAATTGTTGTGAGCCGAAATGTGAAATTTGATGAGGAGCTGAATGGGAATTGTCAAAAGGCAAGGAAAAGGTTAAAGAGGATGCTGAGGCCCCTCTAGTGGTGGAGACAGGAGCTAGTGCTAGCGGTACTGTTCCACACTTTACTGAGGAAGAAGGAGAGACCAAAAGGCAGAAAATCAGGTCACTTGGAGAGATCTATGAGATAGCACCTACAAATGATGAGTTCAGCTTATTTTGTTTACTTGCTGATACAGAGCCTTTGACCTATGAGGAAGCAGTGAAGACTGTTGGCTGGAGGAAAGCTATGGATGAGGAGATTTAGTCCATCAAGAAGAGCAACACTTGGGAGTTAGCTTAACTGCCCAAAGGATAGAAGCCCATAGGTTTGAAGTGGGTCTTTAAGGTGAAGAACGATGGAGCTGGAGAGGTGATGAAGTACAAGGCCAGACTTTTGGTCAAGAGCTACAAGCAGAAAGAGGGAATAGACTACGATCAGGTCTTCTTACTAGTTGCCCGGATTGAGTCTATTTGTATGTTTATTGCCATTGCTGCATAGAGGAAGTAGCATCTTCATCACATAGATGTCAAGTCCGCTTTCTTTAATGGATATTTGGAAGAGGAAGTGTACATTGAGAAGCCTCCTGGCTATCTATAAGCAAAGGGAAAGAAGAAAGTGTTGAGATTAAGGATGGTACTATATGGTCTCAAATAGGCGTCAAGTGCGTGGAGAAAATGGATTGACACATTCTTAAATGAGCAAGGGTATGTGAAGTGCCCTTATGAACATGTAGTCTATGTGAAGGAAAGTGAGAAGGGGACACTTTACCTATGTATTTATGTGGATGATTTGATCATCTTAGGGAGCAGTGACTATGTCATGAGGAGCTTCAAGGAGATGTTGAAGCAGGAGTTTGAGATGACAGATTGTGGTGAGCTTAGCTACTTTTTGGGTATTCAGGCAGTGTAGTGTGATAAGGGCATCTTCATTTCTCAGGAGTCATATGCTAGAGAGATTTTGAAGAAGTTTGTTATGATGGGGTGTAACCAGTTTGGTAGACCAATGGAACCAAGCACACGACTATCAAGGCATGACGAGGGAGAAGCTGTTGACCCTAAATATTTCAAGAGCCTAGTGGGGAGTTTGTGGAACTTGACTTGCACCCGACCTGACATTTTATATGTAGTGGGTATTGTAAGCAGATTCATGGAAAACCCTGTGGAGACACACCTGACAGTGGCTAGGAGGATACTAAGATATATCTGAGGCACTTTGAGTTTTGGCCTCTTTTACAAGTGCAGTGAAGACCCAAAGTTTATAGGATACAATGACAGTGACTGGAGCAATGATGTTGATAAGAGGAAGAGCACTACGGGATTTCTCTTCTATTTGGGAGAAACATCCATTACTTGGTTTAGTAAGAAGCAAAAGATAGTGACTCTTAGTTTATGCGAGGCAGAGTATGTTGCTGTCGGCGCATGTGTGTGCCCAGGAGTATGGATTAAGAGGTTGATGAAATCTCTGAGATTGGATGATGATGAATCTACTACCATATTTGTGGACAATCGAGCTGCGATTGGACTGGCAAAGAATCGTGTGCATCACGAGAGGACCAAACATATTGACACCAGATTCCACTTCATCTGAGAGCAGGTAGAAGCTAATGAAGTTCACTTGGAGCACGTGAGGACCAATGACCTGCTAGCTGACATCTTCACAAATCCCTTGAAGGTGGAGCTCTTCAAGAGGATGCGTGACAAGCTGGGAATGATGAAGAAGGGGCTGAACTTGAGAGGGAGTAATGTTAACAAACAAGTTTGCTCCTAGGTCTTTATCTTCTAGTCTTACTTGGCTAGTTAGTTGTTAATTAAGTGTGCTTATGTAACCCCCCCCCTCCTGAAATGACTTCTCAGATTTGACAAACACATTTTCGTCGAACGACTTTTTTCGACTTGATTTAGTTTGACTTTCATCGAACGATGTTCGACTTTCGTCGACCGGTGTTCAACGAACAACGAATGGTTTCTCATAGTGTTTTGTCAAACTATTTTCCGGTAGTAGTTTTATTTTGTTGTTGTTTTTAGGTATCTAGGGGAGGTGATGTTGGAGTAGGTAAGTCAACTCTCAGCAAGTATATTGCCGAAGGGTTTTAGTTTCAAAAAAACTTAAAGCTTTGGGCATGTAGCTTATTTGGGTGGTACTGTGCTTCTACCCTAAATCGTTTAGTCGTATTCATGGTTTTATTTATTGATAGTTTAACTTTCAAGGCAGCCTAAACACCTAGAGGGGGGGGGGTGAATAGGTTCTGCTTTACTTATAAAAACTTCTAGGCAGAATTCAATTCAATAGCTAACACAATTTACACAGCAATCACAGAAAATAAAACATCATAGATTGCACAATGTTTTATAGTGGTTCCCCAAGGTTTGGGTACATCCACTTTCCCCCTTCACCTATCTAGCAGTATGCTAGATTCGGCCAAACTTCCACTTATCTCAGATCAACAGATCCTACAACTCAGAACCCAACTGGTTCCTACAACTCAGGCACAACTGCCCTACCTCAGCCTTGCCCCAAGGCCTACAACTCAGAGAATATCCTTCTCCTATACTCAGGCAAACTGCCCTACCACTCAGAGTTCAACACTCCTACACTCAGCCTTTATAACATAGGCTTACAACTCAGATCTGTGTAAACAAATCCTACAGAAATATAGAAAAGATTATTAATCTGTCTTGCCAAAGTTGAGAGAGAAAAGGCTAAGACAATTCTTGATCAGCTGATGCAATCAACTATATCTGAGCCTTCTTCAAGCTTCTTGAAAATGAACTTAGCTGAGTTGATTCCAAACAGCTTCTTGAGAATCCACTGGTGGTTTCTTTCTTCTTCTTCTAATTCAGGCTTGATCTCTCTCTATCCAGCACTTTGAAAGATTCTTCTGAATTCTGATTAGAACTCTTCTTAGATCTATCCTTAGATAGTCTTCTTAGATCTCCCGGAGAAGATCTTCTTAAGTGCCTAGCACTTTCTTGAAATGAATTGGATCGTAATCCTTCTCAACTTTTTGATTCTCAACAATGTTTTTCAACAGTTGCTTTCTCCTTCTGAATCCATCCATTTATAGACATTCTTCATGGTAACTGGCTGATCCGATTTCTAACCGTTTTCTGACAAGTCTGACAGCTTCAGTTAACCGGTGGTAACCCACAGCTGTCAAGTCCTCAAACAAGTCCTGTGCCTTAGTCTTGAACCACAAGTTGTTGACACAGTCTGTCAGAAAGTGTCGAGACCATCTGTCTAACTGTGTCGACATAATTGACTTTGGTGTCGACACAGTCTTCAGTGATGTCGACTAAGTTGTCTTTGAGTCGACACAGCTTCTTCTGAAAATAACTTGGTCTTGACTCTTCAGTGTGTCGACACAAGTCCTGTGTGTCGACACAGTTGTTGTAGAATCATAACTTAGTAAGTGTCGACACAGTCTTCAGGTGTCGACAAATTCATTTCTTAAATCTGCTTTAATGTGTCGACTTAATCACAATGTGTCGACACATTCTGCTGGTGTCGACAAACTTGAGATCGACTATATTCTTCTGTGTCGACACATTCTCCCAATGTTGAGGTCGACGCTTTTCATCTGTGTCGACTCTTTTCTTCTGTGTCGACACAAATTCCCAGTGATGTGTCGACTTACTTCTTCTGTGTCGACACTTTTTCCCAGTGTAGTTGTAGACTAACTGCTATGTGTCGACACTGCTTCCCAGTGTTGTGTCGACTCTTTTCTCCTGTGTGTCGACACTGCTTCCTCTGTGTCGACACTTGGACTTAGAATTTTTCTGCATACTTTATCACTTCTTCACCTGCACATGTCAACTTAAAACAACATCAAATACACCTTGATGTATATCATTGAGCTAGGTTGGGCTTCTTCAAATCAGGTACACATTTTCCAATGTACCCAACAATCTCCCCCTATTTGGAGAAGTCATAACCCCTATAGCCAATGATATACACCATTTATAAACAGTACTAAATGATGATTAATGACATGACAGGAATACTTAACACATAAAAAAAACAATTCACCACAGAATGCACATTATAATATGCCAAACAACATTTTGTTTATAACTGGGTAATGTTTGATTACAATGTTTTACATTTAATGATTACATCACAACATTACAAAACACTATAAAAGAACTTAAAACATAATCAGGATTGATCAGGCTCTCTAATTATAATCCCTTTGCCAGATTGAATTGTAGCTATCACAGGAGCTTCTGATTCTTCAGCTATCTTCTTTCCTTTAAGATCAGCTTTCTTCTGAGCTTCTTCCTTGATCCTTTGCCTTTCAAAATAATGAAAAGGCTTTGGGAAGTATTTGCTTGGCTCCTTAGCATCTGATGGCAGTCTTCCCAGCTTGGCTTTCCTTCTGAATTGAACTATTGCTTCTTGTCTTGCCTCATACTTCTGCCATTCTATTTCATTGTACCACTTGCCTCTCTCATGAACTTTATCTTGTACAGCTTTCCATGCAGTGAGTATTATGTTCCTTGAAGTAGGACTCCACTGCTCATAATCTGGCTTCAGTACAGCCTGCTCTCTGAATTTCTTCTTTGCTACTAGAGCATCTTGCTGTTCTTTTAGAGTAGCCTCAGGCTTATCAACCTTTCCAAAGACAATATTAGTAACCTCCTTTGGAGGACTATACATTCCTTGAACCTTTTGATCAATCATGTCAAAATCTGGAGGGGGGTAAATGACTTGGGCAACCTCAGGTTGAGTGCCTTCAAGTAGATTTGATTGTATTCCTGATTCAGCTACCATAGCATCATCACACAATGGGGGATATCCCAAAGTGGCTCGAATGCTATTGGTCACCCATTTGGAGTGCTCTGAGCCTGCATGTATTAGCATCCTCTCCCCCTTTATGGCTTCTCTAGATACATGATCTCTTAGATCTTCCTTTTGAAATCGGATTTGGCCATCCAAATAATTTACACCGTCTTTAAAAAATGGTTTTAACTTGTTAAGCTTTTCAGATATTTCTTTTTGAGAGGTTGTGATGGCAGTCTTAACAGATGCAATGGCAGCTTGAAAATTCTTATCAAAATCTTCCCTTTCTTTGGCTCTATCTGCAGGCAGACCTGGAACAATCTTCTTTACCTCCTCAATGATCTCATTATGAGATTCAGTTAAATTATCATTCATTCTGATCTGATTTTCCAAAACATAACTTTGCTTCAAAGCAATGTCATCCACCTTTGTAGTGATAGCCTCCTGTTGTTTAGCTAGATAAACCACAGCATTGCCACCCTTGTGGAAGCAATCTGTCATTTCAGTTTTATGCATGTTGACCTGAAACTGGATGGACTTGATATCCTGAGCTAAGTCAAACTGAAGTGACTTGCTATTCTCATCAACATACTTTTCCATAGCCAACCTTTGTTCATCCAATTTTACTTGTAGATCTATCATAAATTTGTTGTAATCAAAGGCTGGAGATACTTGTAGAGGTGTGGTCTATAAAGCCTGCTTATAATTCTTGCTTCTTCTCTTAAAGACAACAAGTTTTCTTTTCTTTGCCACCCTGGCATCTTCAGTTTCTGTTTCAGATGAAGTATCTACATGAATTCTTTCTTGAGGATGATGAATTGTATCTGTTCCAGGGGTCTGTTGCTCAGCTTCAACATCCACTGGCTCACCCTCAACCTGTGGCTCAACTTCAGCTTCCTGCTCAATGTCCATACCTATGGACTTCTCAATATCTGGTCCACCTCCTACTTTATCAGCAGTAGTATCAATATCAGGGAATAACTCCTCTATAGTAAATTCCAGTTGAGCTGTAACTTCTGCAGCAGTTAAATCTTGAGACAAGTTTAACTGTGCTTCCTCTTGTACTTGCACTTCTGTACTTGTAGTATCTGGAGTAGGAGTGGACACTAGCTCCCCCTGAACTTGTGCAGTAATAAGAATATGAGCAATGTCTTTTATAGTAAAATACATTAGCTCCCCCTATACCTGAGCAGGAGTAGATACCTTTGGAGCAAGAGTGGAAACTGGCTCCCCCTGCATCTGTGCAGGTGTTGACACTTCCTGGACAACAGTTGTGTCTGGCTGATCTTCAACCTGTGTCCTCAGGGGGTCTTCTTGTAATTATTCAGATTCTTGATTCTGTGTAGGGGTTTTCACAGGGGTGTCTGGCCTGCTCTCTTCAGGCACATCCTTGGATAGTACCCTATCCCACCTTGAGAACAATCTCATATCCATTCTTCTCATATGATTAATCTTACTCCCTTGCAATTGCTGCAGCACTTCAGGAATCACTCCAGTGAGGTACAGGCTCATGATCCTAGCCATGTTAGGCTTCTTGATTCCTTCTTTGATCTTGTCAAAGATCACCCCTGACCAATCAGTAGGAATAGTAAAAACAATCCTGGTCATCAGGCTGAACATATAGGCAGAAATCCTATCATGTCCACCTGTCTTGCAGAGGATTACTTTCCCAACTACTTCTGACAAGAACTTCCCTTGCTGATTCATACCCTTCCTGTTGAATGCAGCTCCAATCTTCAATCCTGAGTCCAGTCCACACCATTGAAGGGCTTCCCTTGTCTTAGATATAGGAACTTCCTCTTCATTCTCAACTACTTGCAATTGAAAGATCTTTCTTATACTTCTTTGATTAATCTTCACCTTAGTCCCTTGAACAGTGGACTTAATCTTGAGGCCAGTAGAGTGGACTGATGCAGAGATAAAGAACTCGTGCACCTCCTTCTTCCAGATTTTAGTAGGTTGTGAGATGAGAAATTCTAACCCTGACTCAGAGAGGAGGGTGATAACTCCTTGGACATCTGGCGGCGCCTCTGCAAAGGCCTGGCGCACCAACTCATACCCTTCATTGATGTTATCTTCAATCTTTGGCGCCATCGTTTTGTCGAGAAAGCTTGAGAGAAGAGAGAAAGATAGACTGTCGACACAGGGTTTTAGTCTCGAAAACCTTGGAAGCGTGTCGACAGAATGAGATTTTGACCTATTTATAGCCGCAGTTGAAAGAAGTTCAAAAGGCGCCAAAAACAGTCAAAATGTGTCGACACAGACGGAATGTGTCGACACAAACTTCTACCGTCTCGACATTACTTCAGCCTACTATGTGTCGACACCAATTTGTGGTTATGTCGACACCTTAGATAAACAGAAATTCTGTGTCGACTCTAAGGATAAGTGTCGACACATATTCTGTAAGTGTCGACACCATTTTCCTGGTTGAGTCGACATTATATTTCTGGTTAAGTCGACAATATAACTCTTAAGTGTCGACACATATTCTCTGTGTCGACACAATATATCTGACTTGTCGACATAATTTCTCTGAGTCGACACATTACTACTGAATGTGTCGACACATTCTTACTTAGCCAATTTCTGTAACTTCAATGTGTCCTTTTTAACACTTGATTATGTTGTTGTTATTACCTTTACTTATTTATATGCCACTTCAATTGCATTGTTAATGATTTTGTTAATACATTAATCAATGGTTAACATACCTAATTCAATTTTGAATTTATTGAATTTGGTTTCATCTAAAGGCTTAGTAAACACATCTGCTATTTGATAATCTGTTTTTACAAATTCCAATGAGATGTCTCCTCTTTCTACATGTTCTCTAAGAAAATGGTATTTGATTTCTATATGCTTAGTTCTACTATGAGAAACTGGGTTATTAGCAATAGAAATAGCACTCTTTGAATCACATAAAAGGGGTGTTCTACTTACCTGAATACCATAATCCTTAAGCTGATGCTGCATCCACAATAGCTGTGCACAGCAGCTTCCAGCAGCAACATACTCTGACTCAGCTGTGGAAATTGCCACACTGGTCTGCTTCTTACTACTCCAAGATATTAGTCTTCCCCCAGGAATTGACAAGTACCTGTAGTACTCTTTCTATCCTCTCTACATCCTGCAAAATCTGCATCTGAATAGCCTGTTAGTAGAAAATCTCTATTCCTAAGGTACCAAAGACCTAGAGTAGGAGTGCCCTTTAGATATCTCAGAATCCTTTTGACTGCAGTATAATGAGATTCTTTAGGGCAGGCTTGGTACCTAGCACAGACACATGTAGCATACATAATGTCAGGTCTACTAGCAGTGAGATATAGTAGAGACCCAACTATTCCTCTATACAATGATTCATCAACAGGTTTACCTGCCTCATCTTTGCATATAGGCATACTTGTTCCCATAGGAGTTCTCATGGAGGAGGATGACTCCATACCATATTTCTTAATTAATTCTTTGGTGAACTTAGACTGGGATATGGACAATCCATCATCAGTCTGTCTTACTTGGAGTCCCAAGAAGAACTTAAGTTCTCCCATACTGCTCATCTCAAACTTCCCTTGCATAAGTTTGGCAAACTTTTTACAAAGGTTGTTTTCAGTAGATCCAAAGATTATGTCATCAACATAGATCTGGACTAAGATGATCTTTCCTTTGGATTCCCTAAGGAATAGAGTTTTGTCTATCTTTCCTCTTGAGAATTTATTCTCAATGAGGAAGGTAGACAGGGTTTCATACCAAGCCCTTGGAGCTTGTTTTAACCCATACAAAGCTTTCCTAAGCTTATACACAGAATCAGGTTTAAGAGGATCTACAAAACCTGATGGCTGCTCTACATATACTTCTTCTTTAAGATCACCATTCAGAAATGCTGACTTCACATCCATCTGGTATACTTTGAAGTCTTGGTAGGCTGCATAGGCAAGGAACATTCTGATTGCCTCCAGCCTTGCTACTGGAGCAAAGGTTTGATCAAAGTCAATCCCTTCTTCCTGCCTGTATCCTTTTGCAACCAATCTTGCTTTATTCTTTACTATTATTCCACTTTCATCTAGCTTGTTCCTATAGATCCACTTAGTGCCAATTATGTTGTGGCCTCTTGGTTTAGGAACAAGCTCCCAGACTTTGCACCTTCTGAATTGATTCAGCTCCTCTTGCATAGCATCAATCCAGTGCTGGTCTTGGATAGCTTCTTCAAACTTCTTAGGTTCCATTTGGGACAAGAAACTAGAATGCAAAACTGTGCTTTGATTTCTGCTTCTAGTTTGAACTCCTTGTCTTGGATCACCAATTATCTGATCAGTAGGATGATCTCTTAGATATCTTATAGCTGGAGGTAGATTCCCTTCAGGTTGAGCATCTCCAGCTTCTTCATTCTGCTGTTCCTCTTGGTTTTCATCAGCTTCCATTATCTCTTGTACTCCCCCTGGACAGCAGCCTTCATTTTCCAATGCTCCATCTTCCTTTGAAGCTTCAGCAATGGAGAGCTTGTCCATCTTCTTGCTTATACCTGTTGAGTCATTTGATCTACAAGACAACTCACAATTGATTAATCTTGTTTCATCAAATACAACATGCACTGATTCTTCAACAACTTGAGTAGTTAAGTTGAAGACTCTATAGGCCTTACTATTTGTGCTGTACCCAACAAATATCCCATCCTGGGATTTGGCAGCAAACTTAGTCAAATATGACTTGCCATTGTTAAGTATATAGCACTTGCAACCAAAATCCTAAAATAGGATAGATTTGGTTTTCTGCCTTTCACAATCTCATAGGGAGTCTTTCTGTGGCTTTTGGTGATAGAAGCCCTATTGATGACATGACAAGCAGTGTTAACTGCCTCAGCCCAAAAATATTCTGGGAGAGAGGTGTCACTCAATAGAGTTCTACCAGCTTCAATTAATGTTCTATTCTTTCTTTCAGCAATTCCATTTTGCTGAGGTGTTCTAGGTGAGGAGAACTCTTGGAAAATCCCAAAGTCTATACACAAGTTTGTTATGCTTTCAGATTGAAACTCAGTACCATGGTCACTTCTGATTTTGACCACTGTACTATTCAGTTCATTCTGAATTTGCTTTACAAAATTAAGTAATACACTTGGGGTTTCAGATTTTTGTCTCAGAAAGAACACCCATGTAAATCTAGAATAGTCATCTACAACCACTAGAGTGTAGACCTTCCTACCTAGACTGTGAACTGGCATAGGACCAAAAAGATCCATATGCAAGAGGTATAAGCACCTCACAGAATCCTTGTTTTCAAGGCTTTGAAATGAGGTTTTTGTCTGCTTGCCCTTTTGACAAGCTGAGCATACCCCTTCCTTTATACACTTAACTTGAGGCCCATTCCTCACTAGTTCTTTACTAAAGAGTTGGCCAATTGTCTTGTAGTTTAGATGAGCCAATCTCTTGTGCCACTTAACACAATGAGAAGCATTGTCATCAGCTACAAGACAAATGGGGGAAGCCTTATTCTCACATTCAAAATTAAGGCAATACACATTTCTCTTCCTATACCCAGTCAATATGATCTCTTGATCACTTGACCTTTTGATATGACATCCATCCTTACCAAATGAAATGTCATATCCTAGATCACTCAGCTGGCTTATGCTTATTAGATTATGTTTCAAACCTTTTACATAGGCCACTTGGGTGATAGTAATTAGGTTAGAAGAAATGTTACCAAACCCTTTGATGACTCCTTTTTCAGATCCACCAAAGATCACTTTATGTCCATCTTTGACAGATGAATACTCCTTCAGCAGCCCCTTTGTTCCAGTCATGTGCTTGGAACAACCACTATCCAAGTACCATATAGGGGCATGGTTACTTGGATTCACCTGCAATACAGAATTACTTACCCTTAGAACCCAAGTAAGTCTTGGGTCCTTGGTTCAGGTTAGCATTAATAAAGTTATCATAACCTCTTCTAACAGGTAGACTCTTATTCTTTATAACACTTGTGTTATACCAGCAGTCCAATGCAAAATGGCCCCTCTTGCCACAACACCAACATTCAAACTTATTGTATCTAGATCTAGATACATCCTTGTCAGAAGAATTTCTGTTCATTGCTGGTGCTGTTGCAACTTCACCTACTGATTTCTTAAAACCATTGGGTTTATGACCATAGGTAGGCCTGCTTGCCTTAACACCCTTGTTCTTCAGAACATTTGTCTTAATATGACCTTGAATGTCTTCATGATCATATATGTTAGAAGGCACTTTCTCCTTACTAAACTTTATGGGGACTGAAAGGTTTAGTGGCTGAATAGGGGCTTTGCCTTTCCTCTTGAATCTGCCAGCCCTGGAGTTACCTTTAAATCCTAATCCAGCCTTACCCTTCTGAGTGACAAATTCATCTATCAAGGGTAAGACAGATTTTGGCTTAGAGTAACTAGCCACTAAATCCCTTTCAATTCTAAGTCTGGCCTCCAGACTCTTTACTTGATCATTAGTATAATTAATTGTGCCCATCTGAATAATAGTTATATTCTTCAGCTTGGCAATTTCATTTAATTTTTGATCAAGGACTTTTTCTAACTCAGTTGTTGCTACCCTTAGTTCAGCAATTTCCTGAGCCTGTGTTTTAACCAGGTTCTTGCTTTTCTTAAGGGCTGCAACAAGTCCCCATACTTGTCTATCAATTGATAGACATCTCCTTCAGATCCAGATGCATCTTCATCACTTGATGCAGATGTAGCTGATTCTTCATTTGTACTACAAACAGATGTACAGGAAGGACAGTTTACCTCATTAGGACCAGACTGATTCTGGCATATGTCCTCTTCTGATCTTGTCATCAAACCCATGCATTGATGTTCATTGATGGAGTCTAGCAACTGCATAAACTCTTCTTCCTCAGATGCAGCATATAGTCCAATATATGCTTCAGCTTCAGATCCTGATTCTGAAGTTGACTGGTCTGACAGACTTTTATCTTTCTTTGCTACAAAGGATTTCTCCTTCTTCTTTCTGATAAGTCTTCTTCTTTTCTGAAGATTCCTTCCTTTTGTCAGGACAATCAGCCACTACATGTCCAGGCCTATTGCAACAATAGCAGACAATCTTTGAAGTAGTGGCTTTGCTGGGCTTTGATCTACTTTTCTCTTTCCTTGATGACCTTCTCTTCTGATAATAGTCATCAACTTGCTGTGATGTGGAAGGCCTAGACTTCCATTGCTTCTTTTTCAAGAACCTTTGGAATTGCCTAGTGAATGCAGCAAAGTCTGCATCTGAATCACAGCTAACTGAACCCTTATCTGAATTTTCAGAACTATCTTCTTCAACTTCCTTAGGAGGAGATGGTGATTTCCTCCTATTCTTTCTGGTGGCTTCAGCATTAAATGCCACAGTCTTTTCTCTATGCTCTCCTCTTGAGTTTCTTTCCTCCTCCTTCCTTACCATAAGTTGCATTTCATAGGATAGCAACTTTCCAAACAGGGTTGGAGGAGATATCTCTGCCAATTTAGCCACTTCTCTTATGGCACAGATCTTTGTATCCCAATCCTTTGATAAGGATCTTAAGAATTTGTCATTCAGTTCATAGGTACTGAAGACTCTTCCATAGGATATTAGCTCATTCACAATTCTATAGAATTTCTTATAGCACTCAGTTATGCTATCAGATTTTCCTTGTCTAAAGCTTTCATACTCCTGATTTAGCATAGACTTTCTATCCAGCCTTACTTCTTCAGATCCCTCCATATAGACAATCAATGTGTCCCACATCTCCTTGGAGGTCTTGCAGTGAATCAGATTCTGAAATGTTGAATCATCTATGGCACTGACAACGATGTTCTGTGCCCTTTTATCCATGGTTGCCAAGATGATTTCATCCTTGGTCATTTCTGAATAAGCCTTTGGTATTTGGATATTTGCATCAAGAACAGATATCTTCATTGGAGTGAAGGGCCCTTCCTGTACTGTGATGTAAATCCTTGGGTCAGATGCTTCCATAAACAATCTGACTCTCTTTCCAGATCCCAAAGATTTCCTTCTTGCATATGGGTAATTTCATAGACCCTAGCTCCTTATGATTCTCTCCAGAACCCATCTTCTTGAATCTTGAATCTGCCTTTCAGATCTACCTCAGACTGTTAAGTCCTTTTTGAGGAACCTCCCTCTGATACCACTTGATAGTTTAACTTTCAAGGCAGCCTAAACACCTAGAGGGGGGGGGGGTGAATAGGTTCTGCTTTACTTATAAAAACTTCTAGGCAGAATTCAATTCAATAGCTAACACAATTTACACAGCAATCACAGAAAATAAAACATCACAGATTGCACAATGTTTTATAGTGGTTCCCCAAGGTTTGGGTACATCCACTTTCCCCCTTCACCTATCTAGCAGTATGCTATATTCGGCCAACTTCCACTTATCTCAGATCAACAGATCCTACAACTCAGAACCCAACTGGTTCCTACAACTCAGGCACAACTTCCCTACCTCAGCCTTGCCCCAAGGCCTACAACTCAGAGAATATCCTTCTCCTATACTCAGGCAAACTGCCCTACCACTCAGAGTTCAACACTCCTACACTCAGCCTTTATAACATAGGCTTACAACTCAGATCTGTGTAAACAAATCCTACAGAAATATAGAAAAGATTATTAATCTGTCTTGCCAAAGTTGAGAGAGAAAAGGCTAAGACAATTCTTGATCAGCTGATGCAATCAACTGTATCTGAGCCTTCTTCAAGGCTTCTTGAAAATGAACTTAGCTGAGTTGATTCCAAACAGCTTCTTGAGAATCCACTGGTGGTTTCTTTCTTCTTCTTCTAATTCAGGCTTGATCTCTCTCTATCCAGCACTTTGAAAGATTCTTCTGAATTCTGATTAGAACTCTTCTTAGATCTATCCTTAGATAGTCTTCTTAGATCTCCCGGAGAAGATCTTCTTAAGTGCCTAGCACTTTCTTGAAATGAATTGGATCGTAATCCTTCTCAACTTTTTGATTCTCAACAATGTTTTTCAACAGTTGCTTTCTCCTTCTGAATCCATCCATTTATAGACATTCTTCATGGTAACCGGCTGATCCAGTTTCTAACCGTTTTCTGACAAGTCTGACAGCTTCAGTTAACCGGTGGTAACCCACAGCTGTCAAGTCCTCAAACAAGTCTTGTGCCTTAGTCTTGAACCACAAGTTGTTGACACAGTCTGTCAGAAAGTGTCGAGACCATCTGTCTAACTGTGTCGACATAATTGACTTTGGTGTCGACACAGTCTTCAGTGATGTCGACTAAGTTGCCTTTGAGTCGACACAGCTTCTTCTGAAAATAACTTGGTCTTGACTCTTCAGTGTGTCGACACAAGTCCTGTGTGTCGACACAGTTGTTGTAGAATCATAACTTAGTAAGTGTCGACACAGTCTTCAGGTGTCGACAAATTCATTTCTTAAATCTGCTTTAATGTGTCGACTTAATCACAATGTGTCGACACATTCTGCTGGTGTCGACAAACTTGAGATCGACTATATTCTTCTGTGTCGACACATTCTCCCAATGTTGAGGTCGACGCTTTTCTTCTGTGTCGACTCTTTTCTTCTGTGTGTCGACACTGCTTCCTCTGTGTCGACACTTGGACTTAGAATTTTTCTGCATACTTTATCACTTCTTCACCTGCACATGTCAACTTAAAACAACATCAAATACACCTTGATGTATATCATTGAGCTAGGTTGGGCTTCTTCAAATCAGGTACACATTTTCCAA
The DNA here is from genome assembly GCA_039513925.1 of Platanthera zijinensis. Lineage (NCBI taxonomy): Eukaryota > Viridiplantae > Streptophyta > Magnoliopsida > Asparagales > Orchidaceae > Platanthera > Platanthera zijinensis. The sequence continues at coordinate 64,887,993 of CM077097.1, read as the reverse complement.
TGTACCCAACATTTATGTTTTGGATATGGCTGCAAGTGCGCCTCCATTGGTGGTGAGCTAGAGTTGTATCTATGTGTTTATCATCTCCTTGATCTCTCGATTTCTTGGGTTTTTTTCAAGTTTGGTATTTATGGTTTCTTTGCATGATTTGCTTGTCCTAAAGCTGATCCGTGTGAACTGTTGGTGTGAATCGAGGCAACACTCTCTTCAATAACCAATATCAATACTCGGATTATGATCACGCACAACCTTACCGGATTACAAAATTAAACATTTGTACAACTAAATTACCTTATATCATTTGTTTATCATGGTTATGTATAGCTAGTTTTGCCAAACCTTAATATCATCTTGCTACGATCTATCTAATAAGTCCAAGATCCAGATATACACTAACCCGAAATCAACATGCACATAAGTTATCACTGTGCAGCAAATTCGACTGAAAATTCCCGAAGCTACGAAGCTCCTATGAAAAACGTGTAACCATCTATTAGAAAGGTCTTTTGGAGGACTATAACTTTCGTGTTAAGCCCAAGACCTAGATCCGACCAAATCACACTCGAAAAAGACTCGAAGCCCGATGCGTGCAAAAAACATATTTTTGCACGCATCGTAAAGAAAAATGAACGAAATCTGTTCTGTTGGGTTTTGCTAGGGTGGAAAAACAATTGTGTGCGCAGCGGAAATAGAGCAAGAAAACCCTAAAGAATTCAGATCTGGCAATATTCATCAATCAAGAAGTAAACCTAGCTGTAATTAAAATTACCTTTGTGGGATTAAATCTATACTCAACCTAGATGCTCAAGAAAAATCCAGCCGGTCACTTTGTGGCTTTAGTCTTGAGAGCAGAAATTGTATCCATGCTTCTACAGGAAAATCCACACGATCGGGAGAACCCGCATCCACTTGTCAAACAAGCACTAGCTCGGGAGAGGACAATCAGCATCTCCGCAGACTACTAGATCTGTTAGAGGAGAGGCGGCGACGATACTCGCCGGGATTGTGATCGGGATAGGCGACGATGAAGAAAGAATGTCTTCTGCTGGCTTTCTAGGGTTATAGGTCTTATCGCACAGTAATTGCTTGTGTGCTTAGACAAAATGATTAATCGCATACTGTATAAACCTTAAAAACATCTATTTATATTCGAAGAGGTAAATAGAACATCCCGTTGCTAATCGCAGACCTAAGAACTTATAATCCAGAAATTCAGCCAGACAACCCTTGTCTCGACAAATCGTTGAGTATCTACAACAAACATGACGAATTAACAAGTATAATTCCATACTCAACGAATCGTAGAGTGTCCATAGGATACATCTCGAACTCAACGCCTACCTTCTGCCGAATCAACACCTGACATCGACAAAGGCGTTGAATAGACCTAACGCTGACAACGCTTTCTGCGCCATAGCATTGAGTGCACTCAACGCACTAAATACCTAAGGCCAGATTTGTTGAATGGCGTTAAGTGAACTCAAAGAACTCAATGCCTAAGGCCAAATTCGTCGAATCCCGTTGAGTGAGCTCAATTCACCCAATGCCTAAGTCTCATATCCATCAAGTCAACACTTTGACTCGACGAATAGTTGAATGGACTCAACGCACTCAACCCTTAAGTGCAATACTCGACGAATCAACTCCTTGAATCGACGAATCATTGAATACACTCAACTAACTCAATGCCACCATTTGACGAGTCAACTCTTAACTCGGTGAAGGCGTTAAGTTTTCTCGACACACTCAACGCTTTTGCCTTAGAAAATTTTAATTCTTTTTCAACTAATCATATGAGCTATACAATACAGATCCAATCTCCCAATTTTTCCACAATCTTTTGTATGACCCTAATAGGCGCATACTGAGTTGGCAGCGAGTCTATTTGTTTGATCACTTCCAGATCATAATGGTAACACCAATAGTCTCCCACTTGATCTATAAAGTATCAAACAGCTTCACAAACAATGTGCGGCATCTAACAATACATCATTGCTCCCCAAAATGTAAAAATTTATAAACTCAAAAGCCATTGTGACCAATGTTACAGTGTTGTCAAGTCCCTTTTCCCCTTACATTCGGATATAACTAGAGGTATAGACAATTTCACCCTCATAATTGTTCAATCCTAGTTTCCTTATCTAGAATGGAATTCTAGAAATTGGTGAGCCCAATATCATATATTTACTTAACCAAGTATGGTCATGCATTTCTCAGTCCCATTCCATCAAGGGGCCCATCGATGCAACTCTTGTCATTAAGGAGGACAAATCCCATCTCTGCTCACACGAAACATCCAAATGATTCCTAATGTACCCAATAACCACCTTTATCATCCAACACTATCAAGACTGGACTTTTGATGCCATCAAAGCACACTCTTCCTCACTCGATAAATGTTATGACTTCAGGTCAAAGGACCACAAACACCATTGCTACTTGAGCCATACTTGTGATACGTTCATATAACAATCCACAAAGTATTCTCACAGTGGGTCTTTGTAGTACAACTTGTTCATAAAAAGTACTTATGTGATGACTTGATATCACAATATCATGACCTGTGAGGACGGGTTATCAGTCAATGCACATGCTAGTCTTAAAGTTATCATCATCGCTCATTGCTTCTAAGATGATACAACGACCAGGGACCTTTAATAATAAAGATTCTAATAACATAGCTTCTCACATTCAAGTCACTACTTAACCTATGAAAGTAAACATTCTAAGGGAATTTATACAGTTAACTACTCTATCATAATAGAAATAATAAGACAATAAAAGAACTTGCCAAAATATAAAAAATGAAATGCATATAATACATTATTCATCAAATGAAAAATTATAGCAAACAAACAAAAAATCCACAAGACTCTAAATAGAGTTCATCATTCAGGTATCATATACCCATAAATCTAACATGACCATCATACTTTCTCTGTGTGAGAGGCTTTGTTAGTGGATCTGTAATGTTCTCCTAAGTCAGCACTCTGCAAAAACTCACATCTCCTCAATCGACAATCTCTCGAATTAGATTTAACTGTTGAAGTATGTCCTTGGTATGCTGATGAGATCTAGGTTTCGAAGCAAGTGCAATTGCACCATTGTTGTCACAGTCGAGATCTACGGGATGAACAATGCTAGGAACTACATCTAACTCGTCGATGAATTTCCTAATCCATAAAGCCTCCTTCGCTGCATTTGCAGCGGCGATATACTCAGCCTCAGTTGTAAAATTAGCAACTATCTACTATTGGAACTCTTCTAGCTAACAACACCTCCATTCAAGCAAAATATAAACCCTGACTGAGACGTTGAGCCATCCCTATCGGTTTGGAAGCTAGCATCCGTGTAACCACTTATAACGAGCTCTTCCTCTCCACCAAATACCAAGAACGTATCCTTAGTCCTTCGCAAGTACTTCAGGATATTCTTGACGTCAATTGAATGACTACCTTCCCGGGCGTGAAGGTGTCACCGCAAAACGGCGGTTCTGGGCCTAAAACCTTGTGGTTGTAAAAAGAAAAAAAGGGGGTATTACAAGTGGTATCAGAGCAGACCTCGATCGAAAAAGTAGCAGTCCACTAACCCTGGGTCACCCCCGCGTGAGTTTAGTTTGGGGAAAAACTAAGCAGCGGAAGCAGTGGTGTGCCCATATGGGGGAGCACTTGTAAATTGTCCACTTTTAATTAGGTTTGAGTCGATTACTTACAAATGACTTTTGTTACACAGCCCCCAACACACCCTATACCACAGGGGGGAGTCCAGCATACTCCGAATGTTCCACCACCTCCCCAGGTCCCAACTCCATTCCTACTGTCCGAGATGGGGCAGACTCTGATAGCCATACTGGCTTTTAGGGCCCAGCAGGTTCCGGCTCCGCAGCCAAACCCGAGGGCCAATTGGATGAGTATTTTTCGAGGACTTTCTACCCCGTCTTACTTGGGCACAGAGTCAGCAGTTCAGATGGAGGAGTGGTTGGATATCATGTATGAGATGCTGACCAGGATACGGTGCCCATGGGAGGAGAGGGTTCCTTTGGTAGTCTCTTGCTTGGAGTCTCATGCCAAGAGATGGTTGAAGACACTGCTAGACACGACGTTTGTAGATAGAGAGGTTGTAGAGATTGCTTGGGAGGAGTTCAGGGCTGCATTGTTTGAGCATTTTGTTCCGCAGTCTGTCAGAGATGAGATAGAAGAGAGATTTCTACAGTTGAGGCAAGGCAATAAGACGGTGGTGGAGTACCATCGGGAGGTCAATCATCTGGCCTGGTTCGAAGATTCCTATCCGCTGGATGAGGCAGGATACACCAAAAGGTTTTGCAAGGGCCTACGGGAGGATCTGAGAGAGGCTCTGTTGTTCATATCTGATGGGCCTATACTTCGGATATTAGAGATAGCAAAGAGGATTGAGGCAGATTGGCAAATGACTCGAGGAAGGAAGAGGCCAATTGAGGATCAGGTCCGGGGAGCCAAAAATGATCAGCGATGGGGCCGCAATGCTGATGGGAGAGATAGGAGAAGGATAGAGGACCAGACTCGTCAGGAGGTGAGACAGGAGCCGAGGGAGCCGGTGGTAATGTCTCCTTAACCTCTCCAGATACAGGAGAAGTAGAGACTCGGGGGTATGGCATATCCCCCGCCCTAGTGCTACTACTGTCATCAGGTTGGGCATATCTAGAGGAACTGCCCCATGAAGGGAGCACCACTACCAGCTCCACCGGCTGCCCTTCCTACTTAGCAGTTTGGAGGCCGAGGAAGTGGTCGATGACGTGGATTCCAGGGCAGATACCGCATGCAAGAGAGGGAGCAAGTGTATGCACTGGATCTGGCTCAGCCACGGAACCAATAGCAAGTGATCACAGGTACGCTAATAAATTTTAAGTTAATTCTTTCCTAAGATTTTAGACTCATGGTATAGAATTGATAGGCTAGGAAGTAAAAACCTTAACTAGATTCTAAGATATTTAACTACCCAAGGCATAGTCTTCGTCAGCAAAAAGACTGCTTATACGCTGTTCAATACTGGTGCTTCACACTCGTTCGTGTCAGAGGCCTTCGTGGAAGGACTAGATGGCCTAGAACAATTCAATGGCTTGATGAGGAGGGTGCTTCTACCCGACGGATCGGAGCTATTAACCTCCTCTCACTGCAACATGGAGGCGGAGATCGGCGGAAAGGCATTCAAAGTACCAGCGATGATCCTAAGGATGCCAGTCTTCGATATGATCTTGGGCTTGACATGGTTGCAGTGGAACCATGCCTAGATTGACTTCCTAGCAAAGAGGGTCACTTTGATGCATGGGGATTCCTATGACATCATAGAAGGTATTACATTTACCACCCCTCTCTTGTTATCATCCATACAGACCGTCAAGGCTCACCTGCAGGGAGAAGAGGTATACCAGGTGCTGTTTGAGATGGCCGAGGCCAAAGACTCCATCTCAAGTATCTCAGTCGTGCAGGAATTTGCTAACGTATTCCCAGAGAAGCTGTCAGGGCTACCCCCGCACCAAGGGTAGGATTTTCAGATATAGCTCATGCCGGGGGCTAAGACGGCATCTATAGCTCCTTACCGGATGGCCTCGAAGGAGTTGGCAGAGTTTCAAAGTCAGCTGTAGGAGCTAGTGGAAGCAAGATTTGTCCGGCCGAGCTCTTCACCATGGTGAGCCCCAGTGCTGTTCGTCAAGAAGAAGGATAGGACACTTAGATTGTGCATCGACTACCGAGCACTAAACAAACTGACAGTCAGGAATATCTATCCACTACCAAGGATAGATGAGCTATTTGACCAGCTGGAGGGGGCGTATTTCTTTTCGAAACTGGATTTGATGTCAGGCTACTACAAACTGTGGATCCAGGAGGAGGACATTTCGAAGACTGCCTTTAATAGCAGATATGGGTTGTTCGAGTTTACCGTGATGCCCTTTGGGCTCATGAATGCAGATATGGGTAGGCTCAGTGGTTGTTGAAATGGGCAGGATGGCCCGGCAAGTCAAAGGCTAGGTAGATAATTGTGATGGACGGGATAGTCTGGGGAGATTTGGCTCGGTGGTTGATACATCAAGTTTGCATGTGCATAGAATATAAGGTGGTGGGTCTTCAGTGTTGGAGGGTCGATGCACCGACACCAATACGTTGACTCAGCAAGTGTGGTTTTGCACTTCGCCAAATTAAGTCTGGTGCACCAGCTGGCAAGAGTACTCAGGAGCTAAGCATAGTGCACCAGCGTCGAGGCATACAATAGGTCTGACTGATAGTGCAATTACCGGTTTATAGGTGGGCGAGGGCCAACCCACCACATATGTTTGCCACTACAGAGGTATCCTTGGAGGTTAGGCTCCAGAAAGGGGCAACTTAAGGTCTGTGTGCATAGAGTCGAGTGGGTGTGTTGCATTTGCATGATCCACATCATAACATACTTGTAAGTCATGGCATAACCATTATATTTAACTCTTGACACCTATTGTATAAATTGGTATGGGACTTTTTATACAATAGGCCCTACAAAATGACCCCTTGGTTTATAAGCTCGCGTGAGCGTGCTTATAAGTTAAGGTTTTTACTCTGTAGATATATACATGCTTGATAGAAAACTGACACCCTATCGTATAAATTGGTATAGGACTTTTTATATGATAGGAGCCTTGCAAAAGATCCCTTAGCTTATGTGTTTTCATATAAGTTAAGGTTACTTATTATATGTTCAGTCTTTCATACTTTTATTACTGTCACATATACTCTTAGAACTGCTAGATTAGTTCCGCCGTCACCTATTACTTTGTTATTCTCCACCTTCATTACCTCTCCTTTCCTCCTCCTCGCTCGGTGTCTAGGAGCCATGGGGGAAGGTTTGGGGAATGATAAGACTTAGTCTTTTAGACTAACGGTTTTCAAACCACATCATTTTAGGGGACCGTGGAGCCCATCATGGAGGAGCAGCCCCGGAGGTCGGCACGCTTGGATATGGGACAATCTTGCACCGGAGTTCAGACAGCTGAGACTGTGAGTCCCGATCGTTTGTAGATATTTAGTTTTTACTTCCGCACTGAGTGATATGTAGTGAGGACTCTGATGTATCGGGCATGAGCCCTATTTTGGGTATTTCTATTTTTATTACTATGGACTCTCCCTTCGTGGAGATTATTTACTATAATTGTGATTTCTATGGACATGCCTTTTACTCTTTTGCTCCTCTTCTATGATCGTTTTAGACGGTAGGATCGACATTTTGTAGTGACAACCTTCCCAGGCGTGAAGGTGTCACCGTAAAATGGCGGTTCTGGGCCTAAGACCCCGTGGTTGTAAAAAGAAAAAAAAGGGGGGTCTTATAAGCATTGCGAGGATGAAACTGTTAGGTAGAGATAAGATTTTCTAGTTGAATGAGGAATGATGCCTCGGAGCTGTCAACGTCTTACCATCTATTGGTTGGGCAGGCATGAAGGCTATGCAAACAGATTAGTACGTCCCTTTGTACCATCGAACGTAGATGTTTGATGACTTGGCGAACCTCAAACAAGAGAATAGGTCTGTTTCTGAGTATATGAGCCTACTAAAGGACATGATGGTTCGGTGTGATGTTAGGGAAATGCCAGATATCACCCTCTCTAGGTTTTGTAAGTGGTTAAACCCTGACATTCAGGGAAAACTTCTCCGTTATGATCACATCGACCTAAACACCACTTTCAATGCCGCATTAGATATTGAGAAGCACATCATTCACAAATCTAAGACTCGCTCATTTCAAAAGGGAAAGTCCATCTTAGAATCACCCCACCTCCACCTTTAAGGATAATGGTAGTTCCAATCTACAGACTCGAACTATGTTGTCGTGATTGCTAGGAATATTAGAAATCCAACTAGTGAGAGAGTTCCTATAGGAAGGGTCATCAAAACGAATGCTACCTATTTTGCTTGTGGAATTCATGGCCATTACGCTAGTGAGTGTCCTACTAAGCCCAAGCCCTTAGCTCATTTAGATTCCTCGTGTGAGTCAGGCGAGCTTATATATGAGGCAGGAGAAGATTGCGAGTCGAAAGGAGTGCCGAGTGATATAGAAGATGACGCTAATATAATAGTCATGTGGTGTATTCTGGAAACTCCACGAGCGTTAGATGACTGAAATAGGACAAATATTTTCTCATTAAATTTAAAAGTGGAGAGAAGTGGTGTAAGTTAATCATCGATAGTGGAAGTTGAATGATAAGAAAATTGAAACCCAATTTCCTCCTTAAGAATTTCCCTCCTCCTCTTCCATTCAAAATTTTTGCCAAGCCCTTGCCCCCTCTAAGCCGCCGACCACCTCTCCTCCTCCTCTCTCCCTAGGTATTCGGCCAACATCACAGCCGCCTCCTTCCTCTCCCCCTTAATCACTCTCGGCCTCTTTTCCACCACCCTCTAGCCTCCTTCCCCTCCAACCAGAGCAACCCCATCAAAAGGAAAAAACCCGACCACCCTCATCAACACAAAACCGACCAGCCCTCAAAATCTTTGGGTGGATCTCGGCCAAGGCACAAAGATCCCTCCTTGCGAACAAACTTCGGCGTGAAGCGAAGAAGGCAGATGAGTTTTCTCTCCATCTGGCGTGACTCTGGCAAAGCCTTTGAAGAGCGATCCAAGTTAGTGAAATCGGAATAATCCATTCCGATTGGGTAACAAAGAACTTCTACCTTTTTGTGTTCTTTTCTAGATTTTTCTTGTGGTGTAAAACTTTAGCTTTGTTTCTTGATAGCATTAAATTATTCGTGGATTTCCTCAATCGATTTTGTTGTCTACCTTGATTGGCTTAATTTTGAGAGGATTGGCGAACCTCGCTTTCTTTTTGTTGGGAGAGATCTACTATTTCTGAATCGTAAATTTTGGTAGATCTCTTTTGGTATAATCACTGCACGATCGGACCGGGTGAGTCCTTTTAGCCGGAAAGAATATTGTCTTATAGCCTTTATTCGATCCTAAACGGTTTGGCTACCCATACGTTAGCATTTAATTGATAAAATTGAATTACGTGTGTGATGCGTTGAAGTTTTCTGTGCGAACGTAAATTGGGACATAAAGAGAAAATTCGTTTTTGTTCGTTACAATCGGTGTCAACGTGTGAGTCTTCATCAACTGAGGATGAGTTAGAATCATGTGTCTCAAAGTTTGATTCGTATAAGTCCAACTCTGAGACTGAACTGCAGTAGCTCACAGTCAATTTTGGAAAACTGTTGGAAGCTCTTGTTAATAGCAATAAGCTTGTTAAAGAACAAGCTATAGAAATTGCATCACTAAAAGGTCTTGAGTTTCATCATAAGATGGATACTAAGAAGATAGGTATTCAAAGCTCAAAGTTGGCTTAGTTGACTAAGATCATTGATGATAAAATTATGTTTCTAAAACAAAAAGATGCAACCATTCAGCAATTAGAACTCAAACTCCAAAATGAGAAAAGACTAGTACAGCTATTTTCTAAACCTAAAACTTTGCTTCCTATTATACATACCTTCTCAGGAACTCCTGGAAGTGGACTAGGTTATGTTAAACCTAAGAGAAGAAAAGGTATAAAGCTAAAAGGACAAAAGGGTCCAGTCATCCCACAACCTGTGTTTAAGACTAAGGGAAAAGAAATCCAAATGTCTGGACCAGTTGGACCAAACTCATATGTGAATTGGAAAGCTATTCCTAATGTGCTTGATCCAAGGAGGACTATTGTGACTGAGAGACAAAACTGTCATTATGCTCCCAGTCATAATATAACTGTCGAATTTGCTGATTCCTGTCCTAAGGAATGTCAGCATAAAGTTCCTACTATTCCTCCAAAGAGGAGGTACAACTGATATGAATGCTAGTTTTGTGGAAAAATTGAACACTTTTCCCTTGACTGTTGGTTCAATCACACTGTGTCTCATGGGCAGAAAATAATTCTAGCTAATAAATTTTCAGGTTGTCTCAATGGAGCTACAACTAATAAGCACATAGGACCCAAGGAAATTTGGGTTCCTAAGGAAAAATAAATTCTTATTTTGTAGGTATGTCCAAACACCAGAGATAGGCGGATCTGGTACTTAGATAGTGGATGTTACAGACACATGACTGGAACTAAGGGAACCTTGAGGGAGTATATTCCAGTAAAGGATGGACCAAAGGTGATCTTTGGTGGAGCTGACAAAGGAATTACCAAAGGTTATAGTAAGATCTCAAATGGCTTAGTCACTTTCACTAAAGTAGCTTATGTGGAAGGTTTGCAACACAACCTTATAAGCATAAGCCAACTTTGTGATCTTGGCTATAACATTTCATTCCACAAGGATGAGTGCCTCAAAAAAAGGTCAAGTGACCAAGAGGTCATCTTGACTGGCACTAGGTGTGCGAAAGTGTATTGCTTAAATTTTCTTTACCTAAAGTTAGACTCACCCATATGTCTAGTTGTAAATGAGAAAGAATCACACCATGTCAAATGGCACAAGAGGCTAGCTTATTTGAATTATAAGGCCATAGACAAGCTTTTCAGTAAAGAGCAAGTTAGGAATTGTCCTAACTTTAAATGCTCTAAGGAGAGCATTTGCTCTGCATGCTAAAAAGGCAAGCAGACCAAAGCTTCATTCAAAAGTATTGAAACCAAAGACTCAAAGAGGTGTTTATACCTCTTGCATATGGAATTATTTGGTCCTATGCCAGTCCATAGTCAATGAAGGAAAGTCTACACTTTTGTGATTGTTGATGATTATTTTACTTGGGTTTTCTTTCAAAGGAAATAGTCTGAAACTCCTGATATCTTCAAGACATTTGTCAAACAAATAAAAAATGAATTAAACAGTTCTATGGTCAGAATCAGAAGTGATCATGGAACTGAATTTAAATCTAAATGCATGACAACTTTGTGAAGAACTTATGATTTAACAAGAGTTTTTCACTCCAAAAACACCCCAGCAAAATGGAATTTCTAAGAGAAAGAATTCATCTCACAGGCAAATGTTGAACTGCTCGCGAATGGTTGGTTGAGGGGGAGATCTCGCGCCCCTACACATGCGTAAAAAGTTAGAAAAATTACATTTTCTTAAAAAGTAATAGATGGCGAGAAATACCTTCCCCGACGAGCATATGTAGGTACGAATCGACGTTCCTTCTCAAAAAGGGAATGTCGAAATCCTTTCCGTAGAGGAATTGGCGGAGCTTGGACTCATGGCCGACAAGAGATGGAGGGCAGTAAGTTGACTCTTCCTGCTGGATTGCGAGAGGGGGAGGTTGTTGAAATCCCCGAAGACGAAAATTTAATTATAAATCCAGTGATGGTTTTTGTTGGCGAGACCTTTGTCCTTGAGGTTGTTGCCAGAGAAGAACGTGATCTCATCCCTCTTGGCGCGGAAGTTAAATAGCTTGCAGAAGATGGGAATACTGAACTCCATCCAGTCTTGTCGCAAGTAGCAGGCGACTGCTACTAGCAAAGCGATGGAGTTGGTTGTTTGGTACATTGGACACAATATACTAGATTTGAAGAAGCCCTTTCAACTCAATAATATACATAAATATGTATTTGATGTATATTTTAGTTCATGCTTGCAGGTTGCCTATATCATATTGATTTGATAGGTAGTCCAAGTTACATTGTCAAGTGGACTCTAAGAAGCTGACTAAAAACTAAAGAAAATTGTCTAAGTACAATAGCATCGAGTGAAGTCAGCAAAGTGCTGAGTGAAGTCAGGACAGTCAACATCTAGCAACTTGCAGTGCAGAAAATTGGCTAAGTAAAATAGGGTCGACATACTTCAACTATGTCGACACCTTTGTAGAAGTTGTGTCAAGACAAGTCTGTTATCTCGACACTTTGAAGACTAAGTACGCTGTGTCGAGACATGTCAGATAACTCGACACATTGAAGATTCAATACAGCAGTGTCGAGACAAGTCAGCTATCTCGACACCTTGAAGTCTAAGTCAATAGTATTGAGACAAGCCAAATATCTCGACACTTTAAAGCTTAAGGCAATAGTGTCGAGACAATACAACTGTATCGACATATACAAGACTGAAGTGTAGACTAAAATAAGTGTCGACACTAGCAGACCGGAGTGTCGTGATAATTCAACTGTCTCGACACAGTGAAGAATTAAAGCAAGTATAAAAGTGTCGACACCACCAGCCAAGAGTGTCAAGACAATTCATCTGTCTCGACACAGTGAAGAATTAAAGTAAGTATAAAGTGTCGACAACAAGCAGAAAGTTGTGTCGAGACAATTCAATTTTCTTGACACAGTGCAAATTTATAGATGTCGACACAGATGATAGTTGTGTTGAGAAAAGTCAACTGTCTCGGAACTTTCAAGTTTAGCCTGAAAATTCTCCTAGTTAAATATTGTCGAGACTGCTAAGATGTCTCGACACCTTCTAAGAAAGCTTAAGTAATATAGTGTCGAGACACTTTGGACATCTCGACACTTATGTTTCTGAAGATGTGCAGAGTCAAGACAGAAGTGTCAAGACAACTCGGAAATATCATATCAGCTACAGTAACATGTTATCTCAACAGAAACAGTTTAAAGGAGAATTTGAAGTATGATGTCACATGCTGATGTTATTAATAAGAATCCAATAATCCATAAAGGCTATAAATAGAGGGGTTGTCTTCACAGAAGGAAGCAAATTCAACAGATCAGAAATTCTCATTCTAATTTTTTCCAAGTCAGGGGAGGATGATAACTCCAAGGAAGAGGAGGAAGATGAAATTCTTCAAGAAGATCTTCAGATCCTTTCATAAAGTGATCATAATATTCAAGTGGATTTGTTCTAAGAATTCTTTAAGGAAATCAAGCCAATCTTCAAGAAGATTGTAGATCCAGAGAAGTATCATTTCAGCTGGATTATTCATCAAGATTTAATCAAGTACATCTGAATTGAAGAATCTGAATTCATTCAGATAAGTCAAATTATAGATGTGTTTTCTGATTATATTTACCTCTTAATTTTTGTAAGATATCTGTGAGATCTGAGTGAGTAGGAGAGTTATCTATGAGTTGTAAGCCTAATTTATAAAGGCTGAGGTTGGGTTCTTGAGGGACCTTAGGTAGGTCATTTGAGTGGGATCATTAAGGTATAAGCAAGTGTTATAAAGGATGAGGTAAGAGATTGAGTGAATCTCTGAGGTAGGACCTGTTGGTATGAGTGTAGGTTTCTTAACAGAAACTGAGCTGTAAGATCTTTGGATCTGAGTTGAAGAGGAGGAGATATAACCTTATCTAGAGGAAGAAGGGGGAATGTGGATGTATCCTAGATAGTGGAACCACTATAAATTCTCTATGTACTGTGATTTGCTTATGCTTGTGCTGTATACTGAGCTTTGAATGTGATGTATTCTGTGGTTTAATTATGCTGAGTTATTGTGAAGCTTATTTCTCAAGAACATTATCTGCTGAACATAATATCAGCTGAACAGTTATTCTATGTGACAAAGAATTTTAAAAGACACATATTCACCCCCCTCTAGGTGATTATCTACCCATAGGATTATCTTTCAAGTGGTATCAGAGGGAGGTTATTCAAGAAAGACTTAACAGTTAGAAAAAGATCCAAAGGGTAGTTAAAAAAAATCAGATCTAATGGCTTCTGAATCTCACAGAGTACTCAGCTATATGAAACTGTCAATATGTACTAAGGATAACTTTGCTATATGGAAGTAGAGAGTGAGATTGTTTATGGAGGCTTCAGATCAAAGAATCTTTATCACTGTACAAGAAGAACCATATATTCCAATGAAGATTAATATATTAGATGAAAATGTTCAAACTCCTAAGAAAATGTCTGAAATGATAAAGGATGAGGTGGTTCTGGCCACCATGTATAAAAGAGCTCAAAACATAATTGTCAGTGCAATAGATAATTCAACATTACAGAATCTAGTGCACTATAAAACATCCAAGGAGTTGTGGGACACTCTCAAAGTCTGCATGGAAGGCACAAAAGAAGTAAGAGATGACAGAAAGTCTCTACTAAATCACTAGTAAGAGGCATTCAGACAAGGAAAGACTGATTCTATAGATCTATGTTATGAAATGTTCTTTAGAATAGTAAATGACTTAAAGAATTATGGTAAAGAATTCTCAAATTATGAGCCTAATGACAAATTTTTGAGATCCCTAAATAAAGAATGGGACATCAAGATTAGTGCTATAAGAGAAATGGGGAATCTGGGAAACATGTTACCCCAAGACTTATATGAGAAGCTATTGTCACATGAGCTTCAGTTAAATTCTAGAAAAGCCTAAGTTGAATCTGCTAGAAGTTTAACTCAGACTAAATCTATGGCCTTAAAAGCAGATACATCAAAAAAGTCTAGAAGAGAAATCCCATCATCACCAATAAGGGATGAAGATACAAATAACACTGGAACCTATTCTTTATAAGATGAATTATCATGTGATGAATTGGCACTGTTTACCAGACAATTCAAGAAAATGATGAGAAGAAGGAAGCAGTGGAGTAAGAAGAAATCAACTAGATCAAGTTCTAGTAAAAGCAAATACAAACATAGAGAAAAATCTATTGGCAGGTATGATTCTCATCAGAATAAACAATTTAAGTTTGGCATTATCTTCTATTGCTGTAACAAGCCTGGGCATGTCATTGCTAACTATCTAGTAAAAATAAAGGAGAATAAAAAGTCAAAAAAAGAAGTTCTATAAAGACAAGTAATCAGAAAAGGGTATGATGGCAAAGATGCCAAAGACCTTATCAGATAGTGATACTGATTCAACTAAATCAGAAGAAGAACATGCTGGACTATTCTCCTATGAAGAAGAATTCATCAAAGATGGAATATACAAGGGCAATAACTCCACAACTTCATCACACTATAGTGATTCTGAAGATGATATGAAGGTTAATTTGATGGCACTATCGGATAATCCAGATACAGAAATTGCTGAATGTCACGATACTCAGGTAATCTTTGACAATTCCTATTATTCCACAAATTTTGTTCAAGAGACTATGGATGAGCTAGACTCATGTGACTCAAAGTTTGATTCACAAAAGTCTAACCCAGAGACTGAACTGCAGCAACTCACAGTCCAATTTGGAAAACTGTTGGAAGCTCTTGTAAATAACAAGAAGCTTGTCAAAGAACAAGCTATAGAGATTGCATCACCAAAAGGTCTTGAGAATCATCATAAGATGGATACTCAGAAGATATGTCTTCAATGCTCAAAATTAACAAAGCTGACTAAGATCATTGATGATCAAATTATGTTAATAAAACAAAAAGATGGAATCATTCAGGAGTTAGAACTCAAACTCCTGAATGAGAAAAGAGTAACACAGCTATTTTCTAAACCTAAAACTATATTGCCCATTATAGATACCTTCTCAGGAACACTTGGAAGTGGACTTGGTTATGTTAAACCTAAGAGAAGAAGAGGCAAAAAGCTGACAGGACAAAAGGTTCTAGTCATTCCACAACCTGTGTTTCAGACTAAGGGAAAAGAAAACCAGAAGTCGGGACCAGTTGGACCAAAATCATATGTGAATAGGAAAGCTATTCCAAATGGTCTTGCTCCAAGGAGGACTATTGTAACTGAGAGACAAAACAACCATTTTGCTCCCAGTAAAAATACAACTGTCAAGTTTGCTGATTCATGTCCTTAGGAATGTCAGCACAAAGTTCCTTCTGTTCCTCCAAAGAGGAGGTACAACAAATATGTATGTTGGTGTTTTGGAAAGGTAGGACATATTGCCTTACACTGTTGGTTCAATAACACTGTGTCTCATGCTCAAAAAATGTTCCCAATTAAGAAGTTCATAGGTGTTCTCAATGGTGCCACAACTAAAAAGAACCAAGGACCCAAGACAATTTAGGTTCCTAAGGAAAAATAAAATCTTATTTTGCAGGAATGTCCAAGCACCAGAGATAGGCCCATCTAGTACTTAGATAATGGGTGTTCTAGACACATGAATGGAACAAGGAGAAATTTGAGGGAATTTATCCTTATTAAGAATGGACCAAAGGTGATCTTTGGTGGAGCTGACAAAGGAATTACCAAAGGTTATAGTAAGATCTCTAATGGCTTAGTCACTTTCACTAAAGTAGCTTATGTAGAAGGGTTGCAACACAACCATATAAGTATAAGCCAACTTTGTGACCTTGGCTATGAAATTTCATTCCACAAGGATGAGTGCCTAATAAAGAAGTCAAGTGACCAAGAGGTCATCTTGACATACACTAGGTGTGGGAATGTTTATTGTTTGAATTTTCTTTGTTTAAAGTCAGACTCACCCTTATATGTAGTTGCAAATGAGAAAGCCTCACACTATGTCAAATGGCACAAGAGGCTAGCTCATTTTAACTACAAGGTCATAGGAAAACTTTTCAGTAAAGTGCTTGTTAGGAATGGTCCTGACACTAAATACTCTAAAAGGCAAGCAAAGCAAAACTTAATTCAAAAGTATTGAAACCTAAGAATTAATGAGGTGTTTATACCTCTTGCATATGGACTTGTTTGGCCCTATGTCAGTTCATAGTCGAGGAAGGAAAGTCTACACTTTTATGATTGTTGATGATTATTACAGATTTACTTGAGTTTTCTTTCTAAGGAAAAAGTCTAAAACTCCCGATGTCTTCAAGACATTTGTCATTCAAATACAGAATAATTTGAACAATTCTGTGGTCAGAATCAAAAGTGATCTTTGAATGCTTGATAAAGTTGTAACACCTCTACCCGTCAAGAGAAATATGATAGAGGGTCCGGCCGGGGCCCCACACCATATTCCACAAACAGGCGGAGACGCTACTAAATAATATCAAAACCAACGCATCCTACACAGAGCATTCTAGCGGAAGCTTCACGGTTGAATTAATGAACTCAAGATAAAACAACATTGTCCACTAACATAGGAATGTAAGTATACATCAAAAGAGTCTGGCCTTAAGGCCTTACAACAGTTTCTCTTAACAAGAGTGTGGTTTACATACATCGGCACGCAGGCCGGCCACACATGAAGAAAAGAAACAAAACAATGCCTTCGAGGGCAGCAACGCAGCTTTGGGCTTCAGCCCGCTAAGTCCCGCTCGGACCAGCTCCTCCAGCACCTGTAAGAACCAATCCACCAAACGGTGGCAAAACAGGGCAACGGTCAGCATTCAGCTGACCAATTATAACGACCCTGCCCCTGGCACGGGGCAGCGGAATTCCATCCCTGCACAGCATTCATCCAACATGATATATATAGCCATTCAAGCAAGACGTGCACGCCCGCACAGTCACATATCACAAACGTCGGCTCGACGGCCCGACGCTCCGTGCACTCAGGGCACATTCGCACCGTTCAGAGGTCCCAGACATAACGGCACATTATGAGCATTCTAGCCTGATCGGCTCACCGGCCGTCGGCTCTCGCTATGTGATCCTAACAGGGTCTTAAGCACCCAAGGTTAGACAACCATAACGCGGGTACAGATCCACCTTTCCCGTTGCTCACATCGTCAGACTCACGCCTGGACTGACGCGGGTACAGCTTCACCTTGCCCGTTCCACCATTTCCTAGTTGCAGCCTCACGGCTCAACCTTCCACAAAGTAGCACTCACGGCTACAAGAGAGTCCAACTCTCAACACTTCCTGGACTTCCTCCAGTACTTTCCATCATGCATACAAGCAATGATCACGGAGTCTTCTCCGATATGCAACCAAGCATCACCAATCCAGACCATGTCCAGATGGGCTTCACACAGCATGCCTAGATCCGTACTCCAATTCCGGACTCTAACAAGGGGGACTTCACATATCTACCCCAAGGGATGCCACAACCCACCGCACACTCGCGGGGAAGGGTTTTCCCTATGCAATGCAGGAATTAAGGACTTCACATGTCCAAGCAGGAAATCGTTACCCTTGGAGTTCGCTTCGGAGCCATGAAGAGAAATTTGAGACGGATGAAAGCCTTCGCAGCAGCGTTTCCTTCGCAAATCCGATCTCGGCTCGCAATTTGGACCACCGTAGCACCACCGGCAGCCGGACTCCACTTCCTCTTCTTCCTCCTTGCTCTCACCTCTCTCTTACTTTAGAAAGAGAAGATGAAAAGAAGAATGAGCTTCTCCCCCCCTTTTCCCGGCCTTATCAGCCCAGGAATGAACTCCAGCCATAGGATTTTATTTAAAGAAAATGAAGGGCCACGATCTACTGAAAATTCCCCTGAAATTTGGCCGACGGCCTGTGACACGCCTGTGTCACAGGCCGTGTACCCTTAAGCGGCACACGCGGCAGTCGCACCGACTGAAATATTCGAGAACACGGGCATCGACACGCCCGTGTCGAACCTGACACGCCCGTGTCAGTCATGAGACACGCCCGTGTCTCCTGTTACACGGTACTCACCGATTTCCAAAACCAGTACACGGGTCGGAACACGGCAGCTGACACGCCCGTGTCCATCCTCACACGCCCGTGTTCAAGGCCGTGTTCAAGGCCGTGTCCGGCTCTGACTTGAATAGGTCAATTTCGAAAATTAATTCGAACACGCCCTGGGACACGCCCGTGTCGAAGGCCGTGTCCCAGGCTCGACGATCGTCGACTCTCAAACGTCGACCAGCCTGAACACGCCCTGGGACACGCCCGTGTCCCAGGCCGTGTACACCCGACACGCCCTGGGACACGCCCGTGTCCCAGGCCGTGTCTAACAGCCTCCAACCCAAAATTGTGTACAACCATATTTTGAGATTTTTGGGGTGTTACAATCCTCCCCCCCTTAATAAAATTTCGTCCCGAAATTTGAAAACAATAGGGAGAAAATAACAAAACATTTATGGGTTTTTATTACATATACAACGAGTGAACAAGTTACGAAAATAACTCGGGAAACTCGGCTCGCATGGTCTGCTCGCGCTCCCATGTTAGCTCTTCTCGGCCACAATTGTCCCACCGGACTTTGACCATCCCGATTACCTTGTTCCGTAACTGTTTCTCGGCTCGATCCTCTATTCGTATAGGCTTCACCTTTGTCGTTAGCCCATACTCAATTGGCACTCGATCATTTTCAACTATATGAGCTGGATCCTTGACTGCTTTGCGTAACACCGAGATGTGAAACACGTCATGCAATCCACTCAATTCCAATGAAAGAGCTAGTCGATAGGCGGCTTCCCCAATTCGCTCCACTACTTCAAACGGACCAAGGTAGCGCGGACTTAGCTTTTTCAATCGCCGAATCCGAGATACGCCTTTGAAGGGCTTAATCTTTAAATAGACCCAGTCACCCACCGCGAACTCCACGTTCCGGTGCTTAGCATTGTAATACTTGGCCTGCCGATCTTGGGCTATTAAGAGCCTCTCTCGAATAGAGCGTATTGTTGAGGTAGCATCCTCGACTTCCTTTTTGCCTAAAAGTTTAGTTTCGCCAGTTTCTGCCCAAGCTAGCGGTGTACGACACTTGCGACCATACAGCGCTTCAAATGGGGCCATGCCTATACTCGCTTGATAGCTATTATTATAGGCAAACTCCACCATAATAAGATGTTCTTCCCACTTCTTACCGAAGTCCAGGGCGCACATACAGAGCATATCCTCCATCGTTCTGTTGGTTCGTTCAGTTTGGCCATCCGTTTGCGGGTGAAAGGCCGTACTGAATGCTAACTTCGTGCCCAACATCTGATGAACTAATCTCCAATCCTTTGAAGTAAAGCGCCCATCTCGGTCACTTACGATGCTCCGGGGAACACCGTGCAATCGAACTATCTGCTCCACATAGAGCTTTGCCAACGTTTCCACTGAATCGTCCCGCTTGTTTGGTATAAAATGAGCCACTTTTGTCAACCGGTCTACAATCACCCAGATTGAGTCATGGCCACGCTGAGATCTCGGCAATCCGTGCACGAAATCCATCGAAATATCCTCAAACTTCCATTGCGGAACCGGCAACGACTTCAGGAAACCACTCGGCCGTTGACATTCTGCCTTTACCAAAGCACAAGTGCGACATTTAGCCACATACGCGGCTATGTCCTTCTTTAAACCAGGCCACCAGAACAGTTTCTTCATGTCCTTGTACATTTTTGTGCTCCCAGGGTGAATTGAATACTTTGTAAAATGTGCTTCATATAGCAGTTCTTCCCGCAATTTACCCGCACTAGGGACGCACAATCGGCCATCCTTCCGTAATAAACCATCATCCCAGGAGAACTGATCACCCGATCCCTCCTTTGCATAGCGTTGGAGACTTTCATCCAACTCCGTTGCCCGCCGAACTCTATCAGCAAGGTCACACTGAACCTCCAACCAGCTCACGCATGCAACAGTCGAAGAATCTCTTTCCACACAAGATATCTCCAAGGCTTCCAACTCCTGGATTAACCGCTCATCATGTATCTGCAACCAATTTGCCCGTACTGGAGCCCGACGACTCAAGGCATCAGCGACCACATTTCCCTTTCCGGGAACATAATGAATATCGAATGTAAAATCCCCAAGGAATTCCATCCACCTTCTTTGTCTCATATTCAACTCCTTTTGATCGAGCAGATACTTTAAACTTTTATGATCGGTATAAATGTCTACTTTCACGCCATATAGATAATGCCGCCATAATTTTAGCGAAAAGATCACCGCCGCCAACTCCAAATCATGGACGGGGTAATTACGCTCATGCACTTTCAATTGGCGTGAACCATAAGCGATCACCTTGCCAAACTGCAGGAGAACGCAGCCTAAGCCGCTTCCTGACGCATCGCTATATATTTCAAATCCATCTGTACCACATGGCGATGTCAACACGGGCGCCGTGGTCAAACGATTCTTCAGCTCCTCAAAAGCTCGTGCGCACTCCGGCGTCCAAACGAACTTCTGATCCTTTCTCGTCAACGTAGTCAGAGGCAAAGCAATCCGGGAGAAGTTCCCCACGAACCTCCTATAGTAGCCCGCCAGTCCAAGGAAACTCCTGACTTCGGCCACTGAAGATAACACTGGCCAATCCCGAATGGCACTTATCTTAGCCGGATCCACCGCTATGCCCTCTCCACTTACCACATGGCCTAGAAAAGCCACCGACGAGAGCCAGAACTCACACTTTGAGAACTTGGCATACAGCTTATTCCTTCGCAAGGTATGCAACACTAATCGCAAATGGTTTGCATGATCTTCCTCCGATTGTGAATATACCAGGATATCATCAATAAACACAATCACAAATAGATCCAGGTATTCGCGGAACATACGATGCATGAGATCCATGAATACCGAAGGCGCATTACACAAGCCGAACGGCATCACTGTGAACTCATAATGACCATAGCGTGTGCCAAACGCTGTCTTGGGAATGTCACCTTCCCTAATCCGCAATTGGTAATACCCGGACTTCAAATCCAACTTCGAATAGACGGTAGAGCCCGCTAGCTGATCGAACAAGTCATCGATCCAAGGAATTGGATACTTGTTTTTCTCCGTCAGCTTGTTCAGTTCGCGATAATCAATACATAGTCGCAAACCACCGTCTTTCTTTTTCACAAAAAGAACAGGTGCGCTCCAAGGTGACATACTTGGGCGTATATAACCCTGCTCCAACAACTCTTGCAACTGAACTTTCAGTTCGGCCATTTCTTTTGGCGCTACCCGATACGGCGAACGGGCCACGGGTTTTGCACCCGGCACCAGCTCGATAGCGAAGTCGATTTCCCTTTGGGGAGGTAACCCTGGAAGGTCCTTTGGAAACACATCCGCATACTCCGACACAATCGGCACTTCACTCACACTGGCCTTCGGCGCCACCGCCTCTATGAGTGTGAAGAACAACTCCGCACCCTTCCGAACTGCCTTAACAACTTGGAGAGCGGATAACAACATCCCACTCATCCCTTGCATACCAATAAACTTGGTCTCTTGTTCGGTATTTTGCCCAAGTGTGACCTCTTTTGAAGTGCAATCAATACAGGCACGCTGCTCTGAAAGCCAGTCCATACCAAAGATTATATCAAACTCTTTGATCGGCAATACTAGTGTTTCCACTTTGAACTCCCGACTTCCTATCTTGACCTCAAGACCGCAAGATCGATCCGCGCACATCAAACATCCGTTAGGCAACAACACCTTTACACTGTCTGTCTTGGTCCGGATAGGCACCCCGACACGCAAGACAAAATCCTCAGACAGAAACGAATGTGAAGCACCTGTGTCGAACAGTGCTCGCGCCGGATACTCTCGTATAAGGACAAACCCTATAACATTACAATTAAAACAAGCACAGCACAACAAAACAAGCATATAAAATCTACGCGCACCTGTGACGACATCTGCCTGCTTGATCGCCTCTTGTTGTCCAAGGTTGAAGACCCTGGGCTGCGCGTGCGAGGCAGAAGACTCCACCACAGTCTTCCCCTTCTCCGCATAAGACGCTCCCGTCTTCTTATCACCCTTTGAAGGACCAAATCGGCATTCACGTGCGAAGTGTCCAACCTTCCCGCACGTATAACAAGCACGAGATCCATTCCCAGATGTGTCTGTCACAGTCGCAGAAGGAGCTTGCCCAGAAGACTTAGACTTCTTATTCCACCTCCTACGGTAGCCAAACTTGTCCGGACGCGGCGGCTTAAACTCCGGCTTCACAACCGCCAAGTTTCCTTTTTCTTGCCCCCGTTTCATATCCGTCTCCAAAGAACGAGCCGTACAGACTAAGGCTTGGAATCCCTGACTCACAGAACTCGAGAGCAAATACCTTAGCTCATCTCGCAGTCCCGCATAAAACCGACTAGTCTTACGCTCTTCCTCGGCGAAGATCGAGCCCGCATATCTTCCCAACCGGGTGAACTCATGCAGGTAGTCATCCACACTTCGATCTCCCTGTGCTAACCGTTGGAACTCCATTTCCATTGATATCCTTTGCTGCATCGGTAGATGTTGTGCTAAGAACAACCGAGAAAATTCTTCCATTGTAATTTCTGCCAATTGCCTGCCGGCCAAGTGATGCAGTTCAATCTCATCCCACCACAATCGCGCCTCTCCTTCCAGTAGGAAAGTGGCTAACATCACTTTCTGTTCCTCCTCAACCCTGATAGCCCTCATAATCCTCTTGATTCTTGCAAGCCAATCCTCTGCTTGGGCCGGTGTACCCGCCCATGAAACTGCGGAGGGTTGAAGCTCAAGAATTGCTTCCATTGTTGATCTGCTACCCGCGGATCAACTTCGGCTTCTATCGGTTCTTGCCGTACCCCAGCTTGCGTTGGCACCACTGCAGGACGTGCTTGCCCCGCTTGCTGAGCATTCATCACCGCAAGTACCGTTTCCGTAATGAGACGGACTGTTTCAGCGGATGGAGGAGTTGTGGGCACCTCGGCTGGTGCCGCACTCTCAACAGAACGTTGTGGTTCGGATTGCCCCGCAACACTTCTGGTCACCTATATGTGTAAATTACACAGGTTAACGACCAATACAAACGGCAACCATACAAAAGAATACACAAGTTCACCAAACAAGTGTATTTGCATTCCTAAGTGGACAATCTTGAGTTCATATTAAGTGTTATAACGACGGCACTGACACGTGCTCGCCCCCTCTCAAAAGAATTCGTCCGCGAATTCGGAAGAGATCGACCAACCAGCTGATACCAAATTGTAACACCTCTACCCGTCAAGAGAAATATGATAGAGGGTCCGGCCGGGGCCCCACACCATATTCCACAAACAGGCGGAGACGCTACTAAATAATATCAAAACCAACGCATCCTACACAGAGCATTCTAGCGGAAGCTTCACGGTTGAATTAATGAACTCAAGATAAAACAACATTGTCCACTAACATAGGAATGTAAGTATACATCAAAAGAGTCTGGCCTTAAGGCCTTACAACAGTTTCTCTTAACAAGAGTGTGGTTTACATACATCGGCACGCAGGCCGGCCACACATGAAGAAAAGAAACAAAACAATGCCTTCGAGGGCAGCAACGCAGCTTTGGGCTTCAGCCCGCTAAGTCCCGCTCGGACCAGCTCCTCCAGCACCTGTAAGAACCAATCCACCAAACGGTGGCAAAACAGGGCAACGGTCAGCATTCAGCTGAC
This sequence comes from Platanthera zijinensis, assembly GCA_039513925.1. Classification (NCBI taxonomy): domain Eukaryota; kingdom Viridiplantae; phylum Streptophyta; class Magnoliopsida; order Asparagales; family Orchidaceae; genus Platanthera; species Platanthera zijinensis. The sequence continues at coordinate 64,863,993 of CM077097.1, read as the reverse complement.
CAATTATAACGACCCTGCCCCTGGCACGGGGCAGCGGAATTCCATCCCTGCACAGCATTCATCCAACATGATATATATAGCCATTCAAGCAAGACGTGCACGCCCGCACAGTCACATATCACAAACGTCGGCTCGACGGCCCGACGCTCCGTGCACTCAGGGCACATTCGCACCGTTCAGAGGTCCCAGACATAACGGCACATTATGAGCATTCTAGCCTGATCGGCTCACCGGCCGTCGGCTCTCGCTATGTGATCCTAACAGGGTCTTAAGCACCCAAGGTTAGACAACCATAACGCGGGTACAGATCCACCTTTCCCGTTGCTCACATCGTCAGACTCACGCCTGGACTGACGCGGGTACAGCTTCACCTTGCCCGTTCCACCATTTCCTAGTTGCAGCCTCACGGCTCAACCTTCCACAAAGTAGCACTCACGGCTACAAGAGAGTCCAACTCTCAACACTTCCTGGACTTCCTCCAGTACTTTCCATCATGCATACAAGCAATGATCACGGAGTCTTCTCCGATATGCAACCAAGCATCACCAATCCAGACCATGTCCAGATGGGCTTCACACAGCATGCCTAGATCCGTACTCCAATTCCGGACTCTAACAAGGGGGACTTCACATATCTACCCCAAGGGATGCCACAACCCACCGCACACTCGCGGGGAAGGGTTTTCCCTATGTAATGCAGGAATTAAGGACTTCACATGTCCAAGCAGGAAATCGTTACCCTTGGAGTTCGCTTCGGAGCCATGAAGAGAAATTTGAGACGGATGAAAGCCTTCGCAGCAGCGTTGCCTTCGCAAATCCGATCTCGGCTCGCAATTTGGACCACCGTAGCACCACCGGCAGCCGGACTCCACTTCCTCTTCTTCCTCCTTGCTCTCACCTCTCTCTTACTTTAGAAAGAGAAGATGAAAAGAAGAATGAGCTTCTCCCCCCCTTTTCCCGGCCTTATCAGCCCAGGAATGAACTCCAGCCATAGGATTTTATTTAAAGAAAATGAAGGGCCACGATCTACTGAAAATTCCCCTGAAATTTGGCCGACACGGCCTGTGACACGCCCGTGTCACAGGCCGTGTACCCTTAAGCGGCACACGCGGCAGTCGCACCGACTGAAATATTCGAGAACACGGGCATCGACATGCCCGTGTCGAACCTGACACGCCCGTGTCAGTCATGAGACACGCCCGTGTCTCCTGTTACACGGTACTCACCGATTTCCAAAACCAGTACACGGGTCGGAACACGGCAGCTGACACGCCCGTGTCCAGCCTCACACGCCCGTGTTCAAGGCCGTGTTCAAGGCCGTGTCCGGCTCTGACTTGAATAGGTCAATTTCGAAAATTAATTCGAACACGCCCTGGGACACGCCCGTGTCGAAGGCCGTGTCCCAGGCTCGACGATCGTCGACTCTCAAACGTCGACCAGCCTGAACACGCCCTGGGACACGCCCGTGTCCCAGGCCGTGTACACCCGACACGCCCTGGGACACGCCCGTGTCCCAGGCCGTGTCTAACAGCCTCCAACCCAAAATTGTGTACAACCATATTTTGAGATTTTTGGGGTGTTACAAAAGTTTTGTGAAGGACTTGGGATTCAGTAAGAGTTTTCCACTGCAAGAACACCCCAGCAAAATAGAATTGTTGAAAGAAAGAATAGAAATCTTATTGAAGCTGGAAGAACCATGCTGAGTGATTCTTCTCTCCCAGAATATTTTTGGGCTGAAGTAATTCACATGGCATGTCAAGTTCTTAATTTAGCTTCAATAAACAAAAGGTTGAATAAGACTCCTTATGAACTAATAAAGGGCATAAAACCAAACTTTGTCTATTTTAGAATCTTTGGATGTAGATGTTTTTTACTAAATAATGGGAAAACATACATAACTAAATTTGTTGAGAAATCCTATGAAGGCATATTTGTTGGTTATAGTAACCACAGTAAGGCTTATAGGGTATACAACTTAAAAGATCAAGTTATAGAGGAGTCTGTTCATGTTGTATTTGATGAAAGTTCTATGTTTTATAATGATAAGCCAGGTACATAGAGCATAACGGGAGAAGACTTGAAGCTAAAGGAGCTGTCTATAGAAGATTCAGTTCTAGCAAGCCAAAATATACAAGATTAAGTCAACATTATTGAAGAAGAGTTTGCACATGAACAGCCGGAAGAAGAAACTCAGCAACAAGAAGTAATTGGTCCAAGAGAAGAAGTCACATTACCAGTAGTTGTCAGACATCTAAGGGATCATCCAAGGGAATTGATCATTTGAGATGCAGCTCAGGGTATGACCACAAGAAGTAGTCATCACAACTCTGTGATGTACTCAGGTTTTCTGTCTCAAACAGAACCAAGAAATTTGAAGAAGCCAATGTAGATCAATTTTGGATAGGTGCAATGCAGGAAGAATTGAACCAATTAAAGAGATATAAAGTCTGGAAGCTGGTTCCCAGACAAGGTGACTGTAACATCATAGGAACTAAATGGATATATAAGAACAAACTGGATGAGAATGGTGTTATAGTCAGAAACAAAGCTAGACTGGTTACAAAAGGATATAGATAATAAGAAGGTATAAATTTTGATCAAACCTTTGAACCAGTGGCTAGATTGGAGGCTATTAGACTCTTCCTAGCATATGCAACCTACAGAGGATTTAAAGTTTACCAAATGGATGTGAAGTCAGCCTTCCTAAATGGTAACCTTAAAAAAAGGTCTATGTTGAGCAACCATCAGGTTTTGTTGACGCTATAAATTCCTTCTAGAGAATAAATTCTCAAGAGAGAAAATAGATAAAACGCTATTCCTAAGGGAAGTCAAAGGAAAGACCATCTTAGTATAAATATATGTAGATTACATTATATTTGGTTCTACTGATGAGTCACTTTGCACTAAGTTTGCCAAACTTATGAAAGGTAAGTTTGAGATGAGTAGCATCGGAGAACTCAAGTTTTTATTGGGTCTCCGAGTTAAGAAAACTATAGATGGACTTTTCATTCGTCAGTATAAGTTCACCAAGGAGTTAATCAAGAAGTATGTCATGAAAACAACCACTTCAATGAGAACTCCTATGGGGTCCAGTATATCCTTAGACAAGGATGGTGATGGCAAGCTAGTTGATATCACCTTGTATAGGGGCATAGTTGGATCGCTGCTCTATCTAACAGCCAGTAGACCAGACATACTGTATGCCACTTGTGTCTGTGCTAGGTATCAATCATGCCCTAAAGAATCTCACTACATAGTAGTTAAAAGAGTAATACCCCAAATCTCAAGAATGAGTGTAGGCTGGGCAACATGGCCTGGGACACAGGCGCATCCCAAGCCATGTCTTCCTCTATATTATCGAGTTGATACACAGCCTATCAAGTGATCGACGAAATGCACTCGACGTTTGTCGAGAGGGTATACGGCCTGTGATACGGGCCTGTCCTTGGACGTGTACTCCTATGGGTCGACGAACTTCACTCGACAAAATGCACTCGACGATCCTCGAGAGGCCAGTCAAGTTGAGCACATGGCCTGTGACACAGGCGTGTTAGAGGCCATGTCCTTTTCTGGATTTGGTTAGGGATGTGAGGCCAGGTTAACATGGGCTGGACACGGGCGTGTCCAAAGCTGTGTCAGGGCACACGGCCTGTGACACGGGAGTGTTACATGGTCATGTACTATTTTGGTTTAGTCAGGTTGTGTGATGCTTAAGGTACACGGCCTGTGATACGGGCATATCACAAGCCGTGTAAGCCCAAAAACAGAGTTTTCAGTGCGATTTGTGGCCGTTCATTTCCTTCAAATGGGATCTAATCGGCAAGGCTTTTCCCTACAGTATAAGGCCAGGGGTTGAGAGATAACTCTCATTAAATCTTGGCAATTCTCTTTCCAAAAGAGATAGTTAGAAGGGAGAGCAAGGAAGGAAGAGGAGAAGGGATCCAGCCGTCGGTGGAGCTTTAGAGTTCAGAATTGAGAGACGAGTCCAGATTTGTGGAGGCAAGAGTGTTGCGGTGCTTTCTATCCGGCTTTATTTCCATGGCTCCAAAGAGGTCATGAAGAGTAATGATCTTTCTTCCTTGGACATGTGAAGTCCTTCTTTTGGCATGTGCATGGATTTCCCCCACCAAAGGTTGGCTTTTGAGGGATTTCCTTGGGTTGATTCTTGAGATCCCCAATCAGTCTTGCATATAGATTCGAAAATGTGTAGTACGGAATAGGCATTCTGTGTGAAGCCCATCTGGGCAGGTTGGTCTGGATTGGTGATGTTTCATTTATGCACTAGAGAAGACTTCGCGTATAAACGTGTATGTTGTGGAGTAATTGGGTTATGTCTGTGAAGGGTAGTAACAGGAAATACTCGAGTGGAATTTCAAGAAAATACACTCGTGATTCTTGTGCTGTATGCTATATTTTGGTTGAGTTTGGGTGCAGAAAGAGAGTTCTGCTGAACCCGCCAAGCGCCAGTGAGGAACATTGGCACTAACTACCTTTTTGGATTGTGAAGTCAGTCCTTGGTGGACAGTGTGGCTATTGTGAGCAGTGTGCTCTTAAAAAGTCTCTGTGTCGAACAATAAAGGTGAAACCGACTCGTGCCTACAAATTAGCCTCGAGTACTTTGGTATACGGTGATGGCAAGGCGACTTGAGCAATGGGAGGTGGCGGATCTATACCTGCGTTATGTCGACTGTACAAGAGAGCGTTAAGGCATTGAGATTTCCTCAGTGACATAATGAGAGTCTTAGGCATGCGCACCATTAAGACTAATTGCTCAAACTTTACCGTTGGGTTTCGAAACTTGAACGGTGGTGGGACCCTGGTATTCTGGTACACCAAAAATGTGCCCGGAGTGCACGGAGCGTCGGGCCGCGTGGCCGACATTTGTGATGTATTGCTTGTGTGTGAGGGCACAATGCGTGATATATCTGCTTGTGAAATGCTATGCCTATATGGAAGGAATGTCACTGCCCCGGGAAAGGGGTAGGGTCATTATAAATTGGTCAGCTGAATGCTTAACGTTGCCGTGTTTGCCACCGTTATGGTGGGCTGTCCCTATGCAGGTGTTGGAGAGCCGTGCAGGAAATAAAGGGTTGAAGCCCCTGCTGGTGCTGCTGCTGGCCCTCGAAGGCTGGGCAAAGACTTTTGTTATGTTCATGTGTGGCCATCCTGGGTGCCGATGATCGTAATCCACACTTGTAAAGCGTAACTGGAAGGCCTTAAGGCCAAATGTTTCTATATTTGATGTACATTCCTGCGAGAGTATATATAAATGTGGTTATTTAGATGTGTGGACATTCATGGCTGGAGTTCAACATTAACGTTAAAAGCTTCCACTAGTATGCTCTGTGTTAGGATACGTACCTATTTTGGTATTAACCTGTGACCTCGCCGCCTGTTTGTGGCATATGGTGTGGGGGCCCGACCAGACCTTCTACTATATGTTATTTAATGGATGGATTCGTTACATTTTGGTATCAGCTTGTCTCAATGTTCCTCTTTCAAATTCGTGGTCGAATTCTTTTGTGGGGTGGCGAGTACGTGTACGTGCGACCCACTTTAACATTAATGAACTCTTGAATGTCCACTAAGGAATACAAATACACCTGTTTGATTAACCTGCGCGTTGTTATATTGTGTGATTACTTGTGCAAGGTCGTTGATGTGTGTCTTATGCACCTATAGGTGACTCGTAGTGCGTCACCAGCTGAGGTGCCTACACCTCCTCCTTCTTCGAAAACAGTCCACTTAGTTGTTAAGGCACTGTTTGCCATGATTCTTGCACAACCTACCGGGCAGGTACAGCCAGCATTGGTGCCAAAATGGGTTGAGCTAAGACCCGAACCGGTTGAGGCTATTGATCCTCGAGTAGCTAAACGACAGTTAAAGCAGTTTATGAGCTTCAATCCTCCTATATTTATGGGTGTGGGAACCCCAATGCAGGCGGAGGATTAGTTGTCATGCATCAAGCGTATATTCACGGCGATAAGGACATGGGAAGACCAGAAGGTAACCTTGGCCACCTTCTTGTTAGAAGGAGAGGCTCGACTATGGTGGGACGATATAGAGTTACACCACTTGGCGGGCGGGCAATTAACACAAGTCTCAATTGAGGAGTTTTCGCGACTAATTTTGGCAAAGCACCTACCGGCGGCACAACGCATCGCCATGGAGAATGAGTTCCAACATCTAACGCAAAGATAAAGTAGTGTTGATATTTACTTGCATGAGTTTAAACAAGGTTGGGCCGTAATGTGGGGTTTATCTTTACTGATGAACAACGGAAAACCAATAGGTTCTACGAAGGGTTGCGGGATGAGTTGAGATTCCTGCTCTCGAGTTCAGTGAACAAAGGATTTCAGGCATTGGTCGATACTGCTTGTGCGCTAGAGAAAGATATGAAATGGGTGCAAGGAAAAAGGTACTTGGCTATGACAAAGCCAGAGTTCAATGTGTCTCATCCTGTAAAATTGAAGTACCAAAAGAAATGGGGCAAGAGATCCAAATCATCAAGACAGGCGTCTTCTACAGTTGCATCGGGGGCAACTTCGGGGCAAGAATCTAGTACCTGCTTTGCATGTGGTCGAGTGGGGCATATAGCCCGTAATTATCGGGTTGGCGGAGAAAAGAAGACGGGATCATCTTATGCTTATAAGGGAAAGGCAGTGGTCGAGTCCTCTGCATCCCAGGCGCAGCCTCGTGTTTACAATCTTGGCCAGCAGGAGGCAATAAAGCAAAGTGATGTCATCACATGTACGATTTCAGTTATTGATTGTTTTTTATATTGCATCCTTTGTGTGTAGCTTGTGCATGATGTGTTTGCCACAGGCTTTGTTCTGATTCGGAACAATCCGGCGAGAGCACTCTTTGATACGGGTGCTTCGCATTCATTTCTATCTAAGAACTTCGTAGTTCGAATTGGAGTACCTAGTCATGTGATGATAGATAGTATAAAGGTGTTATTACTGAATGGATGTGTGATGCTTGTGGATAGGGCTTGCGATCTGGAAGTTCAAATAGGAAGTCGGGATTTCTGCTTGAACGCATCTGTGCTGCCGATATCAGAATTTGATGTGATCTTTGGTATGGACTAGCTCTCGGAGTAGCGTGCCTTTATTGATTGCAATTCAAATGAGATCACACGAGGCCAGAATACCAAGCTTGAAACTATGTTCGTGGGTATGCGTGGAGTGAGCGAGATCTTGGTGTCGGCTCTCCAAGTCATCAATGCTATTCGGAAGGGAGAGGAGTTATTCTTTACGCTTATTCAGGCTGTTGAGCCAAAGGCTAGTGTGAGTGATGTTCCGATTGTATCGGAGTTAGCTGATGTATTTCCTAAAGATCTTCCTGGGTTACTACCCAACCAGGAGATTGACTTTACTATTGAGCTGGTGCAAGGTGCAAAACCTATGGCCCGCTCGCCATATCACATAGCGCCAAAGCGAATGGCTGAATTGAAAGTTCAATTGGAAGAGTTGCTGGAATAGGGATACATACGCCCAAGTATGTCACCTTGGAGCGCACCTATTCTTTTTGTAAAAAAGAAAGACGGTAGTCTGCGGTTGTGTATTGATTATCGCGAGCTTAATAAGCTGACAGATAAAAACAAGTATCTGATTCCACGGATAGATGACTTATTCGATAAGCTAGTGGGATCAACCGTCTATTCTAAATTGGATTTAAAATATGGATATTACCAATTAAGTATTCAGGAAGGTGACATTCCCAAGACCGCGTTTGGAACACGCTACGGTCATTATGAGTTCACTGTAACGTCGTTTGGTCTAAGTAATGCGCCATCAGTGTTCATGGATCTAATGCACCGAACGTTCCGAGTGTAATTAGATATGTTTGTGATTGTATTAATTCATGATATCTTTGTGTACTCTCAATCAGAAGCTGATAATGCGAACCATTTACGGTTGGTGTTGCATACCCTGTGGAGAAATAAGCTATATGCCAAGTTCTCAAAGTGTGAGTTTTGGCTGTCGTCAGTGACTTTTCTTGGCCACGTGGTAAGTGGAGAGGGCATAGCAGTGGATCCGTCAAAGATAAGAACCATATAAGAGTGGCCAGTGTTGTCTTCGGTGGCCGAAGTCAGGAGTTTCCTTGGACTGGCAGGCTACTACAAGCATTTTATGGAAAACTTCTCACGGATCACTTTGCCTCTTAACACATTAATGAAGAAAGATCAGAAGTTCGTTTGGGCGATGGAGTGCCCACGAGCTTTTGAAAAGCTAAAGAGTCGTTTGACCACGGCGCCTGTGCTAACATCGCCATGTGGTACAAACAGCTATGAGATTTATAGTTATGCTTTAGGGAGAGGCTTAAGCAGCATTCTTTTGCAGTTTTAAAAGGTGATTGCTTATGGCTCACGCTAGTTGAAAGTGCATGAGCAGAATTATCCCGTCCATGACTTGGAGTTGGCGGCGTTGATCTTTGCACTTAAATTATGGCGACACTATTTATATGGCATAAAAGTAGATATCCTTACAGATCATAAGAGACTAAAGTACCTGTTGGATCAGAAGGATCTTAATATGCGACAATGAAGGTGGATGGATTTTCTTGGGGACTACACCTTTGATATTCATTATACTCCCGAAAAGGGAAACGTGGTCGCAGATGCCTTGAGTTGTAGGACTCCTACAAGGGAAAATTGGTAGCAAATGCATGATGAGCGTCTGATCCAGGAGTTGGAAGCGTTAGAGATTTCTTGTGTTGATAAGAATTCCACAGCAGATGCACGCTTTAACTGAATGGAGGTACAGTATGAGCCTTACGGACGGACAGGGTTCAGCGAGCAACAGAACTTTTTTTGTGTTTGGAGGATTTTTTGAAAGACACAAAGTCTCCAACGCTATGCAAAGGATAGGTCAGATGGCCAATTCTCCTGGGATGACGGCCTTTTATGGAAAGAGGGTCGTTTGTGCGTCCCATGTATGGGTAAATTAAGAGAAGAATTGATGTATTAAGCTCACTTTACAAAATACTCAATTCACCCAGGGAGCACAAAGATATATAACGACATGAAAAAGTTATTCCGGTGGCCAGGGTTAAAGAAAGACATATCACATTATGTGGCTAAATGTCAAACCTGTGCCATGGTAAAAGCGGAATGCCAGAAGCCCGGAGTTTTCTTGAAGTCGTTACCTTTTCCGGAATGGAAGTTTGATGATATTTCGATGGATTTCGTGCACGGTTTGTCGAGATCTCAATGCGGTAATGATTCGGTTTGGGGGATCGTAGAACGGTTGATGAAAGTGGCTCACTTCCTTCTGAATAAGAGGGACGATTAAGTGGAAGTCTTGGCGAAACATTATGCTGAGCAGATTCTACGATTGCACGGTGTTCCCTATAGCATCGTAAGTGACCGTGATGGGCGATTCACATTGAATGATTGGAGGCTAATCCATCAACTGTTGGGAACAAAGTTAACATTCAGTACGGCCTTTCACCCCCAAACTGATGGCCAGACTGAGAAGACCAATAGAACGATGGAGGACATGCTCCGAATGTGCGCCTTGGCTTTTTGGTAGGAGGTGGGAAGATCACAGGTACATGGTAGAGTTTGCCTACAATAATAGCTACCATGTGAGTATCGGTATGGCACCGTTCGAAGCTTTGTATGGTCAGAAATGTCTTACACCTTTAGCTTGGGCATAAAAAGACGAATCTAAATTGTATAAGCGTAAGGAATTCGAAGAAGCTAATTCGATGATACGCTCTATTTGGGAGAGGATGTTGATAGCCCAGGATAGACAAGCCAAATATTATAACGCCAAGCATCGGAACGTTGAATATGCGGTGGGCGATTGGGTATATTTGAAGATTAAGCCCTTCAAAGGTGTGTCCAGGATTCGGCGTCTTAAAAAGTTAAGTCCGAGATATCTTGGTCCGTTTAAAGTGGTAGAGCAAGTTGTGGAAGTTGTCTATCGGCTAGCTCTTTCGGCAGAATTGATTGGATTGCATGATGTGTTCCACATATCAGTGCTTCGAAAAGTTGTGAAAGATCCAGCTCAAGTGATTGCAAACGATCGTGTAACGGTCAAATTTGGGCTAACAACGAAGGTTAGGCTCATTCAGATCGAGGATAGAGCCGATAAACAGTTGCGGAACAAGACAATCGGGATAGTCAAGGTCCGATGGGATAACTGTGACCGTGAGGAGCTAACATGGGAGCGAGAGTAGACCATGCGAGCTGAATTTCCTGAGCTATTTGTTTAAACTATTGTACAGTTCGTGTCATGTTGTATCAACCATTTGTGAAGTATAACATCTTGATTATTGTTTTCCTTACTGTGTGCAAATTTCCGGACGAAATTTCTTATAAGGAGGGGAGGGTTGTAACACCCCAAATCTAAAGATTGAGTGCAGGCTGGGTAGCACGGACTAGGAAACGGGCATGTCCCAAGCCGTGTCCTGCTCTGTGTTGTCGAGTTTAAACACAACCTGTCGAGTGCTCGACGAACTGCACTCGACCTTTGTCGAGAGGGTACACATCCTGTGATACGGGCGTGTCCTAGGTCATGTCCTCCTATGGGTCGACGAACTTCACTCGACAAAATACACTCGATGATCCTCGAGAGGCAAGTCGAGTTGAGCACACGGCCTGTGACACGGGCATGTTAGAGGTCGTGCCCTTCTCTATATTTGTCCAGGGATGTTATGCCTTATTACACGGGCTGGACGCGGGCATGTCCAAAGCCGTGATAGGGCACACAGCCTGTGACACGGGCGTGTCATATGGCCGTGTCCTGTAGGGTTAAGTTAGTTTGTGTACTGCTTAAGGTATAAGGCCTGTAACAAGGGCGTGTCACAAGACGTGTCAGCCCAAAAATAGAGGTTTCAGGGCGATTTGTGGCTGTTCATTTCCTTCAAATGGGATCTAATGGACCAGGCTTCTCCCTGCTATATAAGGCCAGGGGTTGACAGATAACTCTCATTAAATCTTGGCCATTCTCTTTCCAAAAGAGATAGTGAGAAGGGAGAGCAAGGAAGGAAGATGAGAAGGGATCCGGCCGTAGGTGGAGCTTCAGAGTTCCGAATTGAGAGCCGAGTCCAGATTTGTGAGGCAAGAGTGTTGCGGTGCTTTCTATCCAGCTAGATTTCCATGGCTCCAAAGAGGTCATCAAGGGTAACGATCTTTCTTCCTTGGACATGTGAATTCCTTCTTTTGGCATGTGCATGGATTTTCCCCACAAAAGGGTGGCTTTTGAGGGATTTCCTTGGGTTGATTCTTGAGATCCCCAATCAGCCTTGCATATAGATCCGGAAATGTGTAGTACGGAATATGCATGTTGTGTTAAGCCCATCTGGACAGGTTGGTCTGCATATGTGATGCTTCATTTGCGCACCAGAGAAGTCTCCGCGTATAAACGTGTATGTTATGGAGTCATTGGGTTGTGCATGTAAAGGGTAGTAACAGGAAGTACTGGAGTGGAATTCCAGGAAAATACCCTCGTGATTCTTGTGTTGTAGGCTATGTTTGGGTTGAGTTTGGGTTCAAAAAGAGAGTTCTGTTGAACCCGCCAAGCGACCCCGAGGATTGTTGGCACTAACTCCCTTTTTGGATTGTGAAGTCAGTCCTTGGTGGATAGTGTGGCTATTGTGTGTTGTGTTCTCTTAAAAAGGCTTCGTGCCAAACAGGAAAGGTGAAACCGACCCGTGCCTACACATTGGCCTCGAGTACTTCGGTATTCGGTGATGGCAAGGCGACTTGAGCAATGGGGGTGGCATATCTGTACCTGCGTTATGTCGACTGTACAAGAGAGCGTCAAGGCATTGAGCTTTCATCATTGACATAATGAGAGTCTTAGGACTGCGCGCCATTAAGACTACCTGCTCAAACTTTACTGTTGGGTTTCGGACCTTGAATGGTGGTGGGATCCTGGTATTCCGGTACACCAAGAATATGCCCTGAGTGCACGGAGCATCGGGTCCCGTGGCCAGCATTTGTGATGTATTGCTTGTGCGTGAGGGAACAATGCATGATATATCTTCTTGTGAAATGCTATGACTGCAGGGAAGGAATGCCACTGCCCCGGGAAAGGGGTAGGGTAATTATAAATTGGTCAGCTGAATGCTGATCGTTGCCTTATTTGCCACCGTTATGGTGGGTTGTCCCTATGCAGGTGTTGGAGAGCCGAGCGGGAAATAGAGGGCTGAAGCCCATGCTGCTGCTGCTGCTGGCCCTCGAAGGCTGAGCAAATACTTTTATAATATTCATGTGTGGCCGGCCTGCGTACCGATGTTCGTAATCCACGCTTGTAAAGCGTAACTGTAAGTCCTTAAGGCCAAACGTTTCTGTATTTGATGTACATTCCTGCGAGAGTATATATAAATGTGGTTGTTTATATAAGTGGACATTCATGGCTGGAGTTCAACATTAATGTTAAAAGCTTCCGCTAGTATGCTTTGTGTAAGTATGCGTACCTATTTTGGTTTTAACCTGAGACCTCGCCGCCTATTTGTGGCATATGGTGTGGGGCCCCGGCCGGACCTTCTATTATATGTTATTTAACGGATGGAGTCATTACAAAAAGAATATTGATATATCTAAAGGTCATACCTAATCTTGGCTTATGGTATCCCAGGAAAGGTGATTTTGAACTGACAGGCTTTTCAGATGCTGATTATGCAGGGTGTAAGGAAGATGGGAAAAGCACATCAGGTTCATGTCAATTTCTTGGGAGAAAGCTAGTATCTTGGAGCAGCAAAAAGCAAACAAGTGTTGCAATATCCATTACTTAATTTGACTACATTTCAGCTGGAAGTTGTTGTGCATAATTATTTTGGATTCAACATCATTTACAAGATTACAACATAAAGCTAAGTAAAATTCCTTTATTTTGTGATTATACTAGTGCTATTTTTATTGCAAACAACCATGTGTCACATAATAGAACAAAACATATTGAAATTAGATATCACTTTATTAGGGAGCATGTAGAAAATGAAGATATTAGTTTAGAATTTGATCCAACAAATAAATAAATTGCTGATATTTTTACTAAGCCCCTAGAAGAAGAGAAATTTAATTTCTTTAAGTTTGAACTTGGAATGTTGAATCTTAGGTAATTTATGTACACATAAGAACTAATACAAAATAAGAATAAAGTAATTAGTCAGTAATCAAGTTACTTATTTAGATATCAAGGATAGACCTCATAAATGTCATGTATCTTTAACTTAGAGAACAAAATTTTTACTAAGTTAAAAGTTATGTCGAGACACCAGAGAATGTGTCGAGACATCTAAGAAAGTGTTAAGACACCACTAAGTGTGTCTACACAAAAAATAAAAATATGTCGAGACACCAAAAAGTGTATCGACATTGCATAAATACAAAGTGTCGAGACACTAAAGTAAGTGTCGAGATATAAGGGTGTCGAGACCCAAAGATATATGACAAGAGACATTATCCTTGTGTCGACTTGTGTCGACACACCTGGACAGACAATTTTTCCCTGTGTTGAGACAAGGTATTTACCTTAAAATTTGGAAAAGTCGAAATGCAGTGCTTTCGTCTTCAGGAAAGATTAGACTATAAATAGGGTGTGAGTGTAGGAGTCGACTACGCTTTCTTGATTTCATGAGCTTTTTAATCCTGAGTGTCGAGACCTAAAACCTAGATCAGGTTACACTCGTCAATCCTTTCTCTCCTCCCCAATGGCTCCTAAGATTGACGATACCATCTTTGAGGGGTATGAGCTAGTTTGCAATGGATTCAACTCAGTGGATGAAGAAATTAGAAATGTGATAACCCTCGTTAATGAAGCAAGTCTGGAATATCTGTTCTCTAAACCATCAAATATCTCGAAATGAGAAGTTTCAGAATTCTTCTCCAATGTTCATCTGGTTTCAAACTCAGACAAGATCAAGTCTAAAGTGAATGGAGCAAAAGTTAAAATTACCACCAGGAGATTGGCCAAGGTTTTTCAAATACCAAGAATTAATCAGGATAATGACCTTAATTCTGCCAGGAATACTGATTCTTTGAAGTGGTGTTGATTGCTAACAACCACAAAGATTGGAAGCACCTTGAACAGGAAGGGTATGAATACCCAAGGCAAATTTCTGTCTGAAATAGTAGGAAAGGTGCTTCTGTGAAAGACAGGGGAACATGACAGGATCTCAACATTTATGTTTGAGGTGATGACCAGAATTATTTTCAAAATCAAGACTAACTGGAGTAGAGTAGTCTTTGATAAAATTGCAAAAAGTATCAAGAAGCCTAATAAGGGTAGAATTTTAAGTCTATACATGGTGAAAGCCATTCCTGAAAAAAACAATCTGAAGATTGGATCTAAAATTAATCATACGAAAATAATGGATATGAGAATTTTAGCAGGGTGGGAAATAGTCCTATCCAAGGAATCACCTGTAGTGGAGAAAGAGAAGGATAAAAATAAGAAGGATGTAGTTGTAAGATCCTCCCCCTTACCAAGGGAGCCCTGATCTTATGCCCAGAACCGCCACCTTACGGTGACACTAACTCACAGGTTAGTCGACACCGCAAGACGCCGATCCTGCCGGCTAGTACGATCATAACCTGTTCGGCCAATATGTGAAGCAGAAGTAAAGTGTATAGTAAACAAAACTACATAAGTCCACAACCACAGAGTACATATCATATAAAGAAATGATGAGTATATAATTATAGTCCACAATGAGTACAGTAAAATGAAAGTAAATAGGGCTTATGCCCAGTACATCATGATCAAATCTCTCTCCCACTAACAGCAGCGGAATCTATCATCTCAAATCATTACACCTGAACAAGTGTTCCAGTAGTAGTAGCCGGTATCTGCTCCTCAAGTCCTGCCTCCTCGACGTGCTGGTCCACCTCCTCGAGCTCCTAAAATAGTAAGGTCACCGACCATTAGTCAAAAAGACTAAGTTGTATCCTCAACACCTCCTCCTACAACTCCTAGGCACCGTGCGGGAGGACGAAGTGGAGGACAAACAAGGGGTGACAAAGGCGGAGCAGGTGACAGGAAACTATGCAGAATATGTAATCAAGTAAATAATGAAAAGTAACCTTCACTTATACGGGTACGCATAAGCAAGGGGTCTTCTGCAGGGCTCCCCTTGTATAAAATGTCCCATACCATTTTATACAATGGGGTGTCAGGTGTCACAAGCATATATATATAAAAGAAAGTAACCTCAACCTATAAACATGCCCACTCAAGCTTATAGGCTAAGGGATCGTATAGCAGGTCCTAATATATAAGCGTCCCATACCACTTATACATTATGTGTCTTAAGTTGTTATGAAGGTTAATGTTATGCAACTATATGGTGGGTATGATATGAACATGCAATGCAACACACACACACGACTCCGTGATCACATACCTTTAGTTACCACTTTTCGAGAGCTAGCATCACTCTCAGGTACCACCGTTGTGGCTACGGCAGCAGCGGAGCGGGCGTCTCCACCTTCTAGGGGGGTATACACACTACCAGGCCTAGACCTCTCTTGTACGCCTCTGTACATGAAACAAGTGTACTCTAGAGTCTCTGCGTACCACTTTGCTGACTACCTGTCAGTCTTGTTGGGCCGGGTGCGCGTTATTAGGAAAAGTCCTCCAGACTCCAGTATAAACATCCTACTGGTCCTTCTAACCCTCGCACCCGCCTGGTCCACCGTACTGCCGTCGGTGTGACGACCGGCCAGTACCGCATGGCCCGCCACTAGTATATGCACATGCAAGTATAGTATATTGAGCCTCTAGCTCGATGGACTATCCAGTCCCAAATCTCTCCAACCCGTCACGGGTGAGTATGTGCTACAAAACCTCCAACCCTGCCTGTGTGAGTGTATATAAACCAATCCCTTTCTCCAACTCTACACGGGTGAGCAAGTAGTCAAAAGACTCCAAGTCCCTCCAACCCGTCACGAGTGAGCACATGTCCAGTTCACTTAACCTATTAGACTACTCTTGTCTACAGATTATCATACTTAGAGTCTTAAGGTTAATCCCAGGACTGCCCAAGGTATTCCCGGTGAAGGGCTCTCAGGGGCACTAGGAGCTACGATGGGTTGAGTCCCAAAGATCCCTTTCTCAAGGATATTTACTTTAGTTGATGTCTACCCAGAATCCCTTTTCCTCTCTCCTGTTGCATAGAGTGACCTAGTGACTTAAGGTATGGATTAAGGAGTGACGGTCTTCCGTCAACTCTTCCTAGGCAAGTCTAATGTTGCACTATTACTCTCGTCTCTAGAATGCATCTGCCACCCAGGGTTATACTTCCGATCTTAGACTCTAACTCAGTTGTTGATTCATCCCCTGGCGGCCTATAGTACAGCCTACTTTTACTATGCGCAGCCCATGACCTAACACCACCCTGAAATCGAACTTCTAAATCCTTGGTCCAACTGTCCCCAAATATTTATCCTAAGGTGGTATGGACTAATGAAATGAATGTGTTGATTTTCATAATTTTCCTAGGTCATTAAGGCCCTTAATTAAATCCTTTAAATTATCCCCTAGGTCATTTTACCCAAGAAGTAGTATCAATTAAAATCTACTGACCTAAGGGAATTTTCCTGAGTTGCATATGAGTAAAATATTACTGTCTACAAGATCTCATAATTTTCCTTTTTATATTTCTATTTATCCCATAATTAATACAAATTCTACCTATTTATCATTTTCCAAATGAAGCACAAGAAATATATACACCAAAATTCCAGGAAGATTACTGAGTATTTATATCACTACTTTATGACTAATGGCAGAGTTTCATTAACTTCTACAGTGTAATGGTCTATCAAAATCCATTCTTAATTGTTTACCAAAATGCCATTATGCTAATTAATAATTAACAGTGTATCCAAAAATTCTGATATAATTCTACAAGACTAATGTAACAATTATGCAACTCTAGAATTATTTCCACAATTTTCCAACATGTAATTATACCAATTCATGAACAATTACAAAAAGGGTAAAATAGTCATTTCAATGAATTTTGCTCTAATAGTTGTCAAACAGAGATATAGAATTTTCTTAAGTCAAATAAAAGCTTCATTTTTGACTTGACTGATTTTGGGGATCTCACCTTGATCAAAACCTATTCCTTCAATTTATTTCCCAAAAAGGCCTTTATTTTGGAAATACCAAATAATAGGATTTTTGATCCCAAAAATCCTATAATAAATTCTAGGGGTGAACTTTATTCTAATTAATCCCTGGAATAAATTCCACAATTTTTGAATGCCTCCACTAGGCTAAATACACAAAATCATTTCTTGCTAAATGCACCCCAAGGTTATAATTAGCCAACACATGCAAGTGGGTTAACCTAACATGCAATGATCCAATTATTCTGAAATTTCTACCAGACACCAATAATGTCCCTAAGGACATGCCACCAAAATTTGGGGCCATTTGGGTGCATGTAATTACATTTATACTCTTAATTTACTTTTTGATATAGTGATAAAAACTATAGGAAAATGTTTTCCAAAAATTCTAAATTTTTGGCAGGGACTAGGTATGCCCTAAACATGCACATGCCCAAAATTTCAAGTCATTAGGACACTTGTTTTGGCATGGGCATCATTTTTAATTTCTGCCCTAGACTAGGAGCAGTCCTAGAAAAACAGCCCTACAGGACAAACTACTGGACCAAAACCTATCTTTAGGGTGGCATGTTAATGTTAACACATCCACCTACATTTTTCATTCAGGTCCCAACCTATGGTGAATTCCCTAGGTACCCTCAAATTAACATGCAAAGTGACTGCTAAAAAGTTACAGAAATAATCACTATTCATTCATTTAATTATAACAGAAATAATAATAATAACTAAAAAAAAAGATTTAATCGAGCCAGCACGATTTTTAAAGGCCATCGGATGGCATCTGGGCTTCTTCTTCATGCAAGCATGCATGGCCACCCGACGCAGGGTGGTTTTGCGGGGCGGTTCCGGCAATCGCCGGCGGCGGGACCTCCGGCCAAGTCCTTCCCCGGCCTCACGGTGGTCGGGCTTGAGCTGGCCGGCGGCTGGCCGGCAGAGAGCGGCGGACGGCGGCGGCGCAACCGAGCCGAAAGCTTCAGGACGCCATTTTCAACAGAAATTTTCGAGCTTTTTGATTCCTAACGTCGAGCTCGTTTGAGCTCGACCTCTAGCCTAGTGGATCTAGGATACTAGTACACTTGGAGGAGAAGGGATACGGACCATCGGCGGCGGTTGTGGTTGAGGGTGGCGGCGGGTTCCCATGGAATGAAAATTCCGGCGAGCTCTTCCTCGGTTAGCCATGGCTGCAGCTGGTTCTCTCTCTCTCTCTATCTCTCTGGGGTAGTGATGAAGTGGGAATGAGGGGATGGGCTCGGTTTGAGCTGAGATAAGAGTGGGGGCGATTTCACCAAGGCATGGGCGATTTCACCAAGGTGGGCGATTTCTCCAAGGTTGGGCTCGGGTTGGGTGTTTGGGAGTGGGCTCCACTGCTCCAGCTGGGTGAAATAACCCCTAATGGGTCGGGTTCCAGGGTAGAGCTGAGTTGGTGAGTGGAGAGAGAGGGGGGGATTGGCTCACATAAATGGAATAGGCTAGATAGGGCTCGGGTTGGGCTTGGGCTTGACCCAGGCTGCATGGTGGGTCCCCACACCTTCTAGTACTCCTATATGGTCAGCCAACCAATCATGAGTTGATGGGATTAGCCCAAGTGGCCCAAACCAATTTCTTAACCCTTTCTCTCTCCTATTTATCATCTTTTCTCTCTCCTAGGTAATTCCCAACATTACCATTGCATGCCCTATTTTTCTCTTCCATAGGGGGTATAGGGTCACTTTAGACCCACCTAGTGATTTTGGGTTGGTTTGGGTGGACCCAACCCAGTGAATTGGGCTAGGGCACCATTTTCACTAATTAGGTCAAAATGTAGACTTGACTCAACATGGGTCAACTAGTTGACCCCATGGCCTACCTTAGGGTCCACTTAGATTGTATTTAGGGTTAGGGCAATGTGATGGGGTCATGGTGTGCTAGGGTTTGTATTTAGCCAGTTTGACCTAGGTTGACTTGGGCCCCATAGTGGGCCCCACATGGTCTAAATCCTCCTCCTAGGGTCAAACCTAGCTAAACCCTAGCATCCACCACATGCCTAACCCAAATCTAAGTTATTTGAAATTTGGGATGTTACAAACCCTATAAACAAAAAAAATAATTTCGTCCCCGAAATTTAAGTTTGGGCTACGGGGTTTTTACGACAAGTTTATAAAAGATTCGAAACGTAACTAAAAAAGGAAACTATAAAACTAAGTTGTACCTGAGGAGAATAGCTCCGGGTGTCGCTCCATCATGAGATCCCTCGGCTCCCAGGTGTGCTCCTCCTGTCCGTGGTTGGACCACAACACCTTCACGAGAGGGACCTTCTTCTTCCGCAACACTCGAACGGCGGTATCGTCGATCCGGACCGGCTCTAAACGAACTGATCGATCTGATGCTACTGGCCCGTCGGTAGTAGAAATATGCTGCTCAGGCCGAAGGAGTGCTCGTCGCAGGGAGGAGACGTGAAAGACGTCGTGCAGAGTTCCCAACTCTATCGGTAGGTGCAGTCGGTAAGCCAAGGGGCTGATCCGCTCCAGGATTAAGTAAGGCCCCATATATCTCGGACTGAGCTTCTTGTGCCTCCGCACCCGGGAAACACCATGCACCGGACGTATCTTCAAGAAAACTCTGTCCCCCCACCTGGAACTCCACCTTACGATGCCGCGCATCGTAATACTTCGCCTGCCTGCTCTGGGCCTCCAACATCCGATCTCTGACCAGACGTATCTGAGCCTCCGTGTCCTCAACATACTCTGAACCGTGAGCTCGTGCATCCTCATATTTTGGGCTACTCATATCGTGAGGACACGTTTCCAAGTCCTTCGATATTTTATAATCAAAATAATCTTTAACCACTCATTGGATTGTAGTCTTACGACCTATAATCATCAAGTAAATTAACAATTTCATAAGTAAGAATCTTTTTTTTTCATTCTGATCCACCTAGGTTTTTACTTATAATTCAACGTGAACTTACAGTCACCCCAAGATATCATATACATTGGATCAACATTATTATTGTATAGCAGTAAATCAACTTCCGAGATCCTGATGTGACGAAAAGATCATCATTTTATTTCTGCCAACTTCAAGACTCGTCACATCTCTATCCAAGCAATTATATATGGTTCGTAGTGTGTTCACATTTCGAGCATACATCAAGTGATCATTATGGATATTGATGTTCGTACCAGCGACTCTCGATCACTTTTCACATATAGTCTAATCCATGAGTTTATGAGCGTAACTTTTCAGGTATTATGAGATCTGATACACCTTTCGTTTAGCAAAAAGGGAATCTTATTGAGCACCGATTACCTTTGTATATGCCTTTGATAGTCAAGATCTATATATCATTGTCTTGAAATCTCCTATTGGCGATTATAATGTTACCACGTGTGTATCCTGATTCTTAATGCAATCATGCTCAAGGGTCATATATACGTGTACAACCTTGACTCGTTCTATAACTGAAACATTTACTATTAATATGAACGTTGGTAACGAGTTTTTGACCCTCAGTCGTTTTTAATGTTCAGTCTAACCCATAAATTATAAGTGCACATTTTCCAAAATTGAAGTACTTTGATTTCTTCATCGATCGAATCTTAATAAATGTCCATTTGTTCTCGAGTATTTCACCGTATCCGTGATAACAATCTAACATTGATTACTTTGTTGTCATGAATTTCCCTATGGTAATCATGATGTTATCAACATTCGTGTCTTGGTTCTTGATGTAACCGCAACCAAGAGATCATTCCTATGCATATGCTACAACTTATCATCGACCATATTCCAATTTGTTGAGTCGTTACCTTTGTAAACGTCATGCCTTGACAATTTTAACCCATTACGTGCTTGAAGTTTCAACTCGGTGCGCTCTTAGTAATTCTCTTATACATGTTCATACGACCATCTTAATTGACAAGCATGGGTGAATATTCATCTAGAGTTATTATACTAATGAGGTTGCTCAAGCATGTGTAAACTTAATCCTCAAAATTATTATGTCATGGTAGAGACTATCATATCTCTAAGTTCATGAGTTTTCATCACTCATATATTCCCAAAAGTACACACCTCGCATTATTTAACATAGGTAATGTTGAAACTTATTCGTTTTCCTTGTGCGCAGGATATGCTGGTATTGTCTTCTCACGATCAAGTCTTCTGAATTGTTATAACATCGGTTGTAAAGATAATAATATATCCATAATCATGGGTTGATATCGAAATCCCGAACCTTTGAGGGCGATTATTATTTCATCAAGTATTCTCATTTTGATTCCTGAGATCATCTGAGTCACCTCCACAAGATTATGCCTAGAGTATACATCTTCCAATCTAGTATGTTTCTTCACCTGATTTTATGCTTGCTGGGGTCACTATACTCTCCTTGTTATGGATGTAATCGTTTAGATATTCCAGCATTTCCACTTCATGGACTCTCAAATAACAGCTGAGATTTTATCTTGTCGTTACTTTGTCACAATCTGTATGTTTCCAATTGATGACCAGTGTACGTCACGTAGGCATGGGTGGTGGTGATCAGTCATCGTGTTTATACTTCTTCCAAATTTAGATGATTCTTCCTTGATTTAAATTTTCCTAGGGTTATGGGACACCCCATTGTTGTAGACGTAATTATTCAGATATTTCGGATTCTCATTTCACATTGGTTTCCCTTGCAGTACATCTGAGTCCCTTAACCATACGTAAATGATGTATACCGTGTCTGTATTAAGGATATCACGAGTGTTCATTAGACTACGATCTAAGTGGGTACTTACTTCCTTAAAAAATCGAAATTGGGAAACTTCTTGAAGTCTTAACAGTCTTCCCTAGTTTCAAGGTCATATAAACGCATCACTAAGCCATTCTTTATATGTCCTTCAAGAAATTAAACTTACTGTTCCCCTTATTCATTTACTCCTATGGTCTTGGAGTAATTATGAGAGTGAAAAGCCATTCTCGAAACATTCTACTTTCCTCTTTCACTCGTGAATTTATTGTGTTCACAGCTTGTCGTTAGTAGTCTATGCTGCTTAAGATTAATAATTAGGGTGAATATCTTTGAGAGTCCTAACCTTCTGGGGAGGATTGATCATCATACTGGTCATGTACATACAATTCTCATCTTTACTTGAGCGATCTTTAAATAATCCATGTTTTTAGATCACTATGCTTGCGACACATACTTAATAAGGAGGCTTAGAAACAAAAGGTTAAGCCCCCAAATATTTTGGTTAATTTTCCTTTGACTTTCACAATGCAGTCATCCTGTACATGCCATAATCCTTAGAGCTAACAATCCTTGGCATGGTTTTCTACTTCAATTGATATGTTATCTATCTTAGGCCTTCAAGGTTTTCGTATGACAATCTGCTCAAGGTCAACATGTGACCAAACCAGGAAGTGTCTCTTCTAACATCTGAACTCTTATTCGACCTTTGATATTTATCATCGTGGTTGTCTTGACGTAATCAAGTCATCGGTACTAGGATTAAGCTTACGAGTACCCTACTCATCCACTATAAAACTTATGCATCAAATTCTTCTCGAGGCGGTCCTTATCAGTTTGAGTAAGAATTGGTAATATCATTCGATGTGCGAAGTAGGGACATCGAGGTTAAGCCTTAAGTGAGGACTCTGGAATTAAGATCTTTCTTTAATCGATTTGGTTATCCTCGTACTATAACTAATCTACATCTGAAGTCGATCTTTGGCCTAAGGTACGACGCAAAATCCTCTTGGTAAGTCAAACTAGGGTGGTGTCCTAGTTGGATTGGCCTAACTCATTGCTTAAAATGGACTGTTTTATGTGGCTTTTTACACATGGGCCCACCATTGCTTCCGCTGCATAGTTGAAAGAACTCCATAGTTAAGCGTGCTCGGGCTGGAGTAGTACTGGGATGGGTGACCTCCTGGGAAGTCCCCGTAGTGCGGGCTTGACTATCGAGTTTGACTCATCTAAGGGGGGCTACGGCCACCAAAAACCCGCCTGGATGGAGAGGGGTTGGGGTGCATTGTCCTGCAGGCTTGATGTGACAGGCTGACTACCAGTTTGTAAGATCCTCCCCCTTACCAAGGGAGCCCTGATCTTATGCCCAGAACCACCATCTTACGGTGACACTAACTCACGGGTTAGTCGACACCGCAAGACGCCGATCCTGCTGGCTAGTACGATCATAACCTGTTCGGCCAATATGAGAAGCAGAAGTAAAGTGTATAGTAAACAAAACTACATAAGTCCACAGCCACAGAGTACATATCATATAAAGAAATGATGAGTACATAATTATAGTCCACAATGAGTACAGTAAAATGAAAGTAAATAGGGCTTATGCCCAGTACATCATGATCAAATCTCTCTCTCACTAACAGCAGCGGAATCTATCATCTCAAATCATCGCACCTGAACATGTGTTCCAGTAGTAGTAGCCGGTATCTGCTCCTCAAGTCCTGCCTCCTCGACGTGCTGGTCCACCTCCTCGAGCTCCTAAAATAGTAAGGTCACCGATCATTAGTCAAAAAAACTAAGTCGTATCCTCAACACCTCCTCCTATAACTCCTAGGCACCGTGCGGGAGGACGAAGTGGAGGACAAACAAGGGGTGACAAAGGCGGAGCAGGTGACATGAAACTAAGCAGAATATGTAATCAAATAAATAATGAAAAGTATCCTTCACTTATGCGGGTACGCATAAGCAAGGGGTCTTCTGCAGGGCTCCCATTGTATAAAATGTCCCATACCATTTTATACAATGGGGTGTCAGGTGTCACAAGCATATATATATAAAAGAAAGTAACCTCAACCTATAAACATGCCCACTCAAGCTTATAGGCTAAGGGATCGTATAGCAGGTCCTAATGTATAAGCATCCCATACCACTTATACATTAGGTGTCTTAAGTTGTTATGAAGGTTAATGTTATGCAACTATATGGTGGGTATGATATGAACATGCAATGCAACACACACACACGACTCCGTGATCACAGACCTTTAATTCCCACTTTTCGAGAGCTAGCATCACTCTCAGGTACCACCATTGTGGCTACGGCAGCAGCGGAGCGGGCGTCTCCGCCTTCTAGGCGGGTATACACACTACCAGGCCTAGACCTCTCTTGTACGCCTCTGTACATGAAACAAGTGTACTCTAGAGTCTCTGCGTACCACTTTGCTGACTACCTGTCAGTCTTGTTGGGCCGGGTGCGCGTTATTAGGAAAAGTCCTCCAGACTCTAGTATAAACATCCTACTGGTCCTTCTAACCCTCGCACCCGCCTGGTCCACCGTACTGCCGTCGGTGTGACGACCGGCCAGTACCGCATGGACCACCACTAGTATATGCACATGCAAGTATAGTATATTGAGCCTCCAGCTCGATGGACTATCCAGTCCCCAAATCTCTCCAACCCGTCACGGGTGAGTATGTGCTACAAAACCTCCAACCCTACCTGGGTGAGTGTATATAAACCAATCCCTTTCTCCAACTCTGCACGGGTGAGCAAGTAGTCAAAAGACTCCAAGTCCCTCCAACCCGGCACGAGTGAGCACATGTCCAGTTCACTTAACCTATTAGACTACTCTTGTCTACAGATTATCATACTTAGAGTCTTAAGGTTAATCCCAGGACTGCCCAAGGTATTCCGGTGAAGGGCTCTCAGGGGCACTAGGAGCTACGATGGGCTGAATCCCAAAGCTCCCTTTCTCAAGGATATTTACTTTAGTTGATGTCTACCCAGAATCCCTTTTCCTCTCTCCTGTTGCATAGAGTGACCTAGTGACTTAAGGTATGGATTAAGGAGTGACGGTCTTCCGTCAACTCTTCCTAGGCAAGTCTAATGTTGCACTATTACTCTCGTCTCTAGAATGCATCTGCCACCCAGGGTTATACTTCCGATCTTAGACTCTAACTCAGTTGTTGATTCATCCCCTGGCGGCCTATAGTACAGCCTACTTTTACTATGCGCAGCCCATGACCTAACACCACCCTGAAATCGAACTTCTAAATCCTTGGTCCAACTGTCCCCAAATATTTATCCTAAGGTGGTATGGACTAATGAAATGAATGTGTTGATTTTCATAATTTTCCTAGGTCACTAAGGCCCTTAATTAAATCCTTTAAATTATCCCCTAGGTCATTTTACCCAAGAAGTAGTATCAATTAAAATCTACTGACCTAAGGGAATTTTCCTGAGTTGCATATGAGTAAAATATTACTGTCTACAAGATCTCATAATTTTCCTTTTTATATTTCTATTTATCCATAATTAATACAAATTCTACCTATTTATCATTTTCCAAATGAAGCACAAGAAATATATACACCAAAATTCCAGGAAACTTTCTGAGTATTTATATCACTACTTTATGACTAATGGCAGAGTTTCATTAACTTCTACAGTGTAATGGTCTATCAAAATCCATTCTTAATTGTTTACCAAAATGATATTATGCTAATTAATAATTAACAGTGTATCCAAAAATTCTGATATAATTCTACAAGACTAATGTAACAATTATGCAACTCTAGAATTATTTCCACAATTTTCCAACATGTAATTATACCAATTCATGAACAATTACAAAAAGGGTAAAATAGTCATTTCAATGAATTTTGCTCTAATAGTTGTCAAACAGAGATATAGAATTTTCTTAAGTCAAATAAAAGCTTCATTTTTGACTTGACTGATTTTGGGGATCTCACCTTGATCAAAACCTATTCCTTCAATTTATTTCCCAAAAAGGCCTTTATTTTGGAAATACCAAATAATAGGATTTTTGATCCCAAAAATCCTATAATAAATTCTAGGGGTGAAAATTATTCTAATTAATCCCTGGAATAAATCCACAATTTTTGGATGCCTCCACTAGGCTAAATACACAAAATATCATTTCTTGCTAAATGCACCCCAAGGTTATAATTAGCCAACACATGCAAGTGGGTTAACCCAACATGCAGTGATCCAATTATTCTGAAATTTCTACCAGACACCAATAATGTCCCTAAGTACATGCCACCAAAATTTGGGGCCATTTGGGTGCATGTAATTACATTTATACCCTTAATTTACGTTTTGATATAGTGATAAAAACTATAGGAAAATGTTTTCCAAAAATTCCAAATTTTTGGCAGGGGCTAGGTATGCCCTAAACATGCACATGCCCAAAATTTCAAGTCATTAGGACACTTGGTTTGGCATGGGCATCATTTTTAATTTCTGCCCTAGCCTAGGAGCAGTCCTAGAAAACAGCCCTACAGGACAAACTACTGGACCAAAACCTATCTTTAGGGTGGCATGTTGAAGTTAACACATCCACCTACATTTTTTATTTAGGGCCCAACCTATGGTGAAGTCCCTAGGTACCCTCAAATTAACATGCTAAGTGACTGCTAAAAAGTTACAGAAATAATCACTATTCATTCATTTAATTATAACAGAAATAATAATAATAACTAAAAAAAAAAAGATTTAATCGAGCCAGCACGATTTTTAAAGGCCATTGGACGGCATCTGGGCTTCTTCTTCATGCAAGCATGCATGGCCACCCGACGCAGGGTGGTTTTGCGGGGCGGTTCCCGGCCATCGCCGGCGGCGGGACCTCCGGCCAAGTCCTTCCCCGGCCTCATGGTGGTCGGGGCTTGAGCTGGCCGGCGGCTGGCCGGCGGAGAGCGGCGGACGGCGGCGGCGCAACCGAGCCGAAAGCTCCAGGACGCCATTTTCAACTGAAATTTTCGAGCTTTTTGATTCCTAACGTCGAGCTCGTTTGAGCTCGACCTCTAGCCTAGTGGATCTAGGATACTAGTACACTTGGAGGAGAAGGGATACGGACCATCGGCGGCGGTTGTGGTTGAGGGTGGCGGCGGGTTCCCATGGAATGAAAATTCCGGCGAGCTCCTCCTCAGTTAGCCATGGCTGCAGCTGGTTCTCTCTCTCTCTCTCTCTGGGGTAGGGATGAAGTGGGAATGAGGGGATGGGCTCGGTTTGAGCTGAGATAAGAGTGGGGGGGGGGGGGCGATTTCACCAAGGCATGGGCGATTTCACCAAGGTGGGCGATTTCTCCAAGGTTGGGCTCGGGTTAGGTGTTTGGGAGTGGGCTCCACTGCTCCAGCTGGGTTAAATAACCCCTAATGGGTCGGGTTCCAGGGTAGAGCTGAGTTGGTGAGTGGAGAGGAGGGGGGATTGGCTCACATAAATGGAATAGGCTAGATAGGGCTCGGGTTGGGCTTGGGCTTGACCCAAGGCTGCATGGTGGGTCCCCACACCTTCTAGTACACCTATATGTTCAGCCAACCAATCATGAGTTGATGGGATTAGCCCAAGTGGCCCAAACCAATTTCTTAACCCTTTCTCTCTCCTATTTATCATCTTTTCTCTCTCCTAGGTAATTCCCAACATTACCATTGCATGCCCCTATTTTTCTCTTCCATAGGGGGTATAGGGTCACTTTAGACCCACCTAGTGATTTTGGGTTGGTTTGGGTGGACCCAACCCAGTGAATTGGGCTAGGGCACCATTTTCACTAATTAGGTCAAAATGTGGACTTGACTCAACATGGGTCAACTTGTTGAACCCATGGCCTACCTTAGGGTCCACTTAGATTGTATTTAGGGTTAGGGCAATGTAATGGGGTCATGGTGTGGCTAGGGTTTGTATTTAGCCCAGTTTGACCTAGGTTGACTTGGGCCCCATAGTGGGCCCCACATGGTCTAAATCCTCCTCCTAGGGTCAAACCTAGCTAAACCCTAGCATCCACCACATGCCTAACCCAAATCTAAGTTATTTGAAATTTGTGATGTTACAAACCCTATAAACAAAAAAAATAATTTCGTCTCCGAAATTTAAGTTCGGGCTACGGGGTTTCTATGACAAGTTTATAAAAGATTCGAAACGTAACTAAAAAAGGAAACTATAAAACTAAGTTGTACCTGAGGAGAATAGCTCCGGGTGTCGCTCCATCATGAGATCCCTCGGCTCCCAGGTGTGCTCCTCCTGTCCGTGGTTGGACCACAACACCTTCATGAGAGGGACCTTCTTCTTCCGCAACACTCGAACGGCGGTATCGTCGATCCGGACCGGCTCTAAACGAACTGATCGATCTGATGCTACTGGCCCGTCGGTAGTAGAAATATGCTGCTCAGGCCGAAGGAGTGCTCATCGCAGGGAGGAGACGTGAAATACGTCGTGCAAAGTTCCCAACTCTATCAGTAGCTGCAGTCGGTAAGCCAAGGGGCTGATCCGCTCCAGGATTAAGTAAGGCCCCATATATCTCGGACTGAGCTTCTTGTGCCTCCGCACCCGGGAAACACCATGCACCGGACGTATCTTCAAGAAAACTCTGTCCCCCCCACCTGGAACTCCACCTTACAATGTCGCGCATCGTAATACTTCGCCTGCCTGCTCTGGGCCTCCAACATCCGATCTCTGACGAGCCTCCGTGTACTCGACATACTCTGAACCGTGAGCTCGTGCATCCTCATATTTTGGGCTACTCATATCGTGAGGACACGTTTCCAAGTCCTTCGATATTTTATAATCAAAATAATCTTTAACCACTCATTGGATTGTAGTCTTACGACCTATAATCATCAAGTAAATTAACAATTTTATAAGTTAGAATCTTTTTTTTTTCATTCTGATCCACCTAGGTTTTTACTTATAATTCAACGTGAACTTACAGTCACCCCAAGATATCATATACATTGGATCAACATTATTATTGTATAGCAGTAAATCAACTTCCGAGATCCTGATGTGACGAAAAGATCATCATTTTATTTCTCCCAACTTCAAGACTCGTCACATCTCTATCCAAGCAATTATATATGGTTCGTAGTGTGTTCACATTTCGAGCATACATCAAGTGATCATTATGGATATTGATGTTCGTACCAGCGACTCTCGATCACTTTTCACATATAGTCTAATCCATGAGTTTATGAGCGTAACTTTTCAGGTATGGTGAGATCTGATACACCTTTCGTTTAGCAAAAAGGGAATCTTATTGAGCACCGATTACCTTTGTATATGTCTTTGATAGTCAAGATCTATATATCATTGTCTTAAAATCTCCTATTGGCGATTATAATGTTACCACGTGTGTATCCTAGTTCTTAATGCTATCATGCTCAAGGGTCATATATACGTGTACAACCTTGACTCGTTCTATAACTGAAACATTTACTATTAATATGAACGTTGGTAACGAGTTTTTGACCCTCAGTCGTTTTTAATGTTCAGTCTAACCCATAAATTATAAGTGCACATTTTCCAAAATTGAAGTACTTTGATTTCTTCATCGATCGAATCTTAATAAATGTCCATATGTTCTCGAGTATTTCACCGTATCCGTGATAACAATCTAACATTGATTACTTTGTTGTCATGAATTTCCCTATGGTAATCATGATGTTATCAACATTCGTGTCTTGGTTCTTGATGTAACCGCAACCAAGAGATCATTCCTATGCATATGCTACAACTTATCATCGACCATATTCCAATTTGTTGAGTCGTTACCTTTGTAAACGTCATGCCTTGACAATTTTAACCCATTACGTGCTTGAAGTTTCAACTCGGTACGCTCTTAGTAATTCTCTTATACATGTTCATACGACCATCTTAATTGACAAGCATGGGTGAATATTCATCTAGAGTTATTATACTAATGAGGTTTGCTCAAGCATGTGTAAACTTAATCCTCAAAATTATTATGTCATGGTAGAGACTATCATATCTCTAAGTTCATGAGTTTTCATCACTCATATATTCCCAAAAGTACACACCTCGCATTATCTAACATAGGTAATGTTGAAACTTATTCGTTTTCCTTGTGCGCAGGATATGCTGGTATTGTCTTCTCACGATCAAGTCTTCTGAATTGTTATAACACCGGTTCTAAAGATAATAATATATCCATAATCATGGGTTGATATCGAAATCCCGAACCCTTTGAGGGCGATTATTATTTCATCAAGTATTCTCATTTTGATTCCTGAGATCATCTGAGTCACCTCCACAAGATTATGCTTAGAGTATACATCTTCCAATCTAGTATGTTTCTTCACCTGATTTTATGCTTGCTGGGGTCACTATACTCTCCTTGTTATGGATGTAATCGTTTAGATATTCCAGCATTTCCACTTCATGGACTCTCAAATAACAGTTGAGATTTTATCTTGTCGTTACTTTGTCACAATCTGTATGTTTCCAATTGATGACCAGTGTACGTCACGTAGGCATGGGTGGTGGTGATCAGTCATCGTGTTTATACTTCTTCCAAATTTAGATGATTCTTCCTTGATTTAAATTTTCCTAGGGTTATGGGACACCCCATTGTTGTAGACGTAATTATTCAGATATTTCGGATTCTCATTTCACATTGGTTTCCCTTGCAGTACATCTGAGTCCCTTAACCATACGTAAATGATGTATACCGTATCTGTATTAAGGATATCACGAGTGTTCATTAGACTACGATCTAATTGGGTACTTACTTCCTTAAAAAATCGAAATTGGGAAACTTCTTGAATTCTTAACGGTCTTCCCTAGTTTCAAGGTCATATAAACGCATCACTAAGCCATTCTTTATATGTCCTTCAAGAAATTAAACTTACTGTTCCCCTTATTCATTTATTCCTATGGTCTTGGAGTAATTATGAGAGTGAAAAGCCATTCTCGAAACATTCTACTTTCCTCTTTCACTCGTGAATTTATTGTGTTCACAGCTTGTCATTAGTAGTCTATGTTGCTTAAGATTAATAATTAGGGTGAATATCTTTGAGAGTCCTAACCTTCCGGGGAGGATTGATCATCATACTGGTCATGTACATACAATTCTCATCTTTACTTGAGCGATCTTTAAATAATCCAAGTTTTTAGATCACTATGCTTGCGACACATTCTTAATAAGGAGGCTTAGAAAAAAAAATCGAATTGTTATCAATAAGCCCTATAAACAAAAGGTTAAGCCCCCATATATTTTGGTTAATTTTCCTTTGACTTTCACAATGCAGTCATCCTGTACATGCCATAATCCTTAGAGCTAACAATCCATGGCATGGTTTTCTACTTCAATTGATATGTTATCTATCTTATGCCTTCAAGGTTTTCATATGACAATCTGCTCAAGGTCAACATGTGACCAAACCAGGAAGTGTCTCTTCTAACATCTGAACTCTTATTCGACCTTTGATATTTATCATCGTGGTTGTCTTGACGTAATCAAGTCATCGGTACTAGGATTAAGCTTACGAGTACCCTACTCATCCACTATAAAACTTATGCATCAAATTCTTCTCGAGGAGGTCCTTATCAGTTTGAGTAAGAATTGGTAATATCATTCGATGTGCGAAGTAGGGACATCGAGGTTAAGCCTTAAGTAAGGACTCTGGAATTAAGATCTTTCTTTAATCGATTTGGTTATCCTCGTACCATAACTAATCTACATCTGAAGTCGATCTTTGGCCTAAGGTACGACGCAAAATCCTCTTGGTAAGTCAAACTAGGGTGGTGTCCTAGTTGGATTGGCCTAACTCATTGCTTAAAATGGACTGTTTTATGTGGCTTTTTACACATGGGCACACCATTGCTTCCGCTGCATAGTTGAAAGAACTCCATAGTTAAGCGTGCTAGGGCTGGAGTAGTACTGGGATGGGTGACCTCCTGGGAAGTCCCCGTAGTGCAGGCTTGACTATCGAGTTTGACTCATCTAAGGGGGGCTACGACCACCAACAACCCGCCTGGATGGAGAGGGGTTGGGGTGCATTGGCCTGCAGGCTTGATGTGATAGGCTGACTACCAGTTTGTAAGATCCTCCCCCTTACCAAGGGAGCCCTGATCTTATGCCCAAAACCGCCGCCTTACGGTGACACTAACTCACGGGTTAGTCGACACCGCAAGACGCCGATCCTGCCGGCTAGTACGATCATAACCTGTTCGGCCAATATGAGAAGCAGAAGTAAAGTGTATAGTAAACAAAACTACATAAGTCCACAGCCACAGAGTACATATCATATAAAGAAATGATGAGTACATAATTATAGTCCACAATGAGTACATTAAAATGAAAGTAAATAGGGCTTATGCCCAGTACATCATGATCAAATCTCTCTCTCACTAACAGCAGCGGAATCTATCATCTCAAATCATCGCACCTGAACATGTGTACCAGTAGTAGTAGCCGGTATCTGCTCCTCAAGTCCTGCCTCCTCGACGTGCTGGTCCACCTCCTCGAGCTCCTAAAATAGTAAGGTCACCGACCATTAGTCAAAAAGACTAAGTCGTATCCTCAACACCTCCTCCTATAACTCCTAGGCACCGTGCGGGAGGACGAAGTGGAGGATAAACAAGGGGTGACAAAGGCGGAGCAGGTGAGAGGAAACTAAGCAGAATATGTAATCAAGTAAATAATGAAAAGTAACCTTCACTTATGCGGGTACGCATAAGCAAGGGGTCTTCTGCAGGGCTCCCATTGTATAAAATGTCCCATACCATTTTATACAATGGGGTGTCAGGTGTCACAAGCATATATATATAAAAGAAAGTAACCTCAACCTATAAACATGCCCACTCAAGCTTATAGGCTAAGGGATCGTATAACAGGTCCTAATGTATAAGCGTCCCATACCACTTATATATTAGGTGTCTTAAGTTGTTATGAAGGTTAATGTTATGCAACTATATGGTGGGTATGATATGAACATGCAATGCAACACACACACACGACTCCGTGATCACAGAACTTTAGTTCCCACTTTTCGAGAGCTAGCATCACTCTCAGGTACCACCGTTGTGGCTACGGCAGCAGCGGAGCGGGCGTCTCCACCTTCTAGGCGGGTATACACACTACCAGGCCTAGACCTCTCTTGTACGCCTCTGTACATGAAACAAGTGCACTCTAGATTCTCTGCGTACCACTTTGCTGACTACCTGTCAGTCTTGTTGGGCCGGGTGCGCGTTATTAGTAAAAGTCCTCCAGACTCCAGTATAAACATCCTACTGGTCCTTCTAACCCTCGCACCCGCCTGGTCCACCATACTGCCGTCGGTGTGACGACCGGCCAGTACCGTATGGCCCGCCACTAGTATATGCACATGCAAGTATAGTATATTGAGCCTCTAGCTCGATGGACTATCCAGTCCCCAAATCTCTCCAACCCGTCACGGGTGAGTATGTGCTACAAAACCTCCAACCCTGCCTGGGTGAGTGTATATAAACCAATCCCTTTCTCCAACTCTGCACAGGTGAGCAAGTAGTCAAAAGACTCCAAGTCCCTCCAACCCGGCACAAGTGAGCACATGTCCAGTTCACTTAACCTATTAGACTACTCTTGTCTACAGATTATCATACTTAGAGTCTTAAGGTTAATCCCAGGACTGCCCAAGGTATTCCCGGTGAAGGGCTCTCAGGGGCACTAGGAGCTACGATGGGCTGAATCCCAAAGCTCCCTTTCTCAAGGATATTTACTTTAGTTGATGTCTACCCAGAATCCCTTTTTCTCTCTCCTGTTGCATAGAGTGACCTAGTGACTTAAGGTATGGATTAAGGAGTGACGGTCTTCCGTCAACTCTTCCTAGGCAAGTCTAATGTTGCACTATTACTCTCGTCTCTAGAATGCATCTGCCACCCAGGGTTATACTTCCGATCTTAGACTCTAACTCAGTTGTTGATTCATCCCCTGGCGGCCTATAGTACAGCCTACTTTTACTACGCGCAGCCCATGACCTAACACCACCCTGAAATCGAACTTCTAAATCCTTGGTCCAACTGTCCCCAAATATTTATCCTAAGGTGGTATAGACTAATGAAATGAATGTGTTGATTTTCATAATTTTCCTAGGTCATTAAGGCCCTTAATTAAATCCTTTAAATTATCCCCTAGGTCATTTTACCCAAGAAGTAGTATCAATTAAAATCTACTGACCTAAGGGAATTTTCCTGAGTTGCATATGAGTAAAATATTACTGTCTACAAGATCTCATAATTTTCCTTTTTATATTTCTATTTATCCCATAATTAATACAAATTCTACCTATTTATCATTTTCCAAATGAAGCACAAGAAATATATACACCAAAATTCCAGGAAAATTACTTAGTATTTATATCACTACTTTATGACTAATGGCAGAGTTTCATTAACTTCTACAGTGTAATGGTCTATCAAAATCCATTCTTAATTGTTTACCAAAATGACATTATGCTAATTAATAATTAACAGTGTATCCAAAAATTCTGATATAATTCTACAAGACTAATGTAACAATTATGCAACTCTAGAATTATTTCCACAATTTTCCAACATGTAATTATACCAATTCATGAACAATTACAAAAAGGGTAAAATAGTCATTTCAATGAATTTTGCTCTAATAGTTGTCAAACAGAGATATAGAATTTTCTTAAGTCAAATAAAAGCTTCATTTTTGACTTGACTGATTTTGGGGATCTCACCTTGATCAAAACCTATTCCTTCAATTTATTTCCCAAAAAGGCCTTTATTTTGGAAATACCAAATAATAGGATTTTTGATCCCAAAAATCCTATAATAAATTCTAGGGGTGAACATTATTCTAATTAATCCCTGGAATAAATTCCACAATTTTTGGATGCCTCCACTAGGCTAAATACACAAAATATCATTTCTTGCTAAATGCACCCCAAGGTTATAATTAGCCAACACATGCAAGTGGGTTAACCCAACATGCAGTGATCCAATTATTCTGAAATTTCTACCAGACACCAATAATGTCCCTAAGGACATGCCACCAAAATTTGGGGCCATTTGGGTGCATGTAATTACATTTATACCCTTAATTTACTTTTTGATATAGTGATAAAAACTATAGGAAAATGTTTTCCAAAAATTCCAAATTTTTGGCAGGGGCTAGGTATGCCCTAAACATGCACATGCCCAAAATTTCAAGTCATTAGGACACTTGGTTTGGCCTGGGCATCATTTTTAATTTCTGCCCTAGCCTAGGAGCAGTCCTAGCAAAGCAGCCCTACAGGACAAACTACTGGACCAAAACCTATCTTTAGGGTGGCATGTTGAAGTTAACACATCCACCTACATTTTTCATTCAGGGCCAAACCTATGGTGAAGTCCCTAGTTACCCTCAAATTAACATGCAATGTGACTGCTAAAAAGTTACAGAAATAATCACTATTCATTCATTTAATTATAACAGAAATAATAATAATAACTAAAAAAAAAGATTTAATCGAGCCAGCACGATTTTTAAAGGCCATCGGACGGCATCTGGGGTTCTTCTTCATGCAAGCATGCATGGCCACCCCACGCAGGGTGGTTTTGCGGGGCGGTTCCCGGCCATCGCCGGCGGCGGGACCTCCGGCCAAGTCCTTCCCCGGCCTCACGGTGGTCGGGGCTTGAGCTGGCCGACGGCTGGGCGGCGGAGAGCGGCGGACGGCGGCGGTGCAACCGAGCCGAAAGCTCCAGGACACTATTTTCAACAGAAATTTTCGAGCTTTTTGATTCCTAACGTCGAGCTCATTTGAGCTCGACCTCTAGCCTAGTGGATCTAGGATACTAGTACACTTGGAGGAGAAGGGATATGGACCATCGGCGGCAGTTGTAGTTGAGGGTGGCGGCGGGTTCCCATGGAATGAAAATTCCGGCGAGCTCCTCCTCGGTTAGCCATGGCTGCAGCTGGTTCTCTCTCTCTCTCTCTAGGGTAGGGATGAAGTGGGAATGAGGGGATGGGCTCGATTTGAGCTGAGATAAGAGTGGGGGGCGATTTCACCAAGGCATGGGCGATTTCACCATGGTGGGCGATTTCTCCAAGGTTGGGCTCGGGTTGGGTGTTTGGGAGTGGGCTCCACTGCTCCAGCTGGGTGAAATAACCCCTAATGGGTCGGGTTCCAGGGTAGAGCTGAGTTGGTGAGTGGAGAGGAGGGGGGATTGGCTCACATAAATGGAATAGGCTAGATAGGGCTCGGGTTGGGCTTGGGCTTGACCCAAGGCTGCATGGTGGGTCCCCACACCTTCTAGTACACCTATATGGTCAGCCAACCAATCATGAGTTGATGGGATTAGCCCAAGTGGCCCAAACCAATTTCTTAACCCTTTCTCTCTCCTATTTATCATCTTTTCTCTCTCCTAGGTAATTCCCAACATTACCATTGCATGCCCCTATTTTTCTCTTCCATAGGGGGTATAGGGTCACTTTAGACCCACCTAGTGATTTTGGGTTGGTTTGGGTGGACCCAACCCAGTGAATTAGGCTAGGGCACCATTTTCACTAATTTGGTCAAAATGTGGACTTGACTCAACATGGGTCAACTAGTTGACCCCATGGCCTACCTTAGGGTCCACTTAGATTGTATTTAGGGTTAGGGCAATGTGATGGGGTCATGGTGTGGCTAGGGTTTGTATTTAGCCTAGTTTGACCTATGTTGACTTGGGCCCCATAGTGGGCCCCACATGGTCTAAATCCTCCTCCTAGGGTCAAACCTAGCTAAACCCTAGCATCCACCACATGCCTAACCCAAATCTAAGTTATTTGAAATTTGGGATGTTACAATAGTTGTGGAAGAAGATTCTTCCAGTGAATCTGAAGAACAAAAAAGTTCTACCTCAGCAAAATAGGATGATACAATAGCTAAAAAAATCTTCAGGGCCCTCACCTAGAACTACTGATCAAGTGCAGGGGAGACAATCCCAGATAGGTATCCAATTGAGGGGGAGAACCTCAATGTTCTGCCATATATTGAAATGGGTACAGTAAATACAATAATAATGGAAGTAGTATAAGAGCTGTACAATGTGCTCAAGCAAGAAGAGGTCCCTAAATAGGGAATGACTGATAGAGAGATTGAGGATGCAATCCCCAAGGAGACTGAAGAAGAAATCCATCTGAATGAAAAAATAAATATCCAGGGGGAGATGACTGAACTTCAAGAGGACACTATTTCTAATGTTATAACATAGCAAGATGAGGTCAACCTGGATAACACCAACATTGGTGAAGAAGTTGAAAAGGTTGAAGGGGAGTTAGCAGATAAGGACCCAAACATTGAACAGTTAAAGAACCTACATCTGTTGAGGTGGTTAGTTCTTCAGAATCTGAGGAGGCAGAAGCCTCTCAGTTAAAGAAAAGGAAGTTATTTGTACTAAAGAAGAAAAGTAGAAGCTATAAGAAGATTATTCAGTCTAGACCAACATCTGCTCCTACAATGGATTCAAGCTCACTTTTAGTTCAACAAAGAAAGCAACTAGAAAAGTATGTGGATGAAAGTAACAAGGAGTTGCAGTTTCAGCTTGCCTAAGAAATCAACTAAATTTTATTTGAGGTAAATCTATTGAAGAAAGATATGACTGATTTCTTTCAGAGAGGAGCAAATGATGTGGTATACATTGCTAAACAACAAGAGGAATCAAAGAAAACAGAAGATGAAATAGCTGTTAAACAAGGCTATGTCATTGAGAATAAAAAACGAATGAATGAGAATATGATAGTTATGGATGATACTATATTTGCAGAGATAGCTAAGCAGGCTACTGCTTTGGAGACCAAGGTAACCTCTACCTCCAAAGATGTTGTATCTCAGCTATCTACACATGAAAACTCTGTGATTAAGGAAGTGAAGGCTTCTCATAAAGAATTGGATGGATGAACATTTGCTCAAGGTCAAGAATTATGTATCCTCGAGAATCAACTATCTTGATGGTCAAGTCAGATTTCACAAGAATGACTTAAGAGAACATGTTGAAAGAGAAGTCAAAAAATGGGGAGAGAGTAATGATAAAGGCAAGCTATAAGCATGCTACTTGGATCTCAAATAGCATCATAGACACTCTAGGCCATCATACCATATGGTATGATGGATACCAAACTATTGAGTCTGGCTGCCAATGTAACAACCCGCATTTTCTCCGAGGAAACGGATTATCAGAGTAGGAGAAAACACGCGTCATGATGCCACATCGAGCAGGGGATAACTGCCGACGCTCAGGCAAACCACTAACAACAATACTTTATGAAAATTCATAGGTTATATGATTAAAAATTCAGTTATATTTTTAAAGGCTGTATCCCTCGGCTCGGTGGATCACCTAGTCCACTATTTAAACACAATACTTATACGTTGCGGAAAATACTTTATTCAGCTTTGACATCCTAAAAGAGTGCATAAGTGCACCTAGAGGAGAACTTATACTATGCAGGACCCTACATTTAATTTATAGTATATATAGGAAAACGATCTTTTTACGTTATTCGGAAAATAGTGTTGAGTTTTATGAAATATGCTGATCATGAGATATACTTATAATAGTGCTTTTAGGTTTAAATGTAACTAGCAACCTAGCATAAATCATCCCAAGAGCAAAGACTATCTCCAGAAAAAAGTAGCAGCAAAAAGATAACATATCTAGTATCAAGGTAAAACAACCAATGGGCGCCAACAAACTGACACGAACCCACTGGCAAGTATGTATGTCTGTAAGAAAGATGTACAAAAATACCTCACAAGACCAAGGAACTAATCTCCACAGCACGAGAGACCACTAGCAACAGCACATCACAACTAGCCGCCTAATCGGCTACTAACCGGAACCTGAGGCATTCAAAGAAGAAAAGAATACCTAAGCAAGCCAAACAATAAAAAACTGTACGGAAATGTTAGGTTATAAGGTAAGTAAGAAGAGTAAGCAAACTGAAACAAGCACCACTGTCCAAGGCAAGAAAAAAAGAAAAGCACTACGTGTGAGGAAACAACAACAACCCTGCCTAAAAATAAATCCTGTAGAGTTTACCAGGCTACCATGAGCCAAAACATTACAAATTTACAAAGGAAGAAACGTATAACACCCTAAGCTATGAGAGATGGTAGTAGCAAAAACAACGTGGATCCGGGTTGGAGGCAAACTCAGTCCCCCAACCACCATTTCCAAGAAACAAAGCTCAAGGATCTACATGTGAAAGCACTAGGGACCTCCCACCCCCTTGCCCAGCCCGTACCTGGAGCAAGATAAAAGAAAAGGGTAGCCACGGCTAAATTACACAACACCACCCCCATTAAGAGATTAAAACCACCACTACTAACCACAACCCACGATTCGGCCTTTTTGGAAAAAGTATAGCCGACAAGGAACCTCAAAATAAGGGAAATTCACTCGGGTGAGAAAAATCGAGGTAAGGGAAAAGCGTTGAGATGACTCAATACGACATGGCGTTGAGTGAGCCCCACTCACTCAACGCCTAAACAAACGGTAGTGTTGAGTGAGCTAACCTCACTCAATGCCAAAACAGTTATGGAATTGAGTGAGGTTTACTCACTCAACGCCTTCTGCAACACTAGATGTGGCGTCGAGTGAGCTAACCTCACTCAACGCCAAAATAGCTATGGCGTTAAGTGAGGTCCACTCCCTCAATGCCTTCAGCAAAACAGGTTGTGGCATTGAGTGAGCTAATCTCACTCAACGCCAAAACAGCTACAGCGTTGAGTGAGGTCCACTCCCTCAACGCCTTCAGTAAAACAGGTTGTGGCGTTGAGTGAGCTAACCTCACTCAACGCCAAAACAGCTACGGCGTTGAGTGAGGTCCACTCACTCAACGCCTTAGCACTTAGCCGTAATAGAAACCAACTGCGGCGTTGAGTGTGACCACCACTCTCAATGATGAAACGGCTTTGGCGTTGAGTGAGGTCGACTCACTCAACGCCAAAGTACTTAGCCGCGAAAATACGCTATGGCGTTGAGTGTGTCCACCACTCTCAATGATAGAACAGCTTTGGCATTGAGTGTGTCTACCACTCTCAACGATGCCGTAGCTATTTTGGCATTGAGTGAGGTTAGCTCACTCAATGCCATAGCCTGTTTTGCTGAAGGCATTGAAAGAGTGGACCTCACTCAACGCCATAACTGTTTTGACGTTGAGAGAGGTTAGCTCACTCAACGCCACAGCCAGTATTGCAGAAGGCATTGAGTGAGTGAACCTCACTCAACGTCATAGCTGTTTTGGCATTGAGTGAGGTTAGCTCACTCAACGTAACCGTCTATTTAGGCGTTGAGTGAGTGGGGCTCACTCAATGCCATGCCGTGTTGAGTCATCTCAATGCTTTTCCCTTACCTCGATTTTTCTCCCCCGAGTGAATTTCCTTTGGTTTTGAGGTTCCTTGTCGGCTATGTTTTTCCAAAGGTCGAATCGTGGGTCATTGTTAGTAGTCGTGGTTTGGAGATCTTAATGGGGGTGGTGTTGTATAATTTAGCCGTGGCCACCCTTTTCTTTTATCTTGCTCCAGGTACGGGCTGGGCAAGGGGGTGGGAGGTCCCTTGTTCTTTCACATGTAAACCCTTGAGCTTTGTTTCTTAGAAATGGTGGTTGGGGGACTGAGTTTGCCTCCAACCCGGATCTGCGTTGTTTTTGCTACTACCATCTGTCACAGCTTAGGGTGTTAGACGTTTCTTCCTTTGTAAATTTGCAAAGTTTGGGCTCATGGTAGCCTGGTAAACTCTGCAGGATTTATTTTTGGGCATGGTTGTTGTTGTTTCCTCGCACTTAGTGCTTTTCTTTTTGTCTTGCCTTAGACAGTGGTGCTTGTTTCGGTTTGCTTACTCTTCTTGCTTACCTTATAACCCAACATTTCCGTACAGTTTTTACTTGTTTGGCTTGCTGAGGTATTCTTTTCTTCTTTGAATGCCTCAGGTTCTAGTGAGTAGCCGATTAGGCGGATAGTTGTGTTGTGTTTTTGCTGGTTGTCTCTCATGCTGTGGAGATTAGTTCCTTAGTCTTGTGAGGTAGTTTTGTACATCTTTCTTACAGACATACATACTTGCCAGTGGGTTCATGTATGTTTTTTGGCGCCCACTGGTAGTTTTACCTTGATACTAGATATGTTATCTTTTTGCTGCTACCTTTTTTCTGGAGATAGTCTACTTGCTCTTGGGATGATTTATGCTAGGTTACTAGTTACTTTTAAACCTAAAAGCACTATTATAAGTATATCTCATGATCAGCATGTTTATAAAACTCAACACTATTTTCCGAATAACATAAAAAGATAGTTTTCCTATATAGTCTATAAATTAAATGTAGGGTCCTGCATAGTATAAGTTGTCCTCTAGGGGCACTTATGCACTCTATTAGGATGTCAAACCTGAATAAAGTATTTTCTGCAGCGTATAAGTATAGTTTTTAAATTGTAGACTAGGTGATCCATAGAGCCGAGGGATACGGCCTTTAAAAATATAACTGAATTTCTAATCATATAACTTATGAATTTTCATAAAGTATAGTTGTTAGTGGTTTGCCTGAGCGTCAGCAGTTATCCCCTGATCGACGTGGATTTGGCTTTGGCATTGACTGTACTTGAGGAAGATAGCAAAGTTGTACTTGAATGAGGTCATCAGATTGTACGATGTGTCTGTTAGCATCATTTCTGATCGAGACTCCCGGTTTACTTCTCATTTTTGGCAGAGTCTGCAGGAGGGTTTGGTTACATATCTGAGGTATTCTACTGCGTACCACCCACAGACCAATGGGCAGACGGAGCGGGTGAACCAGATAGTTGAGGATATGATCAGATGCAACATTCTAGACCATTGTGGAGTGTGGGATGAGCGATTACGACTTATGGAGTTTACATTCAATAACAATTATCAAGAAAGTTTGCAAATGGCTCCGTTTGAAGCTTTGTATGAGATTTAAGACCCCCCCCCCCCTTTTTTTTTCTTTTTCGACACCGGGGTCTTAGCCAAGAACTGCCGCTTTGCGGTGGCACCGACTCACGGGAAGGCCACTACTACAAAACGCCAATTCTGTCGGCCCTTTTCCATCACAAGAGAGAGAAGTAATTATACATAAATGTAAACAAGTCCACAGAAGCATGTATAAAAGTGAAATCACATCTAGTCCATCAGTAGATAATAACAGGAAGTAGATAATAGAAGTACTACAAGATACGGTTCAGATGAAATATAGATAAACGGGCTCGAGCCCGGTACATCAGAGTCCTCACTTCAAGTCACTCATCATAAAACTATAAAGGTACTAATCACTCACGGAGTTGGTCGCAGGTGCACCGGTGCTAGACTGACCCACCTCCATGCACACCGTACTCCGCTGGTGCCGGTCCCTGGACTGCTGGTCCCTGTCTCCCATCTGGAGCTCTTGTAATGTTGTGGTTCGAAAACCATTAGTCATAAAGACTAATCCCTATCATCCCCTACCCCTCCCCCCACGGCTCCTGAGCACCGAGCGGAGAGGAGGAAAGGGAAGCTACAAAGGTGGAGAATAATCAAGTAGGTGACAGGGGAGTTATTCTAACAACTATCTAGAACAAAGTACAACTAGCAATTATATGGTAGTAAGTGGTAAAGAAGAGAAGCAGTAAGTAGCAATTGTATAAAAAGGCAGCTAAAGAA
This sequence comes from Platanthera zijinensis, assembly GCA_039513925.1. NCBI lineage: Eukaryota > Viridiplantae > Streptophyta > Magnoliopsida > Asparagales > Orchidaceae > Platanthera > Platanthera zijinensis. The sequence goes on along the minus strand of CM077097.1, from coordinate 64,821,534 downwards.
CAGTAAGTAAACAAGCAAGTAAATAAGTAGGTAACCTTAACTTATATGAATGCCCATATAAACTTATAAGTTAAGGGGTCTTCTGCAAGGCTCCCATCGTATAAAGTGTCCCATACCACCTTATACGTTGGGGTGTCGGTTGTATGTAAATATGAGTGTAGTGATATGCTATGCCATGATTCATGCAAGTGCAACTCACGCACACAACTCTATGCGCACAGACCTTTAGTTCCCCCTGTTTGGGCAGCTAGCTTCACTCCCAGGAACCTCCATAGTGGCAAACGGAGACAGTGGGTCGGGCCCCCCACTCCTAGGCGGGTATCCACACTACCGAGCCTAGCCCTTCCATACGCCCCTAGAAGAACACAACCTACAGTATCCGCGTACTACTGCTGGCTATACCAACCAGACTTTCTTTGGCTAAGTGTCCCACACCGCTGAGTCAACGTACCTATGCCGGTGTGAATGACAATCAGATATCGAAGACCCACCACCTTTATTCTGTACTGCAACCCTCGAGCCCTCGGCTCCCCGGACTGTCCCGTCTGTTCATCTACCTTCAGAGCTACCGTCTGAATGGCAACCAAACCAATTATTCTACGTTCCTAGCTATCGGACTGTATGTGTGTGCAACCCTAATTATACTAGTTGCTCTTTAGATTATTATTTATACAATTTACGTTAGCCCAGGACTTCCCCCAGTATTCCGCGTGAAGGGCTCTCAAAGGGCACTAGGAACTATGATGGTAGCTGAAGCCCACCGTTCCCTTTCGCAAGGCACTTATTGTTATTGGTTGATACCCATTACTTGATCCCTTTTTAAGTTACTTTAGATCTGGGCCTAGCGTATTAAGACTCTTCCACTACTACTCGGGGTGGACGATCTTTCGCCGTTCCCGTACGCCCTTATCCTTAACTAGTCTCACACTCTACTTATCCTGACCTCCAATAATGAACTTAACTTAGCTTGCCCTAACCAACCAGCAACTACCAAAAATTTCATCTCTCAAAGTTCATTATCCACTCTAGTTCAGTTTCCGTGGTTTTACTATATGCAGACCATCCTAAGATACATGAGGAGTATGAGGGGAGGTTCTCCAATTTTTCTTCCGAATCTCCTATAGTATTTACTGGAGGTCTATCACGACCTAATATAGCTAAGACCAAGATTTCCAAATTTTCCTATTATCGGGCATTTAATTTATTTATTCTAAGATTTCAAATGCCCTAGTATGAACATGAAGTGCACTAATGAGCCAACAATAAATCATCATAAAATCAGTAAAAATCCTATGAGACATTTAAACAGTAATTCCAAGTTTTGAGAAATTCCAGAGGTGTTTAGGCCTATATTTCCTAATTTACCGTTTTAGGTCATTTCTACTATATTATGAAGAAAGTACTGTAAATATGTGTCAAAAATCCCAAGAAAATTATAGAAGCTTTATGGGACCTAAAACCATCAGAAACTAAGTCCCATAATTTTTGTCTAATAATTTGGGCTCTGAATCTATTTTAATGTAAAATACTAATTTTCCTAGCTTAGAGAAGGAGATACTTTATTTAATCATCTAAAATTCCAGAGAAAATTACAGAGTGACTAACATAACTTTAAACACCCACTGAACAAATTTCATAATTTTTCAGACAGTAATTGGACATTATTTGTATTTTTGACTAAATGCCACAACTAGTACATTCAAGAGATATGTACCCAAAATAATCATATGAAACTTCCAAGAAAAATACAGAAGGTATAACATACTATAATATGCCATAATCCAAGATTTCATAACATTCCAGTAAACAGAAATTCCAGAATAATCAAAATAAATATCTAGGGTACAACTAGGGTTGTAAATGAAGTACTCTATAAATTAACCCAAAAATCTCAACAAAATTATAACATGGCCATTTAGATTAGAAAATCACCCTACTCCAATTTTACTTGATTTGAAGTTCATTTGATAGCTTAATAATTCAAATTAAAGTTGGTGATCTAAACTAGGGTTAGAATTTTAGGTGGCCTAGCTGTCTCCAAATACCCTAAAATTTTGTTCAGAGAACTATACTGACCCTATGGTTCTCTCCACCAAATTTTAAGTCAGTCCAAGGTCATTTGACCGCATGACCTTCAGAACCCCAAAATCACCATTAAGGGATTTTCCCTAGAGTTCTAAGGATACCCTACACCAAACCACCCCAAACTCCCTTGGAGGGTGTGTCATGCCCTAAAAAGTCAGTGACCAAAATATCAGCCTCTGTTGAGGTGATATGACCACCCAAATACCAAGGGGGTGTTTGATCCTAAAGTATCCTATAAGGATCAACCTAGGGTTGGACTCAAACCTAAACAAAACATCTCCAAATGAGATGAAATTTTTGCCAGAACCTTATGATAAACCCAGGGACCACTCAAGAAAAATTTGGGAGGGTTTGGAAGTCATTTAGCCATCTAATTAAATTATCCTAGGATTATTGAATTTTCCTAAAAACTATAGAAAAATATTTTCCAAAAATCCTAATTTTTGGATAGCATCTATATATAGGTAAGATTAGGACACACCCCAAATTTCAAGTCATTTTGATGACTGGATTGGAGTGGGGAATTTTTCTAAGGTCAGGAAATCCCTATGGGTAGACCTCACCAAAGTGAGTGCTGAGGTCTATCCAGTGGTCCAAACTGCTTGAAACAAATTTTAAAATTTACTAGACTCAGAGGGCTATAATATTGGTTTTGACTACTTTTCCTGTAGGAGCCTCTATGTATTTTTCCTAAATTGTCTAATGTGACTGTTAGTTCCATACAAAAATTACTTATAAAATAAAATCTATTTAAACAGCACAGATCTTGAAGCAAGATCTAAAGACTCTGGACTCGTCTTCTTCCTCCAGCCAAGGGCCCTGATTTTCCCGACCTGGAGTCATTTTCAAGAGCAGCTGCCGGTCGTCCAGCCTCCTCCCTGGCCGTCCACCGCCACCCACACCTCCGTTAAGGTGGCGGCCATCGCCGGGCGGCAGCGCAGCCGCCAGAGGGGCTTTTTCCGGCGAGCCCGAACACGGGTTTCATGGAAAAATCCATGAAAATGGAAGTTTCAACCGGGCTCAGTTGAGCCCGATTCTCAAACCTATTAGTCCTAAGATCTATCCGCAGAAGAAGAGGGAGGGGAGGACCTTAGTCGCGGTTTGGAGTCGAGCCGATCATCGGGATGCCCTTGGCGGGGTGGTGGCGTCGCCAGAATTCTTCTACAGTATAGTAGGAGGCTCGAAACTTTAGGTAAGGGCTGGGAAACTTCATCCTTGAGCCTAAGGGGCCTTTTTAAAGGAAAGAACTGGGGAGTGGGCGGTTATAGGCTGTCCAGCCATTATTGCCTCTTCAAGAGCAAGCTCGGCCATGGTGGAGGGGAGCTGAACGTCTTGTAATAGCTGGAGGAAGGCTGGAAACTCCTCCTCTCCTTGAGAGGAGTTTAATCCTGCCATTTCAAGGGGAAGAGGGAAGGCCATGGCATCAAATGCCATTGACGGCCATGAAGGCTGGGGCTCGGCCATGGCTGGAGGTGGAGGAAACGGCTTCCACGTGGCACAGCCGGTCAAACTTCACAAAATAAGACTTAACTAAGTCTTAATAAGAGAAAACGGCCCATAAAGACATTCTGGCCCGCTACCCAAAATGGCCCGGTTCAGCTGAACCAGCACCCTGCCAAAAAAGATGCCAGAAAAAAAAACTAAGTAAAATGGCATTGAGTGAGCTCTGCTCACTCAATGCCATCCATGCTATGGCATTGAGTGAGCTCAGCTCACTCAACGCCATCCCACTTACGGCGTTGAGTGAGCTCAGCTCACTCAACGCCATCAGAATGGCCTCCCAGACTACGGCTTTGAGTGAGCTCAGCTCACTCAACGCCATCCGGATTATGGCGTTGAGTGAGCTCTGCTCACTCAACGCCACCCAGAATAAGCCCCTTTTAAACAATGGCGTTGAGTGAGCTTAGCTCACTCAACGCCGTCCAGATTATGGCGTTGAGTGAGCTGAGCTCACTCAACACCATCCATATTATGCCTTTGAGTGAGCTTAGCTCACTCAACGCCATCCAGGTTATGGCTTTGAGTGAGCTTAGCTCACTCAAAGCCGTCCATATTATGGCGTTGAGTGAGCTTAGCTCACTCAATGCCGTCCAGATTATGGCATTGAGTGAGCTTAGCTCACTCAACGCCGTCCAGGTTATGGCGTTGAGTGAGCTTATCTCACTCAACGCCATCCAGATTAGGGCTTAGAGTGAGCTTAGCTCACTCAATGCTGTTGAGATTATGGCATTGAGTGATCTTAGCTCACACAATGCCATCCAGGTTATGGCTTTGAGTGAGCTTAGCTCACTCAACGCCGTCCAGATTATGGCTTTGAGTGAGCTTAGCTCACTCAACGCCATTCCAAGGTCACGGGCGTGACGGATCGGTCACGGGCGTGTCTGACCTATGTCTAAATTTAAGAGCTTGACGATCGTATTTCTGAGGTCGATGATCGTCGAAGGGGGTCATGCCCTAGGTCACGGGCGTGACGGGTCGGTCACGGGCGTGACCACCCCTTGACTCAAAATCTTGGTTAACAAACTTCGATTCTTGGGCTTCCTAGGGTTCTGTTAAGACAAAACCACTCCTAGGGGTCTAGTCGGAAATGGGATATTATATTAGAGGCACTGCAGAACCCCCCTGTTTTGGGTTGAGGCAGGTGAGAGACCCTTATTGGGTCCGGATGCGCTCGAGGAGATGGAAGTCGCGGTGAAGCTTATTTGAGAAAAGCTTCGTATAGCTCAGGAGAGATATGAAAAGAATGCCAATCGGCGTAGGTTTGACATGGAGTTTTCCGTAGGGTACCTTGTGTTTCTTAAGGTTTCCCCGATGGTTGGTGTTAAGAGGTTTGGTAAGAACCGGAAATTGGACCCGAGGTATGTGGGCCTGTTTAAGGTCATTGAACGGATTGGCGTGTCAGCATATAGGTTGGATTTGCCAGCAAACTTTCCAGGTGTTCATAATGTATTTCATGTAAGCCAATTGCGGAAGTGTGTGCACAATAGTGGGCAAGCCTAGGATGTTGTGCCCTAGTTAGAGCCTAACCTCTCTTTTATTGAAGTGTCGGTCCTCATTTTGGATACTCAAGATCAGGTGCTGTGAAGGAAGTCTATCTCGATGGTCAAAGTTCTATGGAAGAATCAGGATTTGGAAAGCGTGACTTGGGAGTTTGAGTCAGCTATGAGGGAGGCTCACCCTCATTTGTTTCCCCGATTAGATTGGTTTGTTTTCTTCTTGTAATGATTGGCTTGTTACCTTTCCTTCTATAGTTGAGACGTTGTGCGTAAAGTTTCGGGACAAAACTTTCTTTTAGGGGGAGTGACTATAACGCCCCCGATTTTTTGCGATTATTTAATTCTTGCTTGGCATTACGTCGACGCGTTTTCTTGGCTTGTGCCATCTGTGGAGTGTGGTATTAACTCCTTAGAACTAAGTGGCCTATTTTGTAGTCTATTAGCAAGATCTCCCTAGCAAGCCGGGTCGTTTTGGGTGACCCGGTGTGGCCTCTCGGGGGATGCTTGTGTTTTGGCTTCGGGTGGGTATAACTCGAGTTCTGTTCGTCGAAAATTAATTCAGACTTCGTTGTTGTGTTCGTAGCAAGTGGTGGACACACTCAACGCCAAAGAAGTTGTGTTCGTATCAGAGACCTCACTCAACGCCAAAGCCGTTCTGTTATTGAGAGTGGTGGACACACTCAATGCCGCAGCATATTTTCGCGGCAAAGTACTTTGGCATTGAGTGAGTCGACCTCACTCAACGCCAAAGCTGTTTCGTCGTTGAGAGTGGTGGGCACACTCAACGCCATAGTTGGTTTCTATTGCAGCTAAGTGCTAAGGCGTTGAGTGAGTGGACCTCACTCAACGTCGTAGCTGTTTTGGCGTTGAGTGAGGTTAGCTCACTCAATGCCACAGCCTGTTTTGCTGAAGGCGTTGAGGGAGTGGACCTCACTCAATGCCGTAGCTATTTTGGCATTGACTGAGGTTAGCTCACTCAACGCCACAGCCTATTTCGCTGAAGGCGTTAAGGGAGTGGACCTCACTCAACGCCATAGCTGTTTTGGCGTTAAGTAAGGTTAGCTCACTCAACGCCACATCCAGTATTGCAGAAGGCGTTGAGTGAGTGAACCTCACTAGACACCATAGTTATTTTGGCATTGAGTGAGGTTAGCTCACTAAACGCCACCGTCTGTTTAGGCGTTCAGTGAGTGGGGCTCACTCAACGCCATGTCGTGTTGAGTCATCTCAACGCTTTTCCCTTACCTCGATTTTTCTCCCCCGAGTGAATTTCCTTGATTTTGAGGTTCCTTGTCGGCTATACTTTTTCCAAAAAGGCCGAATCGTGGGTCGTGGTTAGTAGTGGTGGTTTGAAGCTCTTAATGGGGTTGGTGTTCTGTAATTTAGCCGTGGCCACCCTTTTCTTTTATCTTGCTCTAGGTACGGGCTGGGCAAGGGGGTGGGAGGTCCCTAGTGCTTTCATATGTAGACCCTTGAGCTTTGTTTCTTGGAAATGGTGGTTGGGGGACTGAGTTTGCCTCCAACCCAGATCCGCATTGTTTTTGCTACTACCATCTCTCACAGCTTAGGGTGTTAGACGTTTCTTCCTTTGTAAATTTGTAACTTTTGGGCTCATGGTAGCCTGGTAAACTCTGCAAGATTTATTTTTGGGCAGGGTTGTTGCTGTTTCCTCGCACTTAGTGCTTTTCTTTTTGTCTTGTCTTGGACAGTGGTGCTTGTTTCGGTTTGCTTACTATTCTTGCTTACCTTATAACCTAAAATTTCCGTACAGTTTTTACTTGTTTGGCTTGCTGAGGTATTCTTTTCTTCTTTGAATGACTCAGGTTCCGATTAGTAGCCGATTAGGCGGCTAGTTGTGCTATGCTGTTGCTGGTGGTCTCTCGTGCTGTGGAGATTAGTTCCTTGGTCTTGTGATATACATACTTGTCAGTGGGTTTGTGTCAGTTTGTTGGCGCCCATTGTTAGTTTTACCTTGATACTAGATATGTTATCTTTTTGCTTCTACCATTTGCTGGAGATAGTCTACTTGCTCTTGGGATGATTTATGCTAGGTGGCTAGTTACTTTTAAACCTAAAAGCACTATTATAAGTATATCTCATGATCAGCATGTTTCATAAAACTCAACACTATTTTTCAAATAACGTAAAAAGATCATTTTCCTATATATACTATAAATTAAATGTAGGGTCCTACATAATATAAGTTATCCACTAGGGGCACTTATGCACTCTTTTAGGATGTCAAACCTGAATAAAGTATTTTCCGCAGCGTATAAGTATAGTTTTTAAATTATGGACTAGGTGATCCACCGAGGTGAGGGATACGGCCTTTAAAAATATAACTGAATTTCTAATCATATAACTTATGAATTTTCATAAAGTATAGTTGTTAGTGGTTTGCCTGAGCGTCGGTAGTTATCCCCTGCTCGACGTGGCATCATGATGCATGTTTTCTCCTACTCTGATAATCCATTTCCTCGGAGAAAATACGGGTTGTGACTGTTGGTATCAGAGGGAGGTTGCTTGACAAGTTAGTCAGGCAACCTTCCTTTTTGATTGCATTAGTAGTGCAGCATCATGTCATTCACACAACGATATGTCATCAGCACGTCTTGGTAAAAGCACGAACACTACACTCATAGCATAACATGAAGTATACGGGGCATATTATGTAGTATGGGATTCATAATATGTGTTCGTATATGGATCCACCATAGGAGCAACATGTGAGGGTTATGTAGTATGGGATGCATAACCACACCACATGGCTGCGACTAGCTCGTTTTCTTTTTCGTTGCATGAGAATGTTATGTAGTATGGGATGAAAAACATTTTCATGTGTACGCCGCTCATAACATGCATTAGGGCCTTTCTTTTTAGAATGCATAGCACAAACATACATAGCATAACATTGCATAAGCACAACATGTCAAGCTAAAGACTAGCAGGATGACATATGTACACACATAAGTTTTTGAGTCAAAAATAATATAAAGTCATGCATTCCCGATCTAGGCACAAGAGTTAGTATGGTGGTGGTTAACCATCCTAGGTTAAGGCATAACATCAATTCTTGTAAAAAAAAACTCCCAGAGGAAGTTTAGCAGCTTTAAGTTCATATTTATGTATATATTGTCTGTACTTGTAGTTAGTTGCAGCTGTTGTACTAGGATCTGACTAATGTTGTTATGATTTTTGGATGGCGAGACACCCTTCGACTAGATCGACCCCCCTATCTGAGGGTGAGTCATCGGGAGCGCAGAATGATGCGGTGATCGAGAGCCTGCGACAGAGTAGCAATTCCTTGAGCAGGCAGATGGTGGAGGTGCGAGCCCAAATCCAATCTCTAGTGGCAGTTGTGGCAGGACAGACTCAGGGAGTGCAAGGCCCTGCAGGGGGTTAGCTGTTCCTCCTCCTCCTGCACCCCTGAGACCTCCAGTGGTGGTGCCAGTGGAGATGGTGTTTATCTCGCAGTTTCAGAGACTTAGCCCTCCTACTTATGATGGGAAGGCAGATTTTATGGTCAAAGACGATTGGCTGATCTCCATGGAGGAGATGTTCTCGTACTCCGGTATTGTAGATGATCAGAGAGTGATGATAACCATCTATCATCTCAAGGGTTTGGCTAAGATTTGGTGGCTTAGAGAAAAAGAGAGCTTGGTAGCTGGTTGCAAGTGGGAAGTGTTCAAGGAAATGCTGTTGAGGAAGTTCTTACCTTTGGTCGAGCGTGACCGTCTTATGAACGACTTCCTCCACTTGAAGCAAATGAAACTCATGGTCGGTGAGTATGAGATAGAGTTCAACAAGTTGAGCCGGTTTGCTCCGGGGTTGGTAAGTGTTGAGGCTGATCGAGTCAAGCGATTTCTTGGTGGCTTGAGGAGCGAGGTGCAGCAGTTGACCAGTGCTTATGGATCAGAGACTTTTGCAGGGGTAGTGGAGGCTGCTCTGAAGATGGAGGCTATCGATACCACATAGAGCAGAGGCCAGCAAATGAGGAAGGATAAGAGGAATTCTATTGAGGAGAAGAAACCCCAGGTACCCGGTGCTGCTTCGGGAAAGAAGAGCAAGGTGGTGTGTAGCTTCTGTGGCCGGTCGGGCCACCCTGTTAAGAGGTGTTTCAAAAAGGCAGCAGCTCAGAAGAAGGAGCAAGTTCATGCTATTCAGGGTGCTCCTAGGAAGGATGTTTCTTATTCTGTTTGCAAGTGACCTTGGCATGATGTTGCCCAGTGTTGGTCCAAGGATAAAGTCTGCTATCAGTACGGGCAGAAGGGTCACATCAAGTCTAGGTGTCCTCAGGTCCAGCCTGTTCTTCATGTAGTTTCACGTCAGGCACTACCTCCGCCTCAGCATATGGACAAGGGTAAAGAAAAGCTGAACGTGATCTCTTCCGAGGAAGCTCAAGCTTCGACTCAAGTCATCTCAGGTTAGTTGTTCTTCCATCCTGAAGGTTTTATTTGTTAGAATGGTTACAGTTTTTTTTGGTAGTTCCTTATTTGTATACTCCTATAGGGAAATTTATGGTAAAGAACCGCTGGGCGCGTGTTCTGTTCGACTGCGGCGCTACCCACTCATTTCTAGCTAGAGCCTTTATGGAGCAACATTGGTTAACTCTAGATCAAGTTCGTGATACCTTCCGCGTCATGTTCCCTTCTGGTGAATCTGTATTATCAGATTTGGGCATTCTAGAATGCCCTGTTTTGTTGGGGGACTTTCTTGCGAAGGCAGACTTGAAGATGATTGATTTGGAGGACTTCGATGTTATTCTGGGCATGGACTGGATATCTAAGTATGATGCGGTCATTCAGTGCAAAGGGAAGCGCATGGACTTCATCAAGGGCAATGGTCAGCCGGGAAGCGTGTATGCTAATCCGTACCAAGATTCTCCTGTCTTTTCTGCGGTATGTGCTCAGAAGTTGTTTCTTTCTGATTGTTTTGCTTGTTTAGTCTCGGTGGTGGGGACCGCTGTTAGTGTACCATCCTTATAAGAGATTCTCGTTGTTCGTGGTTTCGCTGATGTTTTTCCTGATGACCTTCCTGGTCTTCCTCCCAATCGGGATGTCGAATTTGTGATTGATTTGGAACCAGGTACGCGTCCTATTGCTAAGGCGCCATACCGGATGGCCCCTCGTGAGCAAGAGGAGTTGCGAGTCTAGTTAGATGAGTTGTTGGCAAAAGGGTTTATCAGGAAGAGTTCGTCGCCTTGGGGTGCTCCTGTTTTGTTTGTAAAGAAGAAGGATGGGTCGATGCAGCTTTGCATCAACTACAGGGAGTTGAACAAAGTCACTATTAAGAACAGGTACCCTCTGCCGAGTATCGATGACTTATTTGATCAATTGCGTGGTAGCACGGTGTTCTCCAAGATCGATCTTCATTCTGGCTATCATCAGCTCAGGATCCGTGAGGCAGATATTCCACGGACTGCGTTTAGATCGAGGCATGGACATTTTGAGTTCTTGGTGATGTCGTTTGGTCTGACCGATGCACCATCATCTTTCATGGATATGATGAACCAGGTGTTCAAGTATTTCCTAGACAAGTTCGTTGTGGTATTCATCGATGATGTGTTGGTCTATTCCCGCAACGCTGAGGAGCATGAGCAGCATCTGCGCTTGGTTCTATCGGAGTTGAAGAATCACAAGTTATTCGCCAAGTTGAGCAAGTGCGAATTTTGGTTGCCTCAGGTCTTGTTTCTGGGCCATGTGGTGAACAAGGATGGGATCTCGGTCGACTCGAAAAAGATCGCATCAGTGATGGATTGGAGCAGGCCGGGAATGCCTAAGGAGATCAGAAGCTTCCTAGGGTTGGCCGGCTACTACAGGAGGTTCGTGGAGGGTTTCTTTACCCTGGCTGCACCTTTGACTAGGTTGACTCAGAAGAACGCGGCCTTTGTTTCGAGCGAGAAGTGCGAAGAAGCCTTCCTGGAGCTCAAGAGCAGATTGTGCTCTACTCCCGTTCTGACCCTACCTACTGAGGGTGTGGAGTATGATGTGTACATGGATGCTTCGCATGTTGGTCTGGGTTGCGTGTTGATGCAGGTTGGAAAAGTGATTGCGTATGGGTCAAGGCAATTAAAGACTCATGAGAGAAATTACCCTACGCATGACCTTGAGTTTACAGCAGTGATTTATGCATTGAAGCTGTGGAGGCATCTACTTTATGGGGCTCAGTGCAAGATCTTCACTGATCACAAGAGCCTGAAGTATGTGTTCATGCAAAAGGAGTTGAATCTGCGCCAGTGGCGGTGGCTAGAGTATGTGGCCGATTATGACGTAGAGATACAATATCATCCAGGTAAGGCCAATGTGGTTGCCGACGCCCTAAGCCGGAAGACGGGGAAGATCTTTAATCTCCTCGCTGATCGTTTAGTGGAAGAGTTCTTCCTTATGGATATCTCAGTGGGATGTTGTCGCATGCAGTGTAGTTTGGCAGTGGCAGAGCCATCTTGGATTTCCCTGACTAGGTTGGACCAGAAGGATGATCCAGACCTTCTGCACTTATACTCCAGAACTGAGAGAGGGGAGTTGCCAGAATTTTTTATCGATGATGCGAGTACTTTGAAGTTCCGCGGCAGATTTTGCATCCCCACTGTTGGAGACATCAGGGGTATGGTATGCAGAGAGACTCATGGATCCGGTGTTGCCTATAATCCGGGATCTACAAAGATGTATCGTGATTTGAAGCAGATTGCCTGGTGGTATGGGATGAAGAGTGATATAGCCCGATTTGTTGCTGAGTGCCATACTTGCAAGCGCGTGAAGGCCGATCACAGTAGGCCTGGTGGCAAGTTGACTCCACTAGAAATCCCGACTTGGAAGTGGGAAAATATTTCTATGGACTTCATCACGGGCTTACCGAAATCTCCAAGGGGATTTGATTCTTTTTAGGTAATAGTGGATAGACTGACGAAGTGTGCTCATTTCGTGCCGTATAAGATTGACTATCCGATGAAGAAGATAGCAGAGTTGTACTTGAATGAGGTCATCAAATTGCACGGTGTGCCTGTTAGCATCATTTCTGATCGAGACTCCCGGTTTACTTCTCATTTTTGGCAGAGTCTGCAGGAGGGTTTGGGTACAGATCTAAGGTATTCTACTGCTTACCACCCACAGACCAATGGGCAGACGGAGCAGGCGAACCAAATAGTTGAGGATATGATCAGATGCTACATTCTAGACCACGGTTGTGCCTTGTCTTTTGTTCATTATTAATTAATAAGCTAATTAAGATTAGTAAGGGTGCTATATATAGGATAGTTTAGAGTTAAGAGGTAACTGCTTCTGTTCACCTTCTTCCCCCGTCCGCAGCACCTGTTCGCGGAAAACAGAGAAACCGCCGGAACTGCTCCCCTTCAGACGCCGATTCTGGGAGCATTTGTGGACGGAATTCGATTCCGAAAGCGGATTTGGATTTCTCTCGCCTAGACCTTCATTCCTACGGTAAGAAATTAAGTTTTCGTGGTGTTTCTAGGGGTCTCGAATTTCTTGGGTTGTCTGTTTCCTCCATTAAAGCCCCAGATTTCTGCTTTAGGTATTGCTGCTGTTGTTGCCGAGTGAGAGTAAAGGAGGCTGACCAAGCTTCGCCGGAAATTTGAGGCAAGTGGTATTCTTTCCCTTGTCGTGTTATTCTTTTTTTCTATATCCATGTTACCCTGTTAGCCCTAGGATAGAAACCATTGCTTGTTTTTCGGTTTCGGTTTATGTTCGTCATACTTGTTATGAATTTTCCTGCTCAGTCGTACTCCTAGTCGCAACCTTTTTCTTTTTATTCTCCTCCAACTGTAAGTAGAGGAGGCCTTGTGCTCGGGCTGAGTGAGGGTTGAAGGTTGGGTCGATTTTCCTGTGCAGTAGTTGTAGTCGGGTAGAGGAGAAAAGCTATAGTTTAATTTATATGCAAATCTATCTTGCTTAGGCTCGGGTTGGGATGTATGTGTGCTTGTCAGTGTAGTTGCTGTAGCAGAAGCCTTCCCTGTGCTTAGACTTGTTGGAGTTAGCATTGGAGAATTCATGGCTTGGCGTTGAGTGTGGTGCACACACTGAACGTCGGGTCTTCTTGGACTTGGCATTGAGTGTGGGGCACACACTCAACGCCGGGTCTGCTTGGACTTGGCGTTGAGTGTGGTGCACACACTCAACGCCGTGTCTGCTTGGCCTATTTTTGCGGCTAAGTACTTTGGCGTTGAGTGAGTCGATCTCACTCAACGCCAAAGCCATTCTGTCGTTGAGAGTGGTGGACACACTCAACGCCAAAGCCGTTCTATCATTAAGAGTGTTGGACACACTCAACGCCGCAGCGTATTTTCGCGGCTAAGTACTTTGGCGTTGAGTGAGTCGACCTCACTCAACGTCAAAGCTGTTTCGTCGTTGAGAGTGGTGGGCACACTCAACGCTACAGTTGGTTTATATTGCGGCTAAGTACTAAGGCGTTGAGTGAGTGGACCTCACTCAACGCCGTAGATATTTTGGCGTTGAGTGAGGTTAGCTCACTCAACGCCACAGCCTGTTTTACTGAAGGCGTTGAGGGAGTGGACCTCACTCAACGCCGTAGCTATTTTGGCGTTGAGTGAGGCTAGCTCACTCAACGCCACAGCCTGTTTTGCTGAAGGCATTAAGGGAGTGGACCTCACTCAACGCCATAACTGTTTTGGCATTGAGTGAGGTTAGCTCACTGAACGCCACTGTCTGTTTAGGCGTTGAGTGAGTGGGGCTCACTAAACACCATTCCGTGTTGAGTCATCTCAACACTTTTCCCTTACCTCGATTTTTCTCCCCCGAGTGAATTTCCTTGATTTTGAGGTTCCTTGTCAGCTATACTTTTTCCAAAAAGGTCAAATCGTGGGTTGTGGTTAGTAGTGGTGGTTTTAAGCTCTTAATGGGGGTAGTGTTGTGTAATTTAGCCGTGGCCACCCTTTTCTTTTATCTTGCTCCAGGTACGGGCTTGGCAAGGGGGTGGGAGGTCCCTAGTACTTTCACATGTAGACCTTGAGCTTTGTTTCTTGGAAATGGTGGTTGGGGGACAGAGTTTGCCTCCAACCTGGATCCGCGTTGTTTTTGCTACTACCATCTCTCACAGCTTAGGGTGTTAGACGTTTCTTCCTTTGTAAATTTGCAACGTTTGGGCTCATGGTAGCCTGGTAAACTCCGCAGGATTTATTTTTGGGCAGGGTTGTTGTTGTTTCCACGCACTTAGTTCTTTTCTTTTTGTCTTGCCTTGGACAGTGGTGCTTGTTTCGGTTTGCTTACTCTTCTTGCTTACCTTATAACCTAACATTTCCGTATAGTTTTTACTTGTTTGGCTTGCTGAGGTATTCTTTTTTTCTTTGAATGACTCAGGTTCCGGTTAGTAGCTTATTAGGCGGCTAGTTGTGTTGTGTTGTTGCTGGTGGTCTCTCGTGTTGTGGAGATTAGTTCCTTGGTTTTGTGAGGTCGTTTTGTACATCTTTCTTACATACATACATACTTGCCAGTGGGTTCGTGTCAGTTTGTTGGCGCCCACTGGTAGTTTTACCTTGATACTAGATATATTATCTTTTTGCTGCTACCTTTTTCTAGAGATAGTCTACTTGCTCTTAGGATGATTTATGCTAGGTTGCTAGTTACTTTTAAACCTAAAAGCACTATTATAAGTATATCTCATGATCAGCATGTTTCATAAAACTCAACACTATTTTCCGAATAACGTAAAAAGAACGTTTTCCTATATATACTATAAATTAAATGCAGAGTCCTACATAGTATAAGTTGTCCTTTAAGGGCACTTATGCACTCTTTTAGGATGTCAAACCTGAATAAAGTATTTTTCGCAGCGTATAAGTATAGTTTTTAAATTGTGGACAAGGTGATCCACCGAGCCGAGGGATACGGCCTTTAAAAATATAACTGAATTTCTAATCATATAACTTATGAATTTTCATAAAGTATAGTTGTTAGTGGTTTGCCTGAGCATCGGCAGTTATCCCCTGCTCGACGTGGCATCATGGCGCATGTTTTCTCCTACTCTGATAATCCATTTTCTCGGAGAAAATGCGGGTTGTGACAGCCAACCAGCTCCTTTTGAGGCTATTCAAACTACTATCCAGTCCTTGTACAGTCCTCCACCACAAATTCAGAATATTGTATGTGAAGAGGTGGAGATGACTGCTTATGCATTGTTAAAGGAAAAAGAAGCTCAACTATCAAAGAAAAGATTCAGGGAACAGGTTGAAGCAAATCCTGATTTTGAGCAATGGAGTCCAACTTCTAGCACCATTATTCTCATTGCATGGAAAGCAGTCAATAGCAATACAGCTAAAAGGGGAAAATGGTATTCAAAGCAAGAGTGGGTCAAACACACAAAGCAGCCGGAGATCCTCTACAAATTTAGAAAAGATCTAAAGGAAGGAATGATCCCAGCTGACACTATTGAACCCAACAAATATTTTCCCAATCCCTATCACTATTTTGAGAGGCAGAAGCTTAAGCAAGAAGAAATTTCTAAAGCTAAGGATGTCAAGGGAAAGGAGAAAGTGGCTAATGACAAAGTTCCTAAAGTAAAAGCTAAAATACAATCAGGAAAGGGCATTGTTATCAAGGAGCCAGAAGATTCTTAGTTTATTTTTCTTTTCTAAAAACTATGTAATTTGGCTTTAAGAACATTATAAAAAAACTCAAAGATGTAATCTTTGAATAAATTCGAATGAAAATTTTGGTTGCACCCGGTGGTATCTGTGTTATTATTGTTGTGTTCCTTTATATTTTGTTCAACAATTTTCTTTTACATCATAATTAATATATTTTGATATTGTGGTGTATATCATTGAATTAGGGTTATGACTTCTTCAAATAGAGGGAGATTGTTGGGTACATTGGACATAATGTACTTGATTTGAAGAAGCCCTTTCAACTCAATTATATACACAAATATGTATTTGATAAATATTTCAGTTCATGCTTGCAGTTTGCCTATGTCATATTGATTTGACATGTAGTCCAAGTTACATTGACAAGTGGACTCTAAGAAGATGACTAAAAGTGAAGAAAACTGTCTAAGTACAAAATCGTCAAGTGAAGTCAGCAAAGTGCCGAGTGAAGTCAGCATAGTCAGTATCTAGCAACTTACTGTGCAAAAAATTGGCTAAGTACAAAAGTGTCGACACACTTCAACTATATCGATGCATTTGAAGTGGTTGTGTTGAGACAAGTCTGTTATCTCGACACTTTACAGACTAAGTCAGCTATGTCGAGACAAGTCAGCTAACTCGACACATTGAAGATTCAATATAGCTATGTCGAGACAAGTCAGCTATCTTGACACCTTGAAGACTAAGTGTCGAGACAAGTCAAATATTTCGACATTCTAAAGCTTATGACAATAGTGTAGAGACACTACAACTGTCTCGACACATAGAAGACTGAATTGTAGAGTTAAACAAATGTCGACACCAACAGACTAGAGTATCGAGACAATTCAACTGTCTTGACACAGTGAAGAATTAAAAAAAGTGTAAAAGTGCCGACACCAGCAGACTGGAGTGTCGAAACAATTCAACTATCTTGACACAGTGAAGAATAAAAGTAAGTATAAAAGTGTCGAACCCAATAGACAGTTTTGTCGAGACAATTAAACTATCTTGACACGGTGCAAATTTACAGACGTCGACACAGATGATAGTTGTGTGGAGACAAGTCAACTGTCTCGACACTTTCAAGTTCAGCCTTAAAATTCTTCTAAGTAAAATTGTGTCGGACTTCTAAGATATCTCGACACTTTCAAAGAACACTTAAGTAATATATTGTCGAGACACTTTGGACATCTTGACACTTATGTTTCTGAAGATGTGCAGGGTCAATACAGAAGTTTCAAGACAAGTCAGAAATGTCACATCACCTACAATAACGTGTTATCTCAAAAGAAATAGTTTAATGGAGAACTCTATCTTTGGACGACCCTTCATCAATGACTTCTGGTGTGTGACCTCCATATTCCACCAGTTCCTGAAGTTCAACATCAGAGGAGTCTAGGTCCGAATTCGGGGAGAACCTAAGGTGGCAAAGCAGTGCTACATCACAGCTATCAACACCATCTCTTGGAAGGAGGAAGCAAAAGAATTCTAGAGGGATATGGAAGAGAAGGCTAGTTTAAAGGCAGCGAAAGTGTTAGAGAAGAATGAAATCACCACCATGGGTGGGAGGTGTACAACCCCGTATCCAGCGAGTGGGCTAACAGGAGCCGACCCGGCCGGCCCAAACCATCCCCGAGCCCCATGCGAGTTCAGCAGGGTACGCCGAGCCCAGCATGCCGAGTATGGGCTCGGCAATCGTCGAACCGAGCTCGAAGATCGTAAAGCTGAGCCCGACGAGAGGAGGCCATTCATCATGGGGTCGGCCGAGTACGTGCTCGTCTGGAGCCGAGGGGTTGGCGAGTGCCAACGCAACCGTCATCTGGGAGCAGGGGCTTCAGGCCCAACTTTCCAGGCCCGAGGCGAGGCGAGTCAGATTGCGGCATGGAGAGAGGCGAGCTCACTCAACGCCTTCTCCAGTGGCGTTGAGTCAGGCGAGTCAGGTCCGCGACGCAGAGGGAGGCGAGCTCATCCAACGCCCTCTCCCGCGGCATTGAGAGAGGCGAGTTCACTCGCCGCTTTTCATCTCGGCGTGGGGGGAAGCCTTCTCGCGCCCATACTCGCTACCTCCGCCCAATGGGCTCTTCTCAGGGCCGGCTCGCCCTTCAGTTGTGGGGTGTTCTTTCCGTGTTGCTCCCTTTGAGTTGCCTGTAGTCCTCGAAAACAGTAAAGGTTGTATATTAGCAGGCAATCTTTTCCTATAAATAGGACCCAAGGGGTACCTCAGAGGGCACGCTTACTAATTCTCCGGCCTATTAGCGCTTTCTGAGGTACCTTAGCCCGGCATTTGGCTAAGGAGGGGAAGCGCTCTAAGATCTTCCGGGTGTGTGGTGGGACCTCCACGCCGGGCCCTTGGTCTAGTCCTTAGTTCTTCTTTCTTCTTGTTATTTTCTTGCAGGAGCGAAGTAGGTGCGTGGCCACCCCTTCCCCAAGGGTCGAACTCCACAAGAGGCCGGTTTTCCGGTTTCAACAGGAGGCTTGAGACAATGCAAATCAGCGAGAAGCTGAGTGAGGAGGACTGGGAGAAGATCAAGAACTGCATCTGGGAGAACATCAACATCTTTATATGGGATACGACTGACATGTCAGGGATCAACGCAAACGTAGTATGCCATAATCTCAACCTCGACCCCAGCATCTTCCTGATATTCTAGAAGAAGAGGTCTATCTCAAGTAAGATTATTGAGCCCATCCGGGAGGAGGTGGAGAAGTTAGTAAGGGCAGGGTTGGTATTGGAGATCTAGTATCCAAGCTAGATCTCCAATGTTGTGATGGTTTGGAAGGGAGACACGAAATGGACAATGTGTGTAGACTTCACTTTTTTAAATAAAGTGTGCCTCAAAGATTGCTACCCCTGTCCTAGATCGACTGCTGGTAGATTCAGTCGTCAGTTTATCTTTGATGAGCTTTTTAGATGCATTTTAAAGTTATCATCAAATAAGAATGCACCTACCGGATGTTAAGAATGTTGCTTTCATCACGGACGATGGGTGCTAAAAATATAAAATGATATCGTTCGGGGTAAAAATATGCAGGTGTGACGTACCAAAGGATGATTGATATGGTCTTTAGGGAGCAGAAGGAAAAAATCTTGAGGTCTATGAGGCCTCCTCTTTTTCTGATTCTGAAGATTCAGAATCACTGTCTAATAGGTTGACGGTCCTCATAGCCAAGAAGATCTTTTCATTCTTCTTATCCCTGTGATGCTTTTTACCTTCAGACTTCATCTGCTCCTTCCTCTTAACTGGACAGCCAGCAATGACATGTCCACTCCTGTTGTAAAGTAACAAACAATATTAGTCTTAACAAATTTGTTCTGTTTGGAGTCATACCTTTCCCCAGAGGGGTCAATTCTGGACTTGTCTTTGCTAGAGTGGGGCTTTCTTGATGAGGAGCATACATAGCCCATGTTCTTCCATTGTCTTCTCCTGCTCAAAAACTTCTTGAACTTCTTGGAGAACAGTGTTGGTTCTCCATCTTACAGTTCATTCCTAGAGGAGCTGGGCACTGAGCATTCTGACTCAGCGACTTTCCTTGGAGGAGAAGGAGTCTTTTCTCTACTTCTTCGTGTGGCTTCATCTCTGAAGGCCACTGACTTTTCTTTGCTGAGATATTTGGCTGCATCCTCATCAACCTTCATGGTGTTCATCTGCATCTCATGGGATAGAAACTTCCCAAATAAGTTCTAAGACAGAGTGTGGAACTGCGGTTCGGAATCGCCCCGGTACTGCGGTACTATTCGAAGCAGAAGGACGTGTTCCCTGCGGGCCTAACTGGCTGCCCCGTAGATCCGCCCGAGGACCGTTGATATAAAGAATAGTTGCGCCGTATTCTATTAGACCGGTCTTTTGGTCGAGTTGGTAGCGCTAGGTCCTCTCAATTAGTATCAGAAGGGGTCGCGGGTTCGAAACCCCGGGGTCGTTTCTAGAGGGGATTGTTGGAACTGTAGTTTGGAATCGCCCCGGTGCTGCGGTACTATTCGAAGCAGAAGGATGTGTTCCCTGCGGGCCTAACTGGCTGCCCCGTGGATCCGCCCGAGGACTGTTGATATAAAGAATAGTTGCGTCGTCTTCTATTAGACCAGTCTTTTGGTCGAGTTGGTAGCGCTAGGTCCTCTCAATATCCCATTCCTTGTTTAGGAATCTCAAGAACTTGTCATTCAGCTCATAATTAGTGAACTATCTCGCCATAGGTGATCAGATTGTTCACTATCATGAAGAACTTTTCATAGCATTCTGCTATGGAGTCCTTCTTGTCTTGTTTAAAGGCCTCATATTGCTGATTAAGGAGGGATTTCCTATCATTCCTCACTTCTTCTGTTCCTTCCATATAGACAATGAGGGAGTCCCAAATTTTCTTGATTGTCTTGTAGTGGATAAGGTTATGGAAGGTGGAGTCATCTATGACACTAATAATGATTTTTTGTGCCCTCTTGCCATGGTTGCCAAAATGACCTCATCCTTAGTCATCTCAAAGAACTTCTTAGGAGTTTGGTCATTTGTATCTAGGACAAATATCTTCATGGGAATGAAGGGTCCCTCTGGACTTTGATGAAAATCCTTTGGTCTGAGGCATCCATGAAAATCCTGACCCTCTCTTTCCAAATACAAAAATTTTCTTTTCAGCAGATAGGAAGCTTCATGGAGCTCAACTACTTATTGTTCTCACCAGAACCCATGGAGAAAATCTTCAGCTACTCTTGGAGATCTGTTCAGACTATTAAGTCCTTTTTGAACAACCTCGCTCAAATACCACTTGAAAGTATTTATTTCAAGAGTAGCTATACACCTAGAGGGCAGGGGTGAATAGGTTTCTTAGTCCTTAAGACTATGTTTTTGATTAGTTGTGTTGTGTGTTTAGTTATTTCAGTTAGCTTTCAAGAAGGAGACACAACACACAAGTATTTATAGTTGTTCTCCAAGGTATGGGTACATCATCTATCCCTTTCACCTTTCTAACATTGTGTTAGACAAGATAATCTTCTCCAATCTCAGCGCCAATAGCGTACAACACAGATCTCTCAAGATCTCTCAAACTCCTCCAAGTCCTACCTTAGGCCCAAGGTCTTACAACTCAAAGTAATATTACTCCTACAGCTCAGTCATCCTCTGATCACCTACCTCAGACTAAATCAAGAGTCATACACTCAGGCTAGGAGGATAGCCCTACACTCAGAACTACCATAGGAACCTACCTCAGAGAATAAATCTCCTACCACAGGAAAAAATGCCCTACTTTAGATCCATAGAAGGATCCTACAACTCAGATTTTATATTTCTGGCGTACATCTCAGATCAATTAAGATTTTGCAGAAAGTGTGAAATTGTTGTTGTTGATTGTCTCCAAAGAAAGTGTCCTCTAAGCCTGCCATCTGAACTGAGTAAACTCGGCACTATCTTCTTTGCAACAACAAGAATAGATCTTTAGGAATATTCTGCTTGTGCTAAGAAGTAATTGTAGAGCACTGCTTCTTCAAGCCTAGAGTGTAGAA
The DNA here is from genome assembly GCA_039513925.1 of Platanthera zijinensis. Lineage (NCBI taxonomy): Eukaryota > Viridiplantae > Streptophyta > Magnoliopsida > Asparagales > Orchidaceae > Platanthera > Platanthera zijinensis. The sequence continues at coordinate 64,800,368 of CM077097.1, read as the reverse complement.
GAGTTTAAAGTTGAGGCCTTGAAGATGAGCAACAGTTGTGAGCTTGCTCTACTTCTTCTTCAGAAAAGACTTTCTAATCTACTATTGAAGACTAGTTGAACCTTTAGTGATTATTTTCTTCAATAGCTTTCTCTGTCTATGAATCACAGACTAACTATAGAGCAAGTTGTTTGAAAAACTTTTTCTTCATCGAGAGGAATAAGATGACCCAAAAATCTCTTTATCCAAACAGTTGTTTTCTTCTTTCTCGGGACTCTGCTTTCGTATATCACCGTCCAACGGCTCTATGCGCAGTATGGACCACTAGAGTTGGTGACTGAAACACAACTTTTGCATTAACTGCAGTACTAAAGTCAAGCGACGCTTTTTGTCTTCATGCAAGCAAAACCCGCGATATTTGAATTTTTGCTAACATCAGCATGATTCAGCTCCTGTAAACTTAGCAAATTCCAGACAATATGTACAGGCATTGAGCGAAGCCTTGTCACTTAATGCAAAAGTACTTAGTTGAATTCTACATCTCAGGCATTGAGTGTGTTGAGTGAGCCTTCATTACTCAACGCATATAGACTTTTATAGTCTAATAGCTTAGGCGTCGAGTGAGTCTTCATCAGTCGACGCTTCTTAACTTAGTTGAGTTTTTCTATATGAAGGTGTTAAATGCAGCTTCTTCACCTAACACATCTCTCCTTGGCATGGCTTCTAGATGAGGTATTGAGTGGTCTGTCTTCACTCAATGCTTAGGTCCATAGACAGATTCTCTGTTGAGTGAACTATCTTCACTCAATGCTTCTATCCTTAGATATATTTCTTGTTGAGTAAGCATTGAGTGAACTGCCTTCACTTAACGCTTCTGTACTTAGACAGATTTCTTAAAATCAATACTGAGGCTTTGACTGCATGTGGTTCTGTCAACGCTTTTCGGCTTCTTGGTGTTGAGTGAACTGCCTTACTCACCGCTTCTGGACTTAGCCAGATATCTTATCTGTGCTACGGAGGATTTTACTGCTTGGCTTCTGTTAATGCCTTTATCCAATTGACATTGAGTGAACTGACTTCACTCAATGCTTTTGGACCTAGCCAAATTTCTGCTTTGCTACCATCCTGTCGTGAGTCCATCTATCATTTTGACTTTGACTACCTGTAAAATTAGTGGAACATAAAACAACATGCATGCATTGAACTTAGAACATGCATCAAATATATTCATATGTATACCATTGACTTGTAGGCGTTCTTCAAATCCATGACACTATGATTAACGGACCCAACACTGATGATGGCCTTTGCAAGAATTTTGTTAAACTAATGCAATGGCAGTTTGAGATGAGCAGTATGGGTGGACTCAGGTATTTCTTGGGCCTCCAAGTTAGATAATCAGAGGATAGTCTATCCATTTCTCTTTCTAAGTTCACCAAGGAGTTGATTAAAAAATTTGGAATGGAGAGTGCCTCTACAATGGAAACTCCAATGGGGTCAAGTGTGTCAATATATAAGGATGAGACAAGAAAACCTGTTGATGAAACCTTATATAGAGGCATCATTGGCTTCCTCCTCTACCTTACTGTTAGAAAGCTAGATATTATGTATGCACAGACTAAGCGTCAAGTGGCCTCCAAGGTGCCCAACCAACCCTACTCAACCCTTCCTAGACCTTAGGGGAGGTCAATGGGTTACCAAAGGCCCATTGGGTTCAACCCAAAAGGCTAATTTGACCAAAGTCAATTCAACCTAGGTTTTGGTCAAACTAGCTCAAGTTGGCCTAACCTAGCCCAATCAATTTGGTCTAAGCCCAACTTAAGTAGCCCATTAGCTTGAGAGGCAGGAAGTTACCTAAACTGCCATCCAATTGCTGGGTTTGCTGACTAGAAGAGAGAAGCTCCATTATCCCCTTTAATGGAGGAGAGAGGAAGTGAAAAAGAGAGGTCATTCATGGCCAAGGGAGGCCAAGGGCCTCTCTATTCACTCCCCTCTTGCTAGAGTCATCCTCCTGAATTAATTAGGAGAAGATCATAAGCTTTTCTTGGCCACCTAGGGGAGGAATAAAGTGGAATTCCAGTTGGCTGAAAACCACCTTTCAAGGCCATTAATGGCAATCGATGCCTCGCCCTTCCCCTCCCCCAATTGGCTCTCTTAAAAGCATCCCCATAACCAGGGCAGTCATTTCCATTATCCCATTGAAGGAGACGAGCCCTTTGGTAGTGTAGTTGTAGAGCACCCAACAGCTAATATTCTGGCGATGGCGGCACGTCTGTCGGCCTGACTCCAGCTCTCCCAAGAGGTCATGTCCCTCTCCTCTCTTCTAGTGACCGGATCTAGCCTTCCTTCTTCCTCCTTGCTCTCTCCTCTCTCTTGATCTTAGAAAGAGAGTGAATTCAAGATTATAAGGAATTTACACCCCTGAACCGGCCTTAACCCTAAGGTGGGAAGAGCCTGAACCATCAGATCCAAAAATAAGGAAACGAACGGCTGAGATTCAACCCGAATTTCCAAAACCTGGGCAGAACACGGGTTCCGACATGCCCGTGTTCAGGGCCGTGTCACCCCTTCGCCGTCGAAACCGCTGCGTACCGAAAAGAACATGGGCACCTGACACGCCCGTGTCAGGCATGGCACACCCGTGTCAGCTAGTACACGCCCGTGTCGCTGGGCGTGTTCCCTCAATGACACAGGTCCAAAATAACCCGAGCACAACACGGCCATGTGCCAACCCGTATCACATGCCGTGTGCTAGACACGCCATGCCACACGCCCGTTTCCTAGGCCGTGTAACTTCCTTAGCACAAACCGCCACAAGACCTGAGGAGGACACGGTTATTTGACATGCCCGTGTCGAATTTCACACGCCCGTGTTGGACCCGAACATGCCTGGGCTCAGGACGTGCATCCCTCACTAAATGATCATTGAGTGCAAGGCTCTTAGTGACTGACAGGCCCTGGGACACGCCTGTATCCAAGGCCGTGTTCACCCCCCCCCCCCCGACGATTGTTGACTCCAAAATCGTCGACCACACGACCAATGTCGAACCCGAGCATGACACGCCCTGGGAAATGCCCGTGTCTCAGGCCGTGTCACCTCTACCAAAACCCAAATTTGGCTCAAAATGCCACCCGTCACCCTTTTGAGTTTCGGGGCATTACATGGTGTGTGAAGCCTACCCGGACATGTTGGTCTGGATCGGTGATGTTTTGTTATGCATTGCTGGCCATAGAAGACTCCGTGCCTTTAGTTGTTTTCGGGTTTTCTATGTGGTAGATTACAGCAGGGATCCTTGGGGATTAACCCCAAGGCGCACCTGGAAAAGGGGCGGAAACGTGTTTCTGCCATATTGGTGGCCTAGGAGCCAACCTTGAACATAATCGGGTTATGTGCTTGTGTGATCGAATTTGGGATCCGGGAGAAGCTTGGCCCGCGCGTACGTCTTAAAGTGACTAGGCGGAGTGAGCAACAGGCAAGTGGAAATGGACCCGAGCTATGTGGTTTGGTGACAGATACTTGATAAAGGGACTGACCACTAGCATAGTCGTGCGAGCCTTAGGCTTAGGTCGGAAAGGCTAAATGCTCATGAGATTTGCCGTCCAAGGTATGGCGGTGAAACCGCGGTTTTGACCTGGTTCACCAAGTTAGTGCCCTGAGAGCACGAGGTGTGTGGCCGTGTGAGCCTGCACCTGTGGTGTTGTGCTTATTCAGAATATTACTTGCTATGCTAACAAGTGCAGGGAAGAAGCTTTGCCACCCCGACTTTGGGTGCGGAATCGTTATAATTTGGTCAGCTTTAGCTGACCGTTATTCTTGTTTGCCACCGTTGCGGTGAATTGGGCTTGCAGGTGCTACGGAGCCGAGTGGCAAATAGCGGGCCAAAGCCCAAGTTGCTGGGTTGGCCCTCGAAGGCCTTGTTTGTTTTCCTGTTTAAATCATGTGTGGCCGGCCTGCGAGCCAAAGTTTGTAAGACATTATTTAAATTTGGTGAATAATTGTAAGGTCATAAGGCCAGTACTTTTGTGTATTTTGTAGTTCATTCCTACGGGGTTTTGTTAGTGGACATTCGTGCTTGTGCTGGGTTCTTTCTCTTGCAACTTAATAAATTGCTTCTGCTAGATGCTTTGTGTATGACGTTATGATTGGAAGGATGGTTTCACTAAGTAACCCATCAGTCGGTCCGTGGTATATGGCATCGAGCCCCGGCCAGACCTATAGTTACATGCTATGTGACGGATAGGGGTGTTATAATGTCTAGCTTTGTTCTTGAGAACATGTTCACAAGGGGAAAGATAGATAAGACTTTATTTCTTAGGGAAATTAAAGGCAAGATTTTGCTAGTGCAAATCTATGTCGACGATATTATTTTTAGCTCTACTGACGATAACCTCTGCAAGAAGTTTTCAAAACTTATACAAGGGAAGTTTGAAATGAGCAGTATGGGAGAGCTGAAGTATTTCTTAGGACTTCAGGTGAAACAATCTGAAGATGGAATTTTCATCTCGCAGACTAAGTTCACCAAGGAGTTAATTATGAAATTTGGATTGGAGAATTCAACCTCTATGAGGACTCCAATAGATTCAGCTGTGTCTCTAGACAAGAATGAGATAGGGAAATCTTTTCATGAAACCAAGTACAGAAGCATAGTTGGATCTTTGCCTTACCTTACTGCCAGTAGACAAGACATAATGTTCTCAACATGTGTATGTGCTAGATTCCAAGTGAACTGTAAGGAATCTCATTATGCTGCTGCAAAGCGGATTTTTAGATACCTTAAAGGTACGCTGAATCTTGGCTTATGGTGCCCAAGAAGTAATGACAGCGAACTAATTGGTTTCTCAGATATAGATTTTGCAGCCAGTAAAGATGATAGAAAGAGCACTTTCGGGACTTGCCAATTCCTCGGAAGGAGACTCATTTCTTGGAGCAGCAAAAAGCAAAATTGTGTCGAAATTTCAACAGCCGAGTCAGAAAAAATTTCAGCCAGCAGTTGTTGTGCACAATTGCTTTGGTTAAAGAACCAACTAGAAGACTACAACCTGAGAGTTAAAGACATCTCTTTGTTTTGCAACTCCTCTAGTGTGATTGCAATAGCCAACAACCCAGTCTCTCACAGCCGGACAAAGCACAAAGAGTTTTGATACAACTTCATCGGGGAGCATATGGAGCAAGGGGACATAGATCTACAATATGTTCCTACAGATAGGCATATTTCAACATATTCACGAAGTTGCTAGACGATACCAAGTTCTCGTTCTTCAAAACAGAACTTGGAATGCTCAATAAAGAAGGATAGAGAAGAATGACTCCCAACATAGCTCATAGATCAAGGGATAAGTCAAAAAGTTGGAATTTCTCAAAGTTAGACTTTATTTCTCGAAAAAGGTAATGACTACTCGAGAACTCAGTAATGACTACTCGAGTACTCCTTTGAATTCTCGAGAACTAAGAAAGTCACTCGAGTGATATCACTTGAGTACTGAATTTCTTCTCGATAAGTAGAAATACGCCACTCGAGTACCGTCATTCCGTCACTCGAGTAACGATGATCCGCTCGATAAATAGGCCGACAACTTCTCGAATTCTATTCAAATCTTCATTATCGCAATCCAAGGCCCAAACCGCCTCATTCTAAGGTTTGTTATATATAATTACTTATTTAATCATCATTTTTAGGGTTATATAAATAGAAATACCGGATTTCAAGATTCTACATGAATTCAAATCCCTCTCTCTCGAAAGACCATTCGACTTCCACCGCTAACACAGAGCTCGCCGCCGTCGCCATCTACCTGTAGTCCATCTCTCTTTGCTTTCTGAACAAAATGACACCATCTTCCAATGTCGGCATAGGCAAGTGAACTGGTCATCGTCGGGATAGCAGAGCTTTCAGATGATTTCAGAAATTTACTCATTCTTCTCGACACTGCCGGCCTATCTTTTGTTCTCCAGTAGCCATTTAAGATTTTATTTCCAGAAGTAGAGGAATTCTTTAAGAATATTAAAGTGAAAAGGAATGGGAAAGTCCTTAAGTCCAAAGTAAAAGGGATTAAGATAAAGCTGAACTCTGTTTCTCAACTCCTTCGGATGCCCTTGGTTGATGAGGAAGATGACATCACATATGAATATTATGATCAGGCATATAGCTTTTGTGGATTATCTGAGGTTATTAAGAACATCCGCCATCCATACCTCAATGCTGAGGGAAAGCTACTAGTTGACATTTTGGGAAAAGTTTTACTGTGCAAAACCACTTCCAAAAGTTTCATTTCTACAGATCTCTTCTACATGATAACCACCATCGTTTCAAGAAAGAAGTTCCAATTTGGTATGATGATTTTGGATAAGATAAGGGAGAGCATCAAGGCTCCTAATTATGCAAGGATTATCTCTCTAATGCTCCATAAGATAAATCTTAAGGTGTTTGATTTCTCCAAAGAAACAACCCTCCACCATATGAAAAAGGTATCAATCTCTTCTATTCAGAGATGGGAATTGAAATTGCTGAATCCTACCCAGGCTTCCCAAGCTCATGGGCATTCTACTGCAGAGGACGGGACTCTATCTCCCTTTCAACCTCATATTACTATCACATTGTGTGTAACTGCTGAGGGGGAGCCTGCTCCTTCTATTCAAGAAGAAAGTGTACCTACTCCACTAGCTACCGCCTCTCTCCCTCCAACCACTCCAGAGGACATTCTGTAAAATACACAAGTGCAAGAAACAATCCTTTCTATTGTTGAAGATATCAACAAGATGATTGAAGAACTCAGCTCTGAAGAGCCTCTACCTCCCCTCCAAAAAGAACAAGCTACAGAACCATCAAAAGAACCAACTCCAGCACCCTCTCCCACTCCATCTCTAGAATTCCCTGCTAACCAATCTCCTGCTACTGATAAATAGCAAGAAGACACCTTACTGATCTTAGATGAAAGAGAACCTTATCCTGAACCAGTTGAAGCTCCTTTGAAGAGCTTGGATTTCACTCTACCTATCATCATTAGTGAGGAAGGAGATGTACTGATTCACACCTCCAGTGCTCAGAGCTCAGTTTTAGTTGAAGAAATTACTCCATGGACTGCTCCTCCTCCTCCTCCTCCAGTTGCTCAAGTTGCAACTCCTGCTGCTAGTGTTATACTGGGAAAAATAGAACAAATGTTGATGGAACAAAAAAAAGTATTTTGATGACTCCTTGAAGGCTGTTCAAGAGAAAGTCACTGCTCTTGAAAAGGGAAATGAGCAGAGGCTTCGTAGAAATTCAACACAATACAAATGAACTAAAGTACTTGTTCGAGATAGGTGGAAAAGAATTGGATCACACAATTACTAGTGTTGGTCAGGTAATGGACCAATCAGTTACTTTGGCTAATAATCAGATTCAATTAGAAAAGAAGGCCCAAGAGTACCTTATGAAAATCTTTGAAGAAGTGGGTATTTTCAAAGAAGAGACCATAGAGAAACTCAGTGTAGAAGTCAGAAAGGGGGAGGACTTGTAAAAGAACATGTTGAAAAATTTGATTCTAATGTAAAGACTCTATGGACTGCCAAAATGGATGAGATTAATAAAGATGTAAAAGCTTAGATACAATCTGTGAAATTCCATACTTATGATACTGCTGTATAGGTACATAACCAGATATTCCCTGACTTCCAGGCTGTTCAGATGTCCTAATATCATTCCTCATCATCTCAATCGACTTGCAAAACTTCAGCCTGTTCAAATGTCCTGCTCCTCAACCTACCTTTTCTCCTAGGCCTAAAGGGCAAGCTCCTCCTCCAGAATTATATGCTCAGGTATAGGAATTAGAAATACCATAAGATCTACCTGAAGTTCAGATACCCAAAAGAAGGAAATATGGAGATGGAGCTTCTGCCAGCAGATCAATTCCAAATTTAAAGGCAGAGAAAAGGAAAGGTCAAGAATTTGCAGAAATCTTGAGTCCAACCTCAAAATCTTTGATTCTTGATACTCTGAAGCTAGTCTTGGAATTCAATGAAAATAGACGTGACCATTACAGCTCCTATGAATGGGACTTATATGAGAATTCTATGACCAACAGAAGAATTTATGATCGAGAACATGGAAGGAACAATCCTGCCTCACCTCCAAGACCTTCCAAATACTATCCTAAACCATTCAGTTATCAGAGAAGACAATAAGAAAAGAAGGACAAACAGCAATATCAATCCAAAGATTGATCATAGTTCAAAGATTATGGATTGGATTTGTGTAGAACTGAAATTTTGGAACAATTCTATTTATATAAATCCTTAATTTTGAGGATCCTTTCTTTGTCTTTAATTTTTGTGCATGTTATTCTATTTTTATCTTCTATATCTAGTATTTTTATTTTGATATAGTTCACCTTAGTGTAGAGGGTTCTGACTTTGATAAATAGGGAGAGATTGTTGGGTACTGTATCCACAATAACCTAGATTTGTTTGAAGTCACCCTTGAACTAAGATGAATTAAGTTGTATTTGATGTATTGCTTAAGTTATGTGTTTGCAGGACTTATTGCCAAGTGTAGACCAATATCAGTCTACAGTGGGTCACCAAACACAGAACCATACAATGTAATCCCTCATTGTATGATCCATGGTGTTGACTCATGTGTAGCCTCTATATTGGGATACACTTCATTTTCAAGCACAAGGTTTGATGAAGGAAGACTTTTTGCTGATTGGAATAAAGAAACAAAATTTTCATAAAACTGAAATTCTTCTAAGTGTTTTACTCGAGTGGAATTATAGTACTCGAGTAGAACATTATATGCACTCGAGTAGGTCTAGTCTAAAATTCGAGTAAAGGAAATGGTTCTCGAGTAGCTTGAATATATCTATCGAGAAGCCAAGTCCATTACTCGAGTAGACCTCTTCTCTTCCTCGAGTTATTAGTTTTTATATCTAAGAAATTTTCTAAGTATTACTCTCGAGTAGTTAATTATAACACTCGAGTAGTCAGTTAAGTACTCGAATAGATGAGCAGTTGATTCGAGTGACAGAAGAAAAGTTCTCGAGAAGCTTTTCCCCCCACTTGAGTAGAAAATCCCTGTACTCGAGAAGTTTGTTTACTTATCGAGAAGTCCAGTCCCAGTACTCGAGTAATCAATCTTTTCTTCCCAGAATTTTCTAAGTCTTTCTCTCGAGAAGTTCATTTCCACTTCTCAAGTAGTAACTCTTGCACTCGAGTGATCCTTACTCCACTCGAGTAGTTATATATTCTATCCAAATATTTCCTGAAATGCTTCTTCTACAGTAGTTGATATTATCCTCTCGAGAGCCAGTCTGAGTACTCGAGTATTATTTCATTCACTCGAGTAATTCAGTTAGATATTCAGAAAAATTCTATAAGTCCCTGTTAGACCAATTTTTCAAATATCTTGATGTGATTGGTCTACTTGACCGTCATTAATGCTAATCTAACCGTTAGGGAGATCTTATAAAAGGTCGTGTTATTTCGAATAACCCTAATAACAACAAGCGCGTGAATTCTAATATTCTAAGTTTTCTAGATCGGTCGTCTCCTTCCAAATTTACAGAAGCCGCCGCTCATCTTGAAGATCGTTAAGGCTGATTTCGATCCAGAACGACTTGTAGATCAAGAGCTTCTTCAATCTCTTCATTCTCTTTGCTCGTGTGAGTCCAAGTATCTCAGAATAAAAATCTAGCCAAGGGGCTTCATCAACATATTCTGATAAAGCCGAAAAGATCAAGAAGGAAGACTTAGGCAGAGATTTCTAGATCTGAGAAAGATTTTTTGTCTGTATTTTCTTATATTCAACTTATTCTTGTAGGAGATTATTCTTTGAGTGTAGGAGCATTGTTCTCCGAGTTATAGGAAGTTTTCAACTTCTGAGTGTAGATCCGTTTTGTGGATCGAGTTATAGTAACGTTGTTCCGAGTGGTAGGATTGTTTTAAATCCGAGAATAGTGGAGTAGCTGATTCTAGTGCTTTGCTAGATCGGTGAGAGGAAAGTGGACGTACCCAAGGTTTAGGAACCACTATATTTTTTGGTGTCGTCTGTGTTTACTTGGTTATTTCTCTGTGCTAGATTGCTAAATTCTTTATTCCGCAAATAGACGCTCAACTCACCTATTCACCCCCCCTCTAGGTGATTTAGGTAGACAACTTAAACATTTTTCAATGCATGTACTTGAACATACATCAAATACAACAATATGTGTATCATTGACATGTTTGACTTCTTCAAATCTGGGACATTGTGGGCAATGGACCCAACAATAGCTTTTCAGGGTGATTTGGATCTACCACGAACCTAAATGTAGGCGACTATAACGTCAGCAACCCCTCGTGAGGAGGGTACAATGAAGCTTCATCGGGAGAGATAAGGTCCATCCTCGTCACCTACCTGGTAAGTAGAATTCTTTGCTTAAGAAGGAATAGTTTTTCATGTCTTTGTTAACTAGCTCTCTCACAGTTTGTGCTGCTGGTAAGGTGTCTATTACATTGCCTTCTTTTGAGTAGGTTCTTCCGGGGAGACTGCCAGATGCGTGAACACCCTCACCACATTCTACCTTCAAGGATGACGAGCTACCACCATACTCTAAGCTTACTCTCTTCCTGGAGGACTTTGTTGTAGTAATACCCAAACTTTGATAAGCGGCATAACAATTATGAATTTGGAAGGTTTTTCTTATAGAAATGTTTGGTCAGGTGCATGTTGTACTTGGCTGGTTGAACCTCACAGGATCTACTATTCAGGAAAGAGACTAACTGTAACATACCCCAAAGTTTCTCCAAACCCCTTTGTATTAAACAAGGTATCAAACATATCATTAGGACCTACTAGGAATTTTATGTCGCCAAAAAATGAATAATACCAATAAGGGAAACACCAATTCCCTGACTCTAATATTTGTAATATTACCCTCAATGTTCCCTAGATTTGATTTGAAGAGGCATCATCATAAACACTAAGAGCATAGTTGTATTTGATGTTGTTTAAGCTCATCATGTGTATGATGTTCCTTGGAACAAGGTTTGACAAGTTGTCTAAGAGATGGTGATAGGTGGTCACAAGATAGGCAGGTAGAGAGATACCAAATCTGTCTAAGTCCACAGGCATTGAGTGAGGATAGATCACTCAACACCAGATGCAAAGAAATATGGTTAAGTTCACGGGCATTGAGTGAAGCAAGCTCACTCAATGCCAGATGCCAAAAAGCACTGAGAGAAGTTAAGTCAGTCAATTCCTGACTATTTGCAAGACAAAAAAGTGGCCAAGTCCACAGGCGTTGAGTGAAGCCAGTTCACTCAACGCCATACAACAAAAAGCATTGAGTAAATTTGTGGACAGTCAAAGCCCAGTAGTCTGCAAAGCAATTCTGTGGCTAAGTTTATTGACGTTGAGTGAAGGCAGTTCACTCAACACCATATAACAAAAAGCATCGTGTGATGTCAAAACTACTACATTGGCAAGAAGAAAACTCGACAAATGTAATGCCCCAGATTTTTAGATGTTTATTTAAATTCTTTTAATGGCATATTTATGATGTCAGGGCTTATGTTGACGCGTAGTAGGTGGGTACCATTATCACAGCATGGTTTTCTACTCATAGGTATCCAAGTTTTTTATTTGGGGTTTCTAGTTTGGCTATTTTCTTGTGAGTTTCTGGAATTTTCCCCGCGAGTCAGGTTTGTTTTGGAAATCGGTGGAGCCTTTTTGGGATATTTGGTTTTTTGACTTCGGGGGGTTTTTAACCGTGTTTGGGTTGTCGTATTTCGATTTCTACTTCGCCGTTGGATTCGTTGTGTCGATATTTAGCTACGGTGCAAATTTCATAGGATTTTGAGTTGGCTTAGATTTCGGGTCGTTTGGACGTTAATTTAGTAATTAATTATAATATAATATTATATATATATATATGTCTTTACGTCAAATCGGAACTCTATTCATCATCACTTTCCCTAGCCATCGTCTGTTTTGCGAAAGAGGAGAGGTCGACGTTGCACCGTACTTTCGACCGTCGATTGTGTGTGTTTGGGTGGTCGGTTTCGCCAGAGTAGTAGAAATTTGAAAAGCTCGCGCTGAGATCTACGCGTGTGTGGTAAGTATTTCCCGTTTCACGGATTTTTGGATGTTAGGGTTTACAGTTTTGACCCTCTTTGGTCTCGTAAAGTTTCAGGAATCGTTGCCTAGGAGTTCTTGTGGCCGATCCTTATCGCGGAGCGATCGGAGTGTCCGTTTTTCGGAAACTTTGAGGCAAGTGGTGATCTTTCCCTTGCTATGTAATTTCTTTCATTTCTTTCCCCTTCTTTACCTCCTTAGAATGTAGGAGTAGTGTAGGGAGTAGCCTTAGAGAATCCAATAGGATTGTGTAAAGTCAGCCAGGAAATTCGTAAAATATGATAACATAGTCTATGGAAAATTCGTCAAATATATGCCTTTTCTTCCTATTATTTAATCATATGTTGGATGCTTACTCTTGCAGATCTTATTGAAGAATGACTTCACTTCGCACTTGGTGCAATTTCTCTAACTCTACTATTGAAATTCCTGCTTTACTTGTTATAACTTGACTTTTTAGCTAAGGTTTATCAGCCATTCTTGTAGTTGGGGCTGGTAACCGTTCTTGTTTCCATTCGATTATTATCTACTGTTGATATTGTTTACCACTTGTATTTTCTTGCCGAGGTGTTCTTTCTTTGAATGCCTTAGGCTCGGAGCAGTATCAGGTTGAGAGGCTAGGGTTTGGTGGTGTCTTGCGTTCTACACCGGTTCCGGTTGCCTTTACCTCATCGATTGTGAGGTAGTAGTTGTTGTTTTGTTTTAGTTTAGACATACATACTTTAGTGGGTTTGTGTCATGTATTTGACGCCCACTGGTGGTTTTCTTGTAGAATGTTAAGTACTTGCTAGCTGTTAAATCTATTTCTTTTTGAATGGTTGGTTTTCTTACTCTCTAAGAAGGTTTTATGCTAGGATTGCATGTTAGTTACTCTTAAAGATATAAAATGTCATTTGCCTATTTCATTCATATCATAATTCAAAACTAAAGTCATTATATTTTAAGGAACGTAAAAGCTATTTCTATACTTAGACTAAATCTAGAGTCATGCATATCATGAGTTGTCCTAAATGGATGTTTATGCTCATCTAGGTTGTTAATAAAATATAAACAAAGTATTTTCCGCAGAGTATATTCATATTTTTACTTGTGGACTTGTTGATCCACTGAGCTGAGGGATACGACCACCCAAAACTTAACATAAATTACAGTTTTCTTCATAATAAACTTGAGAATTTCTTATAAGGTGTTAGGTTCGAGTTCTTGCCTTAGAATCTCCAGTTATCCCCTACACGACGTGGCATCATGGCACGTATTTTCTCTAACTCTGATATATTGATTAAATGTGTAGAAAATGCGGGTTGAGACAGTTGGTATCAGAGGGATAGGTTGTTGACAATTGGTCGAATGACTGTCTCTGGTTAGTTTTATATTGTCTAGTTCCATCTCATACACACATCGATGTGTCATCAATACATCTTGGCTGAAGCATGAACACTACACTCATAAGAATGATAAGAAGTATACGGGGCATATTATGAGGTATGGGATGCCTAATATATGTTTGTATATGGATCCTCATAAGAGGCATCATATGACTGTTATGCAGTATGAGATGCATGACAATCACCATATGAATGGACATTAGATTTTTCCTTTCGTTACATGCGATATAATGTAGTATGGGATGCATAATATTTCATGCGTATGCCGCTCATAACATACATTAAGGGCTTTATTAGATTGCATAGCACGACATGCATGACATAACATAGAATTAGCACATGTGCTAAGCTAAAGATCCACATGATGACATACATACACATATGGATTTAAAACAAAAAGGAGGGTAATTCATCCATTCATGGTTATGCACATGAGTCAATAGGGTAGCGGTATATCATCCTAAGTTAAGCATGACATCATTAAAAAAAATCCTAGAGCAAGTTAGCAGAATGAGCAAGTGTTTTTACATGAATGGTCTGAACTAAGGTGTGTAGTTCTAGCAGTTAAGCTAGGTTTTGATTGGTTGTTCGTTATTTTCTTAGGATGTTGCCTAAGCCTGTTGCGATAGGAGCGACTCCCCAGTCTAAGGGCGAGTCGTCTGGTGCGCAGAGTGAAGCAGTGATTGAGGGAATGCGGCAAAGCAATGAGGCTCTGTCTAGGCAGATGGTGGAGATGTAGTCGTAGATCAAGGAACTATTTAATGTAATTTCTGGGAAATAACCGAGGGTGCAGGACACTGCTGTGGGTCAAGCTATTCCCGTTCCTCTCACTCCTTTGGTGCCTCTAGTCCTACTGCCACTAGAGATGAACTTTATCTCGCATTTTTAGCGACTAGGACCTCTTTCCTATAATGGTAGAGCCGATTTCATGGCGTTGGATGATTGGATTATCGCAATCGAGGAGTTGTTTTTGTAATCTGGGAATTTTTGAGGCCAGCGAGTTATGGTAGCTGTATATCAGCTTAAGGGCCTTGTAAAGAGCTGGTGGTTGAGAGAAAAGGATAACCTCACAGATGGATGCTCATAGGAATTCTTCAAGGAGCTATTGTTGAAGAAGTTTCTGCCATTGATCGAGCAAGACCGCTTGATGAATAATTTTCTACATCTGAAGCAAAGACAACTTACGGCTAGTGAGTATGAGATTGAATTCAGCAAGTTGAGCCAGTTTGCCCCGGATTTGGTTGCTTCTAAAGCTAGCCGAGTCAAACAATTGTTGGGTAGTCTCAGGAGTAACATCTAGTAGCTGGCTAGTGCTTATGGATCTGAAAACTATGCTGAAGAAGTAAAAGCTACTCTAAAGGTTGAATCAATCAACAATGCTAAGAATCGAGGCATGCAAATGAGAAAGTATAAGAGGAAATCCAATGAGGATAAGATCTCTCAGGAATATGGTTCAACTTCAAGGAAGAGAAGCAAGGAGGTATGCAGTTTCTGTGACCAGTCATGCCACCCGTTTGAGAAGTGTTTCAAGAGATTGGGAGCTCAAAAGCAATAGAAAATGCATGCAATTCAAAGCGCTCCCAAAGGAGAGCTGGTTTGTGCTTCGTGCAAGCGGAAGGGGCACGATGCTGCCCATTATTGGTCTAAGGAAAGGGTTTGCTTCAGTGTGAAGAGAAAGGATATTTCAAGTCAGGGTGCCCGTAGTCTCAGCCCCTGCTGCAGCCAGTTCCACTTTAGGCATTACCGCCGGCGCAACATTTGGATAATGGGAAGGGCAAGTTAAATGTGATGACTATGGAGGAAGCACAGACGTCCACCCAAGTAATCTCAGGTTAGATTCTAATCTAGATCTAGTTTTTAACTCTTGGATTTAGTTTGATGTTTGCTCGTCTAGTTACGGATGCGAATTAATAGGGAAATTTAAGGTAAAGAACAGTTGGGCACATGTTCTTTTCGATTCTGGTGCTACCCACACGTTTGTGGCTAGGAATTTTATAGAGCATCATCGTCTGACTCTTGATCTAGTTGTCGATTCGTTGTATGTTAAGTTTACTTCCAGTGATTCAGTGGTGTCGGACCAAGGTATACGGAATGGTCATATCCTTTTAGGAGATTTCCTAGCTTTTGCTGATTTGAAGGTGTTAGACCTAGAAGACTTTGATGTGATCTTGGGCATGGACTGGTTGTCCAGATATGATGTGGTTATCCAATGCAATGTAAAATTTTTGTACTTCAAGATGGACAACGACCTCCCCAGGAGTGTTGATTGTTTTCGGCGCCAGGATTCCCCGATTATTTCTACGGTACGTACTCGAAACCTTTTGAATTCCGGTTATTTTGCTTATTTGGCTTCCATTTTGGAAACCATTGGTAGTTTACCGCACGTCAAGGATGTTCCTGTGGTGCGTGAGTTTCCTGATGTATTCCAAGATAGTCCTCCTGGTCTTCTGCCTGAGAGAGATATGGAGTTTATTATAGATTTAGAGTCGGGTACTCGTCCTATAGATAAGGCACAGTCTTGTATGGCCCCGCATGAGCTAGAGGAGTTGTGTACCCAGTTGGATGAGTTGTTGTAGTGTGCCAACCAATAGGATCAATTCCTCCTGGGCAACCTTTAAGCCTCTGCCGTCGGACACCTGACCACTTCCCTGGCCGGCCACCGCCACCACCACCTCCGTCGAGGTGGTCGCTATCGCCACGCGGCGACATAGCTGCCGATGGGCCTTTTCCGACAATCCCGACAAGCGGAATTTCCCGAAAAACTAGGAAATTTAAATTTGGATCGGGCTCAATTAGGCCCAATCTTCATACTAATTTAAACCTAAGATCTACCCACAGAGTTAGGAGAGGAGGAGGACCTTTATGGTGGTCTGGAGTCGCGCCGATCGTCGGGTCGTCATGGTGGTGGTGGCGCCGCTCGGGTTTCTGCAACTACATAGTGGAAGGGCTCGAATTATTCAGGTAAGTGGTGGGAAAAACTCCTCTCAGGCCACTGATGGTGTTTAAAGCCTCAGTTAGGGAGGGGAGAGGTCAAGTCATCAATGGCCATTAATGGCCATGAATAGCCTTTCTTGGCCATGGTGGTTCACTGCATTCAGTTAGTGGAAAAGCCTGGAAAGGCTCTTGATCTTCTCAGGGTTGTTAGGGGAGATGAATCAAGCAATGAAGAGTGGTCCTTGGCTTCCTTATGCCATGAATGGCTTTAACCCATTTTCTCTCTCCTCCATTAAAGAGAATTTGAAGCTTTCTCTCTCCTGCCACTCATGGACGAAATTGTTCATCACACTAGCCTAATTGCAGCCCACTAATTCCTAATATTAAATGATTAAAAGGTGGTTAGCCCAAGTGAATAGGGCTTGAGCTTGGGTTAGCCCATTTGGGCTAAGTTGACCTAAACTAGACTAGGGTTGAACTTGGTAATTTTGACCTTATGGGTTTACCCCAAAGGGTCCTTAGTGACCCATTGGGGTCCACTATGGCCTAGGTAGGGCTTGGTATGGTTATATTGGCACTTGGTGGGTCACTTGACCCTTAGTAATGACACTTTGACCAAGTTAGGGCTAGAGTTGACTTGGGTCAACTCAGGCTCTAGGGTTCACCCCAATGGATCTTTGGTGACCCATTGACCCAACTTTAGGTCTAGGAAGACCTTGGTAGGGTGGGTTGGGCTCATTAGGGCGCATTTCCCTTAATTAGGGCACCTTGCTCAATTTAGGCCAAGGATGGTCCTAGGTCAACTTGGCCACCCTGGGTTGACTCTAATGGACCCTTAGGGCATTTCAATATATTGGTGAGGTCATAGTGGGGTCTTGGAGTCATGGTGGGGCCTCATGATCATCCTAAACTAGTGTTTAGGAATCAATTATTTGCAGACCATAATGATTTTACCTATATTCCTAGGTCCACTTGGTCTTCTTGGGCTTCCTAGGGTTTTTCATGACCTAGTCATGACAAAACCACACCTAGGGGGTCTAATTGTATGAGGGATGTTACAACGCGCACTTTATCTTCTTCAATCAGCTTGTGCCACTCGAAATAGCACTCAATCTTCATAACCCAGTCTAGGAAGACTTGGGGTTCACCCAATCCATCGTATGATGGGGGTTTGACTCGGACTGCCCTAGTTGTATCAAACTCGTACGGTGTCACGACCCGCATTTCCTCATTAATAAAATTATATCAGTGTATGAGAAAATGCGTGTCGTGATTCCACGTCATATATGGGATAACTGTAGACATTCAGGAAAAACACCAGACTCAAAAGCTTAAAGAGACTCATGACTTATTATGAATGAAAACCTAGTTAAATTAGATGGCCATATCCCTCAGCATAGGGGATCATCTAGTACTCAATTAAATATCATTATACGCAGCGGAAAATACTTTGGTTAAGGTGATTTGACATCCTACATGAGCGTAAACGTCCCCAAAGGACAACTCATGATATGCAAGACTCTAAATTTAGTATAGTATAAAACAATAGTCTTTATGTTACTTTGAAAAGTAGTGCTTTAGTTTTATAAACATGACGTGCATGAGGTACATATAATAATGCTTTTAAGGTTTAAAATACCTAACATGCAAGCTAGCATAATTCATTCCCAGAGAGCAAGTAAACAACCCCCATAAAGGCAAATAAAATAAAAGTTGCAGTTCATACTTAGCATCACAAGAAAGCCACCAGTGGGCATCAATAACCTGAGACGGACTCATTGGTGAGTATGCATGTCTATACAGAAAGGAAGAAAACAACTACCTCATAGACTGAGGAAGGGGAGTCTCAACAACACAGGAGATAACAGTACACCCCCAAAAGAAAACTAGTCGCTCAACCGGCTACTGCTCTGAACCTGAGGCATTCAAAGAAAGAACACCTCATCAAGAATACAATCAAATAGAAATAGAGCATTAGGTCATAAGCAAATAAAAAGAAGGGGTTTACCAAACACTGTAATAGAATGCTATCAAGTTTAGCAGAAGGAAATAAAAAAGACAGCAAAAAGAAGCACTGTCCAAGGAATAAATCAAGCGCACCAAGTGCGAGAAGTTAGCAACATGCCCTACTAAAAACTTACAGCATCAATAAGGAAAACTTGTGCCAAATATAGCCATTTAGAAAAGGAAAGGTACTACCGGTCCTAACTTGTGAATTAATAGAAGTGGTAAAACCTTGGGTCCGGGTTGGTAGCCAAAAGCAGCCCTCTTCCGAAGAACCAGACCCAAAAACTCTCTAGGGTGAAAACAACCAGTGACAGCTCCAGGGTCCACACACCTAACCACACCAACCTAAACCGGGGCCTAACAGGTGGTGGCCACAGCTCAACACACACATATCACCCCCTCACCTAGCCATATAAAAAACCACCTGCCATAATCCACAATTCGGCATCCAAAAACTAGCCGAATACACAACACCAGTCCGAAATAAAACCCCCTCTATCCAAATTCGGAAAAAAATACCAGCCTAAGGAAAAATCGTCGAGTCCACTCGACGCCTCGTTGAGTGTGTACTACACACTCAATGCCAAACACTAAGTAGAGAAGGCATCGAGTCCACTCGATACCGCGTTGAGTGAGTACCATTCACTCAACGCCAAAATCTAAGCAGGGAAGGCATCGAGTCTACTTGATGTTGCGTTCAGTGAACTCCACTCACTCAACGCCAAAAGACTTAGTTGCAAAAACTCGTTGGACGAAGGCTTTGAGTGAGTTCAACCCTCTCAACGCTGTCATCGCTAATAGCCGAAGGCGTTGAGGGACTTCACCACACTCAACGCTTTTTACTTGGAAGAAAAAATATCGTTGGACTAGACGGCATTGAGTGAGCTCAACTCACTCAACGCCAAACGCAGACGGCATTGAGTGAGCTCAACTCACTCAATGCCAAAATACATGGAAAAATTCCTTAGACAGATGACATTGAGTGAGCTCAACTCACTCAATGCCAAAAGACTTAAAAAAAATTCTCTGGCCAGACGGCATTGAGTGAGATCAACTCACTCAACGCCAAAGTCAGACGGTGTTTAGTGAGCTCAACTCACTCAACACCAAAAGCAGATGGCGTTGAGCGAGCTCACCTCACTCAACGCTATCAACGTTTCTGGACTTAGTCTCTAGACAAAATCAGCTAGGCTTTGAGTGTGTCCATCACACTCAACGCTTTTATACTTAGCTTATAATTCACTCAACGCCTGTTATCCCGAGAACTAAAACTTAACTAAAAAAATTCTAATTTCCTCCTTCATACCCCTTCTACTCGGCTACTGCTACCAACTAAGCTGGGCTAAAACTAGCAAACTAAAATCCTACCTCGAGCCACTACCTGGACACAAAATAGTAACTAAGGAGGGAGAAAAAACAGAAATCTGGGCAATATTTATATTGAACTTGCTCGGGACAAAGCCTACAGCAGCCCTAGCTTCTAGGAGAGGAAAGTAAAGCTACTATCAAACAACCAAGAAAAAATAAAACGAATAAGAACAAGCTTGGCAATGGCAAAGGGGCACCATTTGCCTATACCTCTAGGAAACAACAGCCAAGACTTCTCACTCGGCACCGGCGGCAAGATCAGCCACCTAATATAAAATTTGAAGCTTTTAGAGGGAAAAAATGAGCAACCCAAAAAACTAGCTTACTAAGACAACTCGAGAGCAAGAAATACTTACCTAGGGAGGAAGATTCAGGTGATAGCAGTCCATATTTGCCCTTACCTGAGAAAAATGAGCTCTAACTTGCATGAATCGGCGGCCAAAAGCTCCAACACCTTCATCGCCCGAAGCCTTCTGCTGGAAGCTGTTCGCCCTTTCTTTTTGGGTAAGATGAAGGGGATATACTAAAATAAGCTATAATAAAATTTATCCAGCCACTATAGCAAATACATATAATATAATACTCAGCCACTAAGCTATTAAATTATTAAAATAAACTGCCACTGAATCTAAAAGCAGCCACTGAACTAAGTTATAATATACTAAGTATATAATATAATATACTAAATCTTAAGTATATAATATAATATATTAAACACTTAAGGCATATAAAAATTCGTCCACTATAACAAATAAAGATTAAGTAATACAATATTAATTAATAAAATAAAACGTCAAAACGACACAAAAATCCAACTATCTCGGTATTTAATGAAATTCACACCATATCTAAATACCCATACTACAAATCTAGTGGCAAAGTCAGAATCGTCATCCGACAAATAAAAAAACTCTGGCTAACATTTCCCGAAGCCAAAACAAAAGCATTCCCGGAGAGGCTCCAATGAATCACCAAAACAGACTCCGGCTCGATAGGGAACCTTGCAAACAGGCTACAACACAAGCATCAGAGAGCCTAAAGAGCTAAGACCACGCTCTAATAACGGCAAAAGGCTGAAAATGTGCCAACGTAATGCCAAATAAAGATTAAACAATCATAGAAAAATCGGGGGCGTTATAGACACTCCCCCTAAAAGAAAGTTTCGTCCCGAAACTTTACGCACAATACTTCTATCATAAAAGGGAAATAACAAACCAATAGTTATAAAGAAGAATACATACAAAGCAAACTCAGGGAAACAGATGAGGGTGAGCCTCCCTAATAGCCGACTCCAACTCCCAAGTCGCGCTTTCCACGCCTTGATTTCTCCACAAAAATTTAACAATTGGAAATGATTTCCTCTACAACACTCGATCTTGAGCGTCCAGAATGCGTACAGGCATCTCCACATAGGAAATATTTTGCTCTAACTGAGGCATAGAATTCAAAACTTGCCTGTCGCTTAGCACACACTTCCGCAGCTGGCTAACGTGAAAAACATCGTGCACGCCAGGAAAGTTCGAGGGCAAATCCAGCCTATAAGCTGCCGCGCCAATCCAAACAACAATTTATAAACGACCCTACATAACATGGATCCAACTTCCGGTTCTTACCAAACCTCTTGATTCCAACCATCGGGGAAACTTTAAGAAATACCAAGTCCCATACAACAAACTCCAAATCAGATCTACGCCGGTTGGCGTTCTTCTCAAATCGTTCTTGAGCTATCCGAAGCTTCTCTCGAATAAGCTTCACAATGACTTCCATTTCTTCAAGAGCATCCAGACCCAATGGAGATCTCTCGCAACCTCAGTCCAAAATAAGGGAGTCCTACAGCGCCTCCCATATAAAGCTTCGAAAGGAGCCATTTGCAAGCTTTCTTGATAACTGTTATTATAAGCAAACTCCATAAGCCTCAAGCGCTCATCCCACACTCCTCCGTGGTCAAAAATGTAGCATCTGATCATGTCCTCCACTATCTGATTAACTCGCTCTACCTGACCATTGGTCTGCGGGTGGTATGCGGTAGAATATCTCAAATCCGTACCCAAACTTTCTTGCAAACTCATCCAGAAGCGAGATGTAAACCGGGAGTCTCAGTCTGAAATAATGCTGACTGGAACACCATGCAATCAGATGACTTCATTTAAATACAGCTCGGCTATTTTCTTCATCGGATTGTCGATCTTATAAGATACGAAGTGAGCACACTTCATTAATCTGTCCACAATCACCCAAACTGAATCATATCCTCTAGGAGATCTCGGTAAACTCGTGATGAAATTCATCGAAATGCTCTCCCACTTCCAAGTTAGAATACCCAACGGAGTCAACTTGCCACCAGGCCTTCCATGATCGGCCTTAATATGCTTGCAAGTATAGCACTCAGAAACAAACTTGGCTATGTCTCCCTTCATCCCATACCACCAGACAATTTGCTTTAAGTCATGATACATCTTGGTAGATCTTGGATGGTAGGCAATAATAGAACTATGCGCCTCTCTGCACAACATAGCTCGAATATCAAAAACGACAGAATACAAAATCTGCCACGGTACTACAGAGTACCTGTGTCATTAATCAAGAAATCTGGTAACTCCCCTTTCTCAGCTCTAAGATATAAATGCAGCAGATCTGGATCATCTTTCTGATGTAACCTCGTAAGCGCAATCCAAGAAGGCTCTACTACTACCAAACTACTCTGCAAGTCGCAGACCCCAGCAGAAATATCCATCAAAATAAATTATTCCACTAATATCTTGGCGGAGAGATTAAAAATCTTCCCCGTCTTCCGACTTAGGGCATCAGACACCATATTAGCCTTGCCCGGATGGTACTGGATCTCAACATCGTAGTCAGCAACAAACTCCAACCATCGCCGTTGGCGCAGATTCAATTCCTTCTGGGTGAAGACGTACTTTAAACTCTTATGATCGGTAAAAATCTTTCACTGCGCGCCATAAAGCAGATGTCTCCACAACTTCAGTGCAAAATCACGGCTGCAAACTCTAAATCATGTGTAGGGTACTTCCTCTCATGCGTCATCAGTTGCCTGGACCCATACGCAATCACTTTCCCTTCTTGCATCAATACGCAACCAAGCCCAACATGCGATGCATCCAAATAAACATCATAATCCATGCCCTCCGTAGGCAGAGTCAAAACGGGAGCAGTGCATAATTTGTTCTTGAGCTCTATGAAGGCTTCCTCACACTTCTCGCTCCAAACGAAAGCCGCATTCTTCTGAGTCAATCTAGTCAAAGGTGCAGCCATGGTAGAGAAACCATCCACAAATCTCATGTAATAGCCGGCCAACCCTAAGAAGCTCTTAATATCTTTGGGTGTGCCAGACCTACTCCATTCCATCACAACAGCTATTTTCTCTGGGTCGACTGAAATCCCATCCCTATTAACCGCATGACCCAGAAACAAAACCATAGGCAACCAAAACTCGCACTTGCTCAACTTGGCGAACAACATATGGTCCCTCAAAACAGATAAGACTAATCACAGATGCTGGTCATGCTCCTTAGCATTGCGGTTCACTTTCAAGGACTATTCTTCCACGACTCCGCCGGAGTTTCACCGACAGGAGAGAAAACTTGTCTGCTTCCTTTGCTTCACGCCGGAGAGGGATTCCACAAGACT
Source organism: Platanthera zijinensis (assembly GCA_039513925.1). Taxonomy (NCBI): domain Eukaryota; kingdom Viridiplantae; phylum Streptophyta; class Magnoliopsida; order Asparagales; family Orchidaceae; genus Platanthera; species Platanthera zijinensis. The sequence goes on along the minus strand of CM077097.1, from coordinate 64,776,955 downwards.
AGATCTTGCCTTGGCTGATTTCTTCAATGAGGGGGCTGATTTGGGTGTTGTGGTGGGTGATCGGCTCTTAAAGGGATGAGGAGGGCTGGTCGGTTTTTTTAGGTAGGATAGGAGAGGGTCGGGTTGTGAGAGGGTGAGGGTGGCTCGGGTTTGATGGAGAGGGCAAAGAGAGCTGGCGGCTTTGGAGGATGAAGGGGGCTCGCGTTGGAGGTGGTGGTGGCCGACTTGAAGAAGGGGAGGAGTTGGATTTCCTTGAGATCAAGGGAGGGGAAGGAGATAGGTGGCCAAAATAGAGAGAGGGGTGGGGAAGAATGGCCGGCGGCCAAGGAGAGGGAGGAGGGAGGGAGCCGAACTCCAAAGAGGGAGGAGAGGTAGGGGGCGGCCAAGAAGGATGAAGAGAGAGAAATCTCAAAAGAGGATTAGGGTTTCTTAATTTTTCATTCACTTTCCTTATGAAAATAATAGAGTCCATGCCTATATATTGGCTTACAACAAGACTTGGCTATTTGCAGCCCAAATAATAAACATTACCAAAATTTAAATATAACATGATGAAATGAAACAAGTTAGAGAATAAATATAATTTATTAGTCTTCATCATGTAGGTGAACGCCATCGCAGTCGCCGTCGCCGTCAACATCTTTAACATGTAGGAAGTTGTCGTCTTCATTATGTAGGTGAACGCCATCGCTGTTGCCGTCGCCATCAACATCTTTAACATGTAGGAAGTTGCCATATTCATCAGGAGATGTTCTATGAAGAAGCTCTAGTCCCAACACCAACAGTAGAGATCAATTCAAGGCATCTATCAGCATCAGATGTCAAGCAAAGGTAGTCAAGATCATCATTCAAAGCAAACTAGCCAACAGGAAACTCAAAGTGTCAGTCAAAGGAATCAAGCCCAGAGAGGCCTCTGTCTCCTACTTATGAACCTGAATTGGATCCAAACTATAGAATGGCCAGGTTTAATAAGCCGATAGCTCTATCTCAAATAAGGAAGGCCAAGGAAGAAGGAAAGTACTCCTCTCAATTCTTTACTATGTCATCTTATTGAAAGAAAGAACTGGACAAATATCAGGTACCAAATCTTTTCAATGTTGACACCTATATGAATTTGCATCCTGAAGCTGTAGTGCTCAGAGCTGCAACTGTAAAAATTCATGGTGCACAAGACATGAAGATGACCCAAAGAAAAGTAGAGGACCCAAAAAGGAAAATGGTTTTCACAAAACCTTCTTCAGATTCTTCAAAGAAAGACTCTTAATTTTCTGCCTATGCAATTTGAATTTTATTATTGTTGTATATTTTTCAAAGCACAATTGTATATATATCTGCTGAATGTTTTATTTCTGCAATATATATTTTCTTGATTTATTATTTGTAAATAGTATCCTCACCACAATAGGGGGAGATTGTTGGAACTCCAGTTTAGATTTGGGCAAGGATTACTATTAGGATTGCTTAGAATGACCAAACATGTATAGTCTAGAGTCATAGGTTTTTTCCAAAATCAAAGTCAGCAGCACCTACTTAAACTGTTAGTACCCTTCAGAAGTCTTTAGAGACAGAATACCTCAAAGGAAAAGAAGTTAAAATGATTGTAGGAAAGTTGTTCGATGATAGCTGAACTCAGCTCGATGATCGTCGATCTTAGATCGATTAACCAAAGTTCCTTCTCTGAGTTGAGCTCGATGAAAGTCTAACTGAGATCGATGAACTATGATCTCATATCAGAAGTTCAGCTCGACGAAGGACTATCTCAGTTTGATGAACTTGGAGCTCAGATTGGCAAGTATATTTTTAGTTCGATGATCTTGGAGCTCAGCTCGACGAAGGAGAATTCTTAGCTTGACGAACATGGAGTACAGGTCGATGAAATCATTGCTGAGTTTGACTAACTCTTTCTAGGTTCTATTCAACTATTCTTCTTTGCAGATTCTCAGTTCGACTATCAGTTTGATTTCAAATTCCATTATATTAAGATAGTAATGCTATGATAATTAATGCTCAATATTCTCAAGATTATAGCCATTCTGGGAAGTATTAATTATGGTTTTCACAGAGTTATTGCTCTACCATATTTACTGGGACAGTTAAGGAAATGCATTCAAGACAAATATTAGACGTTCAAAATTCCAGAATTTCTACAGAGGATTTCAGGAAACAATTAAAAATTAAAATATTGTTGAATCTCAAAACAAATATAAAGTGATTTTCTTTCAGAAGAATATAGAGATACACAGATCAAAAATAACAATCACAAGAGAAATGAATCAGTGAAAAGTATTAGCAGATAGTGAAGAACAATACAGCTCCCACACACTCAGTGTTCTTCATCTGCTTCAGGCTTTCAAGAGATAAACAATCAAAATCAGTCTAAAAGCTTGAAGAGCAACATCATTTGAAGGCCTACACCCTGAAGCAAAGCTTCCACTCCTAATGAAATTCATACAACTCAGGGGAGCTTTGACATCATCAAGTCCACTAGTCTTCTCAGATCTTTGAGATAGAGAAGACAACATATTTTTATTTTCCATTTCTTATGTATAGGGTTTTTATCTACCTTCAAAAGTTAGCCCCTTTTGTTTCACAAGTCACCTGATCAAAAGACTTGAGATTGGTTTTTAGGCACCTGATCAAAAGCTCAAAGGGTTGTTATATCTCCCTTAGAAAAATAGATCTTGTGGTAACAGGGCACTTGAGCAAAAACCTGTGGTGGCAGGGCACCTGATCAAACACCTGTAGTGGATTCCTACCAGGGCGGTAGAAGAGTGAATGTACCCAGGTTTATTAGGGAACCACTATAAACTCCTTGTGTCGTCTGGTTTGCCTTTACTTTTTGTTTGTGTGCTGTGATATTTCTCTTTATACTTATATATATATCACAAACTTTTAATCCGTTGTAAAAACAAGTTAATAATATTTTAATACTCTATTCACCCCCCCCCCCTCTAGAGTAAAGATAACATCTATCCCTCACTTTCAGAATAGATTTGTCATGAGTCATGGGTTAGGGAAGATCACATGTAGGGGGATCTTATTACATTGTGTGCACGTAGATAGGGGGAGTGCATAAAACACACATATAGAAGGAGCGTGTGTGTAGGGGAAGTTAAATGTAACATGAAACCTGCTTTAAATGCTTTAACGTTTATCTCTAATATGAGCTCTATCATGCATCTCATTGTTATATCACATGAACGGGATTTGATATTATCAAAAGGGGTAGTTTATTGGAACCGACGGTTCACATATCCTTTGTTTTATAATTGTATTTGATCACATCATGTGTTTGGTAGAGTCTGTCGGTTTATAGGTTCAAGCGAAGCGAAAAAAGGCTCTACTGGCACCTACCGCTGAATGGTAGAAGCTACCGCTGGGTGGTAGCCTAAATTAATTCGAATGGGCGCTCGGGTTTCTACCGCGCAGTGCTAGTCCTACTTCCCGTGCTAGCATGAAGATTTATTCCATCCAGATGCTCTATGAGCTACCGTATCGTACTATTAATCTACCATATAGCGATAGCTTACTCAATGATCGTTGGATCGAGTTTTAGATTCAGTTGTGGAATGAGTTGTAGGAAAGGTTGTTCTCCGAGTTGTAGGAGTGTCGTCTCCAATTTGTAGGAGTTGCGGATCCGAGGTGTAAGATTTGTGGAAATCTGAGTATGGTGAAGTAGCCAAATCTAGCCCTTCGTGATAGATAGGCAAGGCAGGAAAGTGGACGTACCCAACTCAGGGAACCACTATAAATCTCAGTGTTTGTGTGCTAATATATTTAAGTAATTTATATTCCGTGAAAAGACACATACATCACCTGTTCACCCCCCTCTAGGTTATTTAGATAGACCCTAGATACTTTCAATTCATACCAGAGGAAGAGGAATGTCTTCAGACATCACTTATTCACCCCTCTAGGTGATTGGCAGACATGCCTTCACCAAACTTTGTTCTCTTATAGACTGGAGCGGGAGGAATATCTTATGCCATTTGAACTTTAGTAGAAGCAACAACTGTGTCCTGAAAGAATTCCTATGTGTCTGTCCAATGTTGAGGGTAATCCTCGGGAGGATGAACTTCAACATGAGCGGGCACAGCAGGTACTTGAGATCCAAACATCTGACCATGCAACCACATAAAGTTGTCATAGCAGTAGTCATTTGTTTTTTTTGAAATTTTATATCATGGCATCTTCAACTGCAACAACCTTTGCCATCATAGCCTCCTCCCCCTTTCTAACTTCATCAATGACAATATTAGAATAAGTAGGAATAGTGCTGTCAAAGTGAGCCATCGATCTATTGTGGGCATCAATCATTGACATTGCATTCTTATCCACATTATCAACAGTGTCTTTAGTATATTTGAGCCCTTGCATGTTCAGCTTGATAACTTTTCCACCCTCAATAAATAATGAATCCATCTTGGCATTGATAATACGTTTTATAGCCTAAACTATTATCGTATTTTCTATTTTATAGTGTACAAATCATGTCTATTATTAGTTTATTTTTACCCTTTTTATGTAAATTTTATTGCCACTAACATTTTCTTGTCCTTTTGCAGGTTTTCAGGAAATTTGTCAAAAATGCCTGACACGCCCCCCTGTCACGCCCTTCCTGGGCGTGACCAAGAGCGTGTCACCCGATCCCCAGGACTCCTGCTGGATGGGACAGGAAAATGGTCAAAACCGCTATCACGCCCCCCTGACACGCCCGCCCTGGGCGTGTCACTAGGCGTGACTATGGGCGTGTCCCCCTCTGCCGCAAAGCCTGCCGCCGCATTAAGTGCCATTTCTCCACAGCATGAAAACAGTACTGCCCCCCCCCATCACGGGCGTGACCTGGGGCATGACATCAACTTTTCGACGACTGACGGATTTCTGACCAATGATTTGGACATGACGTGCCTGTCACGCCCCCCCTACACAGGCGTGACCTAGGGCGTGACCACCAAAGTACCGAAGCAATCATCCATCCTGCCAGAATCCAGAGCCTGAGGTCAACATAGTACTGTCACGCCCCCTGACACGCCCCCCTAGGGCGTGTCGGAGGGCGTGACCAACCCGAGAAAAAATCTATAAATTGAGACCCCCCTCTCCATTTCAGCAAGCTTTGGTTGAGAGGGGGAGGTGCTGCCCCTTTGGTTCTTGAGTTTTTTTATGTTTTCTCTCTCTCTCTCTCTCTCTCTCTTTATAATTTTTGTTTAACCCTAGTTTAATCTTAGTTTGTTTTAGCTTTTATTGTAGCATTGCTCTTGCTTAGTGCTACTTGTAGGGCTAGAATAGGATTTCAATTTCATGCACTTGTAATTTTAATTTTCAATAGTGTAACTTGCCCCTTTTTATTAATAGAAGTGTTATTTGTTTAGCTTGTGTTCTTTTTATGCTTTACTACTCATCCCCCCTCCTCCACTCCATTATGATTAACTAATCCTCATTGTACTCAATCTTGATGATCCGAGGTTAGAGCGATTAAGTTATGATGTTTTAATTAATCTTTTCTTTTTAGGTTAGGGCCTTGAATTACTCTTGATTAATCACAGGTTGGAGGTATATTATCGATATATACTCTCCGCCTTAGCTTTCATTCTGGGCTAGCCGAGAGGCCGAAAGAATGAAGTGAGCACTCAAGAGTAAAGGGAGTTGTACGCACCCCTCGAGAGAGGCAGACGTCCAAATCTCCCGGATTGGAGTAAAATCCAATAGTGGGGTTCACCGCGTAAAGCGAGTTTTAGGCCTCCGATTTAGACGAGAGTCGGTCGGACCTTCCTAAACTCAGTTGTACACGACTTCGAGAGAAGCGTGTTCAAGCTTTAGGAACCTCCACGGTCAAGGACCTTTATCCTATTAAGTTCAGATTTTTATCGCATTTTCTTAATCGTCTTTAGCCGAGGTGAATCTTGATTGAGTGCAATTTTCAAAAATACTTACCAAATACGGCGTTACGCATAAGCTTTCCACTGCCTTCCACCCCCAAACTAACGGGCAAGTCGAAGTAGTTAATAGAGAAATAAAAAGAATTTTAGAAAAGACTGTTTCAACTTCTAGAAAAGACTGGTCAGCCAAACTTGACGATGCCTTATGGGCCTACCGAACTGCGTACAAAACCGCCCTCGGATGTACGTCGTATCAGCTGGTCTATGGAAAATCGTGTCATCTGCCCGTAGAGTTAGTACACCGCGCCTTTTGGGCCTTAAAATTTTTAAACTTCGATCCCCACTCAGTAGGTGACCTTCAAAAATTTCAACTAAATGAACTCGACGAGTGGCGTTCTTATGCTTATGAAAATAATAAACTTTATAAAGAGCGGACAAAGCGTTTACACGATAAACACTTAAGGCACCCTAAAAACTTTAAGCCGGGCGACCAAGTCCTTTTATATAATTCTCGTTTACGTTTATTTCCGGGCAAATTAAAATCTCGTTGGTCTGGCCCGTTTTCTGTTTTAGAAGTATTTCCTTATGGAACTGTTTTAATTTCTCACCCTGATAAGGGAAATTTCAAAGTGAATGGTCAGCGTCTTAAACTCTACTTTTCTGGTGATGATGATGTCAGTCCAAACATTTTTAAGTTTCTGCTTCACGAACTTTAATCTTGAACTTTTAATTTTTTTGCTAAAAACAATTTTATTTCGGGACAACAATATTTTTGGACAACATTATTCTTTTGATGCGTCAAGCTCAACGACGCTTTAACCAAAGGGCGCTCTTGGGAGGCAACCCAAGTTATCTTTTTCTGTTTTCTTTATTTTACAATTTTTGCCTCGGACGGCTCCGACAAGCTGAAGCTTCCGCGATCGCGGACTCCAACATTGCTGAATCCATCACGAAGTTCAAAGATGACATTCGGAGGAGTAGCATCACTCAGCTTTCACAGCAAATAAATCCGGGGAAGTACCTGTATTTCAATTCTTTCTTTCAATTCTGTACTTTATTTTTCTCTCCTTCTCCAATCCACTTCTTTAGCCATTGAGGGCAATGTCTGTTTTAAGCTTGGGGGAGGACTTCCTCCTTCATTTTTGCTTAGTGTAAATATTTTTCTCTTTGTATATATTTTAAATATTTCCAAAAAAAAATGAATATCTTAAAATTTCAAAAAAAAAAGCGAAAAAATTTCTAAAATTCCAAAAAAAAGAGAATATTTATCAAAATTGAAAAATATATATATGTGTTTTTGAATGGTTTAGACATCTTGGTATTTCAATAGTACCCCTAGTTTTTGTTTTTGTTTTACTCAAAATCTTCTATAAACAACTTAGTTAATTATAATATTTCTAATCGTCCTTTTTAATTATGTTTCACAAGTAAAATGTTGGCCATGCTGTGTTTCTAATTCACGGTAGCATGTTAAGGTGAAATATTTTTCTAAAACTCGCATTTCTATTATGGTTTTTTGTTGTTTATTTCCTTTACTTTCTCAAAAATTCATCATCCACTATTTTCTTTTTCATTTTTGAATAATTTTTGTAAAGTCAACTTTTGAATAACGTAGTAGATGTGAATGATCCATGTCACCTATTATTTCTATTTTCAAGTTAATTTCATCAATCTTCTTTTATTATCTAGGACTCGCTTTTTGAAAATTTTCAAACCTTTGTTTTAAATAAATTCAAAAGCGTGAAAATGATTTAGGCCATTTTTGTTTTCGTTTGAGCTTTCCTGCCAACCTAAAAACTTTTACCACTAGTTAACCGTTTTTGAGCCTTTTTCCGATTTCATTTGATAGCTCCTCCCTTCATTTCAGTTTCACCAAAGCCAAAATTTTCAACCAATCGAATCACACTAGTCTTTTTGAGTTTCATAAATTATTTTGACGATTTTGATAGGGTATTTTGTGTTTTTTGTGGGAGAAAGGTTTTCGAAAAAAAAAGTATGTTCGAAAGTGATGTTTATTTTTGTTTGGCCAACTCAAAAAGGAAAATAAAAATATTTATGGCCTTTGTTTTAAAAAAAATGAAAAAAAAAGAAGAAAAAGAAAAAAATGTGTATATATTTTTATGAAAGTTTTTGAAACTCTTTGCTTTGGTTTAGTGTGATTTTAAAACCTTCACGTTTATCTTTGAATTCCACTCCTAATCATTTTCCTAAACCAAACGTTTCTGCCCTATTTAAGTCCTTTTGATTCACGTTTTTTTATTTTTATTTAACAACTAAGAAAAGAAAAACAGTAAATCAATTTTAGTTTTGGATTTAAACCTAGATTTTTGTTAATTAAATTGATATAATTATAATGCGTTGCTTGGATCTAGTAACAACTCAATGCGTATTTTTCATTTTCGTTGCTTTGCTTAAGTCCATTTAAAAAAATCTCGTTAAAATTATGGATGATTTGTTTTTATTGAGTAAAGTTTATAAAAGTTTTACCATACCTAAATAATTGTTTTAGACTTACATTTCACCTTTTCCCTACTAAGAATTTCGCATAGTACTTATGTAGGCATAATTAGAACTTTTTGATTAGTCATTTTTATAAATATCTAGTTTTTATATTTTTGCTTGGGGACAAGCAAAACTTAAGCTTGGGGACAAGCAACACTTAAGCTTGGGGGAATTTGATAATACGTTTTGTAGTCTAAACTATTATCGTATTTTCTATTTTATAGTGTACAAATCATGTCTATTATTAGTTTATTTTTACCCTTTTTATGTAAATTTTATTGCCACTAACATTTTCTTGTCCTTTTGCAGGTTTTCAGGAAATTTGTCAAAAATGCCTGACACGCCCCCTGTCACGCCCTCCCTGGGCGTGACCAAGGGCGTGTCACCCGATCCCCAAGACTCCTACTGGACGGGACAGGAAAACGGTCAAAATCGCTGTCACGCCACCCTGACACGCCCTCCCTGGGCGTGTCACCAGGCGTGACTATGGGCGTGTCGCCCTCTGCCGCAAAGCCTGCCGCCGCATTAAGTGCCGTTTCTCCACAGCACAAAAACAGTACTGTCACGCCCCCCCCCCCCCCCCCCCCGTCACGGGCGTGACCTGGGGAGTGACATCAACTTTTCGATGACTGATGGATTTCCGACCAATGATTTGGACATGATGTGCCTGTCACGCCCCCCCTACACGGGCGTGACCTAGGGCGTGACCACCGACCGTACCGAAGCAATCATCCCTCCCGCCAGAATCCAGAGCCTGAGGTCAACATAGTACTGTCACGCCCCCTAACACGCCCCCCCTAGGGCGTGTCGGAGGGCGTGACCAACCCGAGAAAAAAATCTATAAATTGAGACCCCCCCTCTCCATTTCAGCAAGCTTTGGTTGAGAGGGGGAGGTGCTTCCCCTTTGGTTCTTGAGTTTTTTTATGCTTTCTCTCTCTCTCTCTCTCTCTTTGTAATTTTTGTTTAACCCTAGTTTAATCTTAGTTTGTTTTAGCTTTTATTGTAACATTGCTCTTGCTTAGTGCTACTTGTAGGGCTAGAATAGGATTTCAATTTCATGCACTTGTAATTTTAATTTTCAATAGTGTAACTTGCCCCTTTTTATTAATAGAAGTGTTATTTGTTTAGCTTATGTTCTTTTTATGCTTTACTACTCATCCCCCCTCCTCCACTCCATTATGATTAACTAATCCTCCTTGTACTCGATCTTGATGATCCGAGGTTAGAGCGATTAAGTTATGATGTTTTAATTAATCTTTTTCTTTTTAGGTTAGGGCCTTGAATTACTCTTGATTAATCACGGGTTGGAGGTATATTATCAATATATACACTCCGCCTTAGCTTTCATTCGGGGCTAGCCGAGAGGCTGAAAGAATGAAGTGAGCACTCAAGAGTAAAGGGAGTTGTACGCACCCCTCGAGAGAGGCAGACGTCCAAATCTCCCGGATTGGAGTAAAATCCAATGGTGGGGTTCACCGCGTAAAGCGAGTTTTAGGCCTCCGATTTAGACGAGAGTCGATCGGACCTTCCTAAACTCAGTTGGGCATGACTTCGAGAGAAGCGTGTTCAAGCTTTAGGAACCTCCACGGTCAAGGACCTTTATCCTATTAAGTTCAGATTTTTATCGCATTTTCTTAATCGTCTTTAGCCGAGGTGAATCTTGATTGAGTGCATTTCCATTTCATATTTTCTACCTTTCGTAGTAATCACCTATCTTGTGCTCTTTAATTAACTGCAGTAGTTTCCTTTCTAGCATAGTTCTTTGCTTAATAGCTTAACTTAATTGCGGTAGTTCTCTTTCTAGTATAGCTTTAATTCCTCCCTTGCACTTAGATTTTCTAAAACCCTAGTTTTTCCGTCGATAAGATAATAGCGTTCGTGTGAGTAAGCATAGCCAACAGTTCCCGGATTTCAATACGACACTTGTGTCCCCTTGCTATAATTCGATAGGTATACTTGCCTCATCGGGTTGCTAGTTCGGTTGCGTTTATTTTCTTTGAACCCTAGCGCGCAACAGGCATCAAGCTTCTCAACTTGGATTTTGACTTCAGTAAGGCCGTTGTTAACGTCTTGCTCAGTTTCCTGGACCTTGTCCAGAACCTTCTGCATGCAGGCTTCAAATTGCTTTTGTAGTCTTGCCAACATAATCTCTATTGTCTTAAAAATTGAACTATCAGTACTGAAGGTTGCAACATCTTCAGAAGTAATAATGGGGAGAGAAGGCAGATCTTCATTGTGAGACTCTTGGATTGGAGGTAATCTAACTTTAGAAATCAACACAGAATCTGCAGCAGCTGACAGGAGGATGCTCCTCTGCACCTACTTCCTCATCAAAAACCTCAAGTACCTCCTTTGGAATAACTGGAGGATTACCTGTTTCCTTGACAACTCTTTTGTCAAGTAGTTGGATAAACCTGTTCACCTCAGTAGCAACTGATATCGCAGACTGAGTCACCTCCCCCTTAGAAGATTAGGAAGGAACAATTTATCAGAGAGGGACAATCAGGTTCTCCACTGGAACAATCTTAGACCCTCGTCGAGTATCATTGATATTCATCGAATTCGTCATATATACTTATTAATACTCATCAAATTCATCATATATACTTGTGGTAGAATTTCTAAAATAGTTGGAAAAACATCTAAGTAAAATTTGTCGACTATCATCAAGTATACTCGTCGATTTTATCTAACGATACTTGCCAGATTCGTCGAATATACATGACGATATATGCTGAATTCGTCGAGTCATCCCGACGCTACTTCTCTGATTTTTTCCTAAGGAAAAAGCATTGAGTGCATCAATGGCGTCGAAAGCATTGAGTGCAGCGATGACGTTGAGAGCATCCAGTATACTAGCCGATACTCGATAAATTCATCGAGTATGTTTTTAGTCTTGGCGTTGAGTGCAATGACTGCGATGGCGTTGAGTGTGTCGACTGCGATGGCATCGAGAGCGTTGATTCTGCTAGACTATACTCGTCGAATTCATCGAGTATACTAGCCAATACTCGACGAATTCATCGAGTTTGACTTGAGCCTTAGCGTTGAGTGGCTAGCCAGCATGAGCTGGATTTGTCTAAGTCTTTTTCACCGTATATCAACAATCATTCGGAGAGTATACTAGCGATACTCGACGATACTCGATGAATTTGACTTAGGTCATTTTTCCGATTTTTTTTCAAAAACCAGGCTCGAGTTGCGGTGGCCATGTACAGTATTTTCGGTTTTTTTTTCTTTTGGAAATTCATTTATTGCCATTGTTATTTAGGATATATATATATATATATATATATATATATATATTATAGGGTGGATTTTTCATCTAACCATTATTGCTAATCGTGCCTCATTTTGAAATCGAGAAACTTTCCAAAATAACGCATCCCGTCGGCTCGGCCTCCGTACAGACTCATGATTCTTTCGATCGGCCACCGATGTGGAGTGCAATTCAATCTTCTTCAACTAATATGACTGGATATCTTCTCTCTAAAGATCTCTATTTCTCAAGATCTAGTCGTTTGAAGATTCAAGAGTTGAGATTCAAGATCTTCCAAGATTTCATACATTCCGAGTTCTTCAAGATTTTCAAAGTTCAACCTAATCGAAGACTGAAGGAGTGAAGACATGTAATCTCTATTATTGTGTGTAATAGTATTATTGATTATTCCTTTACTCTTGTAGGTGATTTTTCTCCGAGTTGTAGATCCGTTTGGGTATCGAGTTGTAGATCCATTTGTGGATCGAGTTGTAGATCCGGTTGTGGATTGAGTTGTAGGAGAGGTTGTTCTCTGAGTTGCAGGAGCGTCATTGATAGAATTGATTTCAAGATAACCCAAACACCAAGAGGGGGGGTGAATAGGTTCTTTCTCTTTTTCACTTAAGGCAGAATAAGAATTCAGTTCTTTAAATTGAATCTAACTATTCTACAGCTAACGCAGCAACCACAACACAGAATACACACATCACAGATTGCACACCGGTTTATAGTGGTTCCCCAAGGTCTTGGTATATCCACTTTCCCCCTTCACCTATCTAGCAGTTTGCTAGATTCGGTCTAACTTCTTCCTTCTTCTCAGATCCACAGATCTTACAGCTCAGAACCCTAAAAGGTTCCTACAACTCAGAATGTATCCACACTCCTACAGCTCAGGCTAACTGCCCTACCTCATCCTTTACACAAGGCCTACAACTCAGAGATCTATATCTCCTACACTCAGCCTTTATATTATAGGCTTACAACTCAGATCTTGAAAGATCCTACACTCAGCATTTATATTATAGGCTTACAACTCAGATCTTGAAAGTACCTAAAGAATTTGAAAATTCTTATAGATTGACTCTTACCCTTGTTGAGAGAGAAGGGATAAAAGGTTTCTTTATCAGTTCTTGATAAAACTGATTGTTGAGATCAACCTGTTCTTAGCTTTCTTCAAAACTTCTTGAATCTGAACTCAATAGGATTGATCTCCTTTGAAGTTGACTGGCTGGCAGCTTCCTTCTTAGATTTCAGAAATAAATCAGAATTCTTCTTAGGAGAATTGTTCAGGATCTGCTTCTTAAGAGACTTGTAAATGTCTCCTACTTTACTTCAAACAGCTGGAGCTCTCTCTCATTCTCCAAATCTTCTGAAGTTTCTTCTGAATTCTTGTTTGAATTCTCCTTAGACAAATTCTGTGTAGATTGCCACTTCAGACTGTCTTCTTAGATCTTCTCACGAAAATCTTCTACTGTGTGACGTGCTCTTTCTTGATCAATGATCAATACTTCATTAGTTGTTCGTTCGTGTGTTATATATTGATTTGACAGAATCCGTTTATATATAGACTTCATCCATAGTAACCGGCTGATCCGATTTCTAACCAAATTCTGACAATTCTGATGGATTCAGCAAACTTGTTGGAATTCACAGCTGTCAAGTCTTCAGTCATTTCTTAAACCTTTATCTTTATCAACAAAGCATCGAGACTGATCTTTATTATGTGTCGACACAAGAAGATTAAGTGTCTACACAGGCTTTTGTGATGTCGACACAACTCCTTTGGTATCGACTCAGCTTCAAGACACTGCATCTGTAGAATGTGTCGACACTGCTTCTTTGCGTCGACACAATCACTTCTTCACTTCACAGCAATCAACTTTATTGAAACTCTACTGAGTGTCGACAGAAGTCTTGTGTGTCGAGACAGTTAATATAGTCTAAGAATTTTGTGTGTCGACACTGCCTTCAGGTGTTAAAACAGTTGATGTCGACTAAAACTTCTGTGTGTCGACACTGCCTCCAAGTGTCAACACAGTTGATGTCGACTAAAATCTCGGTGTGTTGACACAGTTTCTTCTGGTGTCGACACTGCTTTTCCAAATGTCGACACAGGCTTTCTTAAGTGTCGACTCATGGACTTAGAAACTTTTTCCTGCATTTTAGCAAATTCTTAACCTGCACATATAAACTCAAAATAACATCAAATACACCTTGATATATATCATTGAGCTAAGTGAGGCTACTTCAAATCAGGTACACATTTTCCTATGTACCCAACAATCTCCCCCTATTTGGAGAAGTCATAACCCTTTAGTCAATGATATACACCACTTATAATAAACAAAACATTATGATATATATAAGCATTATATGACAATGTAAATTATAAACAAAACATATACCAATATGACATTACAAAATAATGATGAAAACTTAATGAACATGAAACCTTATTTTGTTTAAACTATCAAAAAGTTTCTTAACAATTGTTTACATAGATTTCTTTAATACTAAAGATTACATTGTTCTTGTAAATTCTAGTAAATCTATACTAAGGCTGATCAGGCTCCCTGATGACTATGCTTTTTTCTTGCTTAATCTGAGCCTGCACAGTAAGTTCTACATCATCAATGGGCTTCTTCCCTTTCAACTCTGCCTTCTTCTGTGCTTCAGCCTTAATTCTCTGCCTTTCAAAATAATGAAAAGGCTTAGGAAAGTATTTGCTAGTGATGGAGAAAACCCCCAATGTGTTAAAGTTGAAGATGATGATGGCGACGGTGACGACGTTCTCCTATAGTTGAAGATGATGATGGTGACGACGACGGCGTTCTCCTACATGTTGAAGATGATGACGGCGACATCAATGACATTCTCCTACATGATGAAGATGAAGACTACATGATGTGAAGCTACATGAGATGAATGCTTTTCAACATTATTTAGTTTATTTCTATTTGCATTTTATTTTCATCATGTAATGTTTAAAGACATTTAGTATTGTTTTTATTTTAATTTAGTGGGTTGCACATAACCTATGCTTGATGTAAAGCCTATATATAGGCATGGACTTTCATAATTTTACATAGTGAATGAAAAGATTAAGAAAACCCTAAACCCCTTGAAATTCTCTTCCCTTCTCCTCCTTGGCCGCCCACCCTCTTCCTCTCTCCCTCTTGGCCGCCGGCCACTCTTCCTCTCCCCTCCTCTTGCTCAGCCTCCCTCTTCTTCCCTCCTCCCCTCTACAAAATCTGAGCCCTCTCCTCCCTTCTACTCTAGCTCGGCTACCACAACCCCTCCCTAGCCGCCATCCTCCTCCACCAACACTAACCCAAGCACCACCTCAACTCCACCTTCCAATAGGCCCGACCACCATCTTCTCCTTGTGAGATCCCCACTCCAGTGTGAAGCGAATGAAGTGGACAAATTTCTCTCCATCCAGCGAAACTCCGGCGGTGCCGTGGAAGAATGATCCTTGAAAGTGAATTGGAATCATCTATTCTGGTTGGGTAGCGAGACCTTCTACCACTTGTGTGATTCTATTTCTAGATTTTTCATTTGGTGGATTACTATTGTGTTATTTTGGAATCGTTTTTTCATTCGTGGTTTATCTTTCCGATTGCATGTGTTGTTCTTCCTAGTTGTTTACTTTTCAGAGAGGTTTGGCAAGCCTCGCTTTCGTTTTGTTGGGAGAGATCTACCTTTTCCGAACCGAACTTTTTGGTAGATCTCTTTTGGTACAACCATTGCTCGGTCGGACCTAAGATTGGTCCTTTTAGCTCGAGAGAACAACGACCTATAGTCATTTGTTCGATCTTTAATCGGCGTGGCTACCGTACGCTAGCGTTAGTTGATAATATTGTTCGTGAGTGTACTGCGTTTTATTATCGTGTGAGGGTATTAGTGGAAGTAGAAAGGCATACGTATTATTCACTTTGCCGCCATAGGGTCAAACACCGTAGCCTACATCAATTTTGTATCAGAGGAGGTTCTTGTCAATTTTTTTAATTGGCACCCTCCCCTCTAATCGAGCACGCTAATCCGTACTTCCGTTTGCACGTTAGTTGTCAAAAATCACAAAAAAATTATTTTTGGCCTGCCAATAGCGGCTTAAATTTCTTATTTTTCAGCTAAAACATCAAAAAAAATTTATTAATAATCTTCATATTTTATTCAACAAGAAAATCCATTTTATATTAATATTACCCTAGTGGTTAAGCGGGAACAATTCCGACAAACTTATTTTTAATTGGGACAAAAGCATTTCTCATTGTATGTGCACAAATTCTGGAACGAGTTTTCTCTCCGGTTATCACAATATGGCCTTTGAAGTCAATGTTTTCTGAGAAAAATCTTTAGGTTCCCTTTGGAACATTAGAAAGCCATGTCATTGCCCAGTTGTAGATGAGATTAAGGCGTTGATTGGCCAACAAAAGGCTAGCCAAGTAGCACCACTTCTCCCAAGGCAACACCCTAGTTACCCTACTGATGGCGATAGTTCCATACCGATCTTTAGGAATGAAGATAAACAAAATTCCCAGGCCAAGCGGCAAATAATTGGTGATTTGGCAACCCTTAAACAAGGGAATAAGTCGGTCTCAGATTATATGCAACTCTTTAAGGATTTGACGGTTAGGAGCGGTGTAAAGGAATCGCCTGAGGTCACCCTTTCTAGGTTTCGTAGGGGGTTGAGCCCCTACATCCAGGGAAAGTTATTGCAATATGGTGTCACCGATATAGAAACCACCTTTTGCATGGCGTTGGAAATTGAGAAGCACCAAATTCCTAGGAGTAAAGTTCCATGTCAGACGATTACTATAGGTGAGTCTAGTGGCAAATCTGGTATTGGCCCTATTGAGGTCCTACCCCGATTATGCCCGTAAGACATTTTGAGTCTTCCCCTGAGTTGCAAGATTTAGTGGTTGATTCCCCTGATGAGTCTAAGGTCATGCCTAGGACTGTGCCCGTCACTGAAGGCGAGGCTGAAATTACTGATGATAGTATTGACGTTGAAGAGATTGGTTAGCCGAGTGACCTGGATGATGATTTATCCTCTAAGGAATCACCCCCATTCCCTTTCGATGATATTTCGGAGGCGTCTACCTTGATTTCCATGGAGTCTTCTGATAACCCTGAGGCAGTTGATATTCTGGTTGAGTCGGAAGAGTTACCTTATGCTGAGAGCTTACCCATTCGTGATTTAGGCAATGAAATGTTAGGACTCGAGCTAGTTATTTTTAGTCTGAGACATATTGTAGTGCCCATTCCTGAGATTTTTACTGTGACTGACTTGGACGTTATGACGGATGTGTTGGAAGTATATCCTTGCGAGAGAGTTACATTTTTGGAAGACGATATAGAAGTAGACCCGGATGAACGTCCCCTGATGCTAACTCCGTTGTGTGAATTTAAATGCGATCTTAACTCTCCCGATTTTAGCTTACCCGACTCTCCCACCTGATATGTTGACCCGACCAGCGGATCCTTTCGGACATGAATTTATTTTGCCTGATTTGAGTCATGTAATTTTACCATCCATGTTGGACCTCCCTTGGGACATGTCTCGTAGTGTGATAATAGAATTTGTGTGTGGTCACTATCTAACTTCTGATAGTCTTGTATCCTCCCGAATTCCCATGTTTAGTCAAATCCCTGAGTATACGTTGTTGATGTGGCCGTTGATTGTGCCACCTGATTTCTTTCTGCTAGTACCCCCAGATGTAGTCTCATTAGTTCCCCCTGATCTCATTATATTGGCGCCACCTGATGTAGTTCTGCTGGTGCCACCCTATTTATTTCCATTTGTGCCACCTTATGTAGTTCCGTTACTGTCATTTTCTATGTCAAGTCAACATGCACTAGTATTTGTAACACCCCAAAAAGCTCAAAATTGGATTTGAGGTGCAGGTTGCTTAACACGGCCTGGGACAAGGGCGTGTCCCAGGGCGTGTCGGGGGTACACGGCCTGGGACACGGGCGTGTCCCAGGGCGTGTTCAGGATAGTCGACGATCGGAGGTCGACGATTGTAGAGCCTGGGACACGGCCTTCGACACGGGCGTGTCCCAGGGCGTGTCACTCAATAAATAGCCGATTTGAGTCAGAAATGTACACGGCCCGGAACCAAGCCTTGAACACGGTCGTGTCAGATTTAACATGGGCGTGTCCAAGGGCGTGTGCCTACCCGTGTACTGCTCTGACTGGTATTAGCGCTCGTTGAGTACCGTATAACAGGTGTGACACGGGCGTGTCACATGACCGACATGGGCGTGTCAGGTTCGACACGGGCGTGTCGATGCCCGTGTTCTGGTAGTTTTCAGTCGGTGCGAGTGCCGCGTGTGCCGCTTAAGGGTACACGGCCTGTGACACGGCCGTGTCACAGGCTGTGTCGGCCAAAAGAATAAATATTTTCAGACAAATCTTGGCTGTTCATTTTCCTTAAAGAGGATCCTGTGGCTGGGGATCATTCCTGGGCTGATAAGGCCGGGAAAGAAGGAGGAAAAGCTCATTTTTGAGTTTCATCTTCTCTTTCTACATCTAAGAGAGAGGGGATCCGGCTGCCGGTGGTGCTGCAGTGGTCCAAATCGCGAGCCGAGTTCGGATTTGCAAAGGCAACGCTGCTGCGAAGGCTTTCATCCGTCTCAAATTTCTCTCCATGGCTCCGAAGCGAGTTCCTAGGGTAACGATTTCCTGCTTGGACATGTGAAGTCCTTAATTCCTGCATTGCATAGGGAAAACCCTTCCCCGCGAGTGTGTGGTGGGTTGTGGCGTCCCTTGGGGTAGATATGTGAAGTCCCCCTTGTTAGAGTCCGGAATTGGAGTACGGATCTAGGCATGCTGTGTGAAGCCCATCTGGACATGGTCTGGATTGGTGATGCTTGTTTGCATATCGGAGCAGACTCCGTGATTATGTCTTGTAGGCATGATGGATAAAGTACTGGAGAAAGTCCAAGAAATTATGAGAGTTGGACTCTCTTGTGGCCATGAGTTGCTACTTTGTGTGAGGTTGAGCCGTTGGGCTGCAACTAGGCAAATGCCGTAGTGGTGGAACGGGCAAGGTGAAGCTGTACCCGCGTCAGTCCAGGCTTGAGTCTGACGATTTGAGCAATGGGCAAGGTGGATCTGTACCCGCGTTATGGTTGTCTAACCTTGGGTGCTTAAGACCCCGTTAGGATCACATAGCGAGAGTCGACGGCCTGTGTGCCGATCAGACTAGAATGCTCATATTGGACCGTTATGTCTGGGACCTCTGAACGGTGGTGTGGTCGTGGAACTACGGAACACCGATAATGTTCCCTGAGTGCACGGAGCGTCGGGCCGTCGTGCCGACGTTTGTGATATGTGACTGTGCGGGCGTGCACGTCTTTCTTGAATTGCTATATATCATATTGGAAGATTGCTATGCAGGGATGGAATTCCGCTGCCCCGTGCCAGGGGCAGGGTCGTTATAATTGGTCAGCTGAATGCTGACCGTTGCCCTATTTTCCACCGCTTGGTGGATTGGTTCTTACAGGTACTGGAGGTGCTGGTCCGAGCGGGACTTAGCGGGCTAAAGCCCAAAGCTGCGCTGCTGCCCTCGAAAGCATTGTTTTGTTTCTTTTGTTCATGTGTGGCCGGGCTGCGTGCCGATGTCTGTAATCCACACTCTTGTTAAGAGAAACTGTTGTAAGGCCTTAAGGCCAGACTCTTGTGATGTTTGTTTATATTCCTAAGTTTTAGTGGACAATGTTCTTTATCTTGAGTTCAATTATTCAACCGTGAAACTTCCGCTAGAATGCTCTGTGTTAGGATGCGTGGTTATGATATTATTTCATGGCGTCTCCGCCTGTTTGTGGAATATGGTGTGGGGCCTCGGCCGGACCCTCTATTATATTCTTCTTGACGGGTAGAGGTGTTACAATTTGGTATCAGCTTGTTTGTCGATCTCTTCCGAATTCGCGGACGAATTCTTTTGAGAGGCGGCGAGCACGTGTCAGTGCCGTCGTTATAACACTTAATTTGAACTCAAGATTGTCCACTTAGGAATGCAAATACACTTGTTTGTTTTCATTGGTCGTTAACCTGTGTATTTTACACATATAGGTGACCAGAAATGTTGCGGGTCAATCCAAACCACAACGTTCTGTTGAGAGTGCGACACCAATCGAGGTGCCCACAACTCCTCCATCCGCTGAAACAGTCCGTCTCATCACGGAAATGGACTTGCTGTGATGAATGCTCAGCAGGCTGGGCAGGCACGTCCTGCAGTGGTGCCAACGCAAGCTAGGGTACGGCAAGAACCGGTAGAAGCCGAAGTTGATCCGCGAGTAGCAGATCAACAATGGAAGCAATTCTTGAGCTTTAACCCTCTGCAGTTTCATGGGGCGGGTACACCGGCCCAAGCAGAGGATTGGCTTGTAAAGATCAAGAGGATTATGAGAGCTATCAAGGTTGAGGAGGAACAGAAAGTCATGTTAGCCACTTTCCTACTGGAAGGAGAGGCGCGATTGTGGTGGGATGAGATTGAAATGCATCACTTGGCCGACAGGCAATTGGCAGAAATTACAATGGAAGAA
Source organism: Platanthera zijinensis (assembly GCA_039513925.1). NCBI lineage: Eukaryota > Viridiplantae > Streptophyta > Magnoliopsida > Asparagales > Orchidaceae > Platanthera > Platanthera zijinensis. Next base: position 64,756,765 of record CM077097.1, on the reverse strand, counting down.
TTTTCTCGATTGTTCTTAGCACAACATCTGTCGATGCAGCAAAGGATATCGATGGAAATGGAATTTCAACGGTTAGCACAGAGAGATCGAAGTGTGGATGACTACCTGCATGAGTTCACCCGTTTGGGAAGATATGCGGGCACGATCTTCGCCGAAGAAGAGCGTAAGACTAGTCGGTTTTATGCAGGACTGCGAGATGAGCTGCGGTATTTGCTCTCGAGTTCTGTGAGTCAGGGATTCCAAGCCTTTGTCTGTACGGCTCGTTCTTTGGGGACGGACATGAAACGGGGGCAAGCAAAGGGAAACTTGGCTTTTGTGAAGCCAGAGTTTAAGCCGCCGCGTCCGGACAAGTTTGGCTACCGAAAGAGATGGAATAAGAAGTCTAAGTCTTCGGGACAAGCTCCTTCTGCGACTGTGACGGATACATCAGGGTATGGATCTCGTGCTTGTTTTACGTGCGGGAAGGTTGGACACTTCGCACGTGAATGTCGATCTGGTCCTCCAAAGGGTGATAAGAAGACGGGAGCGTCTTATGCGGAGAAGGGGAAGGCTGTGGTGGAGTCTTCTGCCTCGCACGCGCAGCCCAGGGTCTTCAACCTTGGACAACAGGAGGCCATTAAGCAGGCGGATGTCGTCACACGTGCGCGTAGGTTTTATTGTTCTTGTTGTTATGATGTGTTGTGCTTGTTTTAATTGTAATGTTATAGGGTTTGTCCTTATATGAGAGTATCCGGCGCGAGCACTATTCGACATAGGTGCTTCACATTCGTTTCTGTCTGAGGACTTTGTCTTTCGTATCGGGGTGCCTATCCGGACCACGACAGACAGTGTAAAGGTGTTGTTGCCTAACGGATGTTTGATGTGCGCGGATCGATCTTGCGGTCTTGAGGTCAAGATAGGGAGTCGGGAGTTCAAGGTAGAAACATTAGTATTACCGATCAAAGAGTTTGATATAATCTTTGGTATGGACTGGCTTTTAGAGCAGCGTGCCTGTATAGATTGCACTTCAAAAGAGGTCACACTTGGGCAAAATACCGAGCAAGAGACCAAGTTATTGGTATGCAAGGGATGAGTGGGATGTTGTTATCCGCTCTCCAAGTTGTTAAGGCAGTTCGGAAGGGTGCGGAGTTGTTCTTCACACTCATAGAGGCGGTGGCGCCGAAGGCCAGTGTGAGTGAAGTGTCGATTGTGTCGGAATATGTTGATGTGTTTCCAAAGGACCTTCCGGGGTTACCTCCCCAAAGGGAAATCGACTTCGCTATCGAGCTGGTGCCGGGTGCGAAACCTGTGGCCCGTTCGCCATATCGGGTAGCGCCAAAAGAAATGGCCGAACTGAAAGTTCAGTTGCAAGAGTTGTTGGAGCAGGGATACATATGCCCAAGTATGCCACCTTGGAGCGCGCCTGTTCTTTTTGTGAAAAAGAAAGACGGTGGTTTATGACTATGTATTGATTATCGCGAACTGAACAAGCTGAGGGAGAAAAACAAGAATCCAATTCCACAGATCGATGACTTGTTCGATCAGCTAGCAGGCTCAACCATCTATTCGAAGTTGGATTTGAAGTCCGGGTATTACCAGTTGCGGATTAGGGAAGGTGACATTCCCAAGACAGCGTTTGGCACACGCTATGGTCATTATGAGTTCACAGTGATGCCGTTCGGCTTATGTAATGCGCCTTCGGTATTCATGGATCTCATGCATTGAACGTTCCGCGAATACCTGGATTTGTTTGTGATTGTGTTTATTGATGACATCCTTGTATATTCACAATCGGAGGAAGATCATGCAAACCACTTGCGACTATTACTGCATACCTTGCGAAGGAATAAGGTGTATGCCAAGTTCTCTAAGTGTGAGTTCTGGCTCTCGTCGGTGGCTTTTCTAGGCCATGTGGTTAGTGGAGAGGGCATAGCGGTGGATCCGGCTAAGATAAGTGCCATTCGTGATTGGCCAGTGTTGTCTTCGGTGGCCGAGGTCAGGAGTTTCCTTGGACTGGCGGGCTACTATAGACGGTTCGTGGAGAACTTCTCCCGGATTGCTTTGCCTCTGACTACGTTGACGAGAAAGGATCAGAAGTTCGTTTGGACGCCGGAGTGCGCACGAGCTTTTGTGGAGCTGAAGAATCGTTTGACCACGGCGCCCGTTTTGACGTCGCCATGTGGTACAGATGGATTTGAGATATACAGTGATGCGTCAAGAAGCGGCTTAGGCTGCGTTCTCCTGCAGTTTGGCAAGGTGATCGCTTATGGCTCACGTCAATTGAAAGTGCATGAGCGTAATTACCCCGTCCATGACTTGGAGTTTGCGGCGGTGATCTTTTCGCTAAAGTTGTGGCGACATTATCTTTATGGAGTGAAGGTGGATATTTATACAGATCATAAAAGCTTAAAGTATCTGCTCGAGCAAAAGTAGTTGAATATGCGACAAAGGAGGTGGATGGAATTCCTTGGGGATTATACCTTCGACATTCACTATGTTCCCGGAAAGGGAAATGTGGTCGCTGATGCCTTGAGTCGTCGGACTCTGGTGCGGGTAAATTGGTTGCGGATACATGATGAGCGGTTAATCTAGGAGTTGGAAGCTTTGGAGATATCTTGTGTGGAAATAGATTCTTCGACTAATGCATGCGTGAACTGGTTGGAGGTTCAATATGACCTTGCTGACAGGGTTCGGCGGGCAACGGAGTTGGATGAAAGTCTCCAACGCTATGCAAAGGAGGGGTCTGGTGAACAATTCTCCTAGGATGACGGTTTGTTACGGAAAGATGGCCGATTGTGCGTCCCTAGTGCGGGTAAATTGCGAGAAGAATTGCTATATGAAGCACACTTTACAAAGTACTCAATTCACCCTGAGAGCACAAAACTGTACAAGGACAAGAAGAAACTGTTCTGGTGGCCTGGTTTAAAGAAGGACATAGCCGCATATGTGGCTAAATGTCGTACTTGTGCTTTGGTAAAGGCAGAATGTCAACGACCGAGTGGTTTCCTGAAGTCCTTGCCGGTTCCGCAATGGAAGTTTGAGGATATTTCTATGGATTTCGTGCACGGATTGCCGAGATCTCAGCGTGGCCATGACTCAATCTGGGTGATTGTAGACCGGTTGACAAAGGTGGCCCACTTTCTACCGAACAAACGGGACGATTCAGTGGAAACGTTGGCAATGCTCTACGTGGAGCAGATTGTTCGATTGCACGGTGTTCCCCGGAGCATCGTAAGTGACCGAGATGGGAGCTTTACCTCGAAAGATTGGAGATTAGTTCATCAGATGTTGGGCACGAAGTTAGCATTCAGTACGGCCTTTCATCCGCAAACGGATGGCCAAACTGAACGAACCAACAGAACGATGGAGGATATGCTCCGTATATGCGCCCTGGACTTCGGTAAGAATTGGGAAGATCATCTTGTTATGGTGGAGTTTGCCTATAATAATAGCCATCAAGCGAGTATAGGCATGGCCCCATTTGAAGCGCTGTATGGTCGTAAGTGTCGTACACCGCTAGCTTGGCAGAAACTGGTGAGAATAAACTTTTAGGCAAAAAGGAAGTCGAGGATGCTACCTCAACAATACGCTCTATTCGAGAGAGGCTCTTAATATCCCAGGATCGGCAAGCCAAGTATTACAATGCTAAGCACCGGAACGTAGAGTTCACGGTGGGTGACTGGGTCTATTTAAAGATTAAGCCCTTCAAAGGCGTATCTCGGATTCGGCGGTTGAAAAAGCTAAGTCCGCGATACCTTGGTCCGTTTGAAGTGGTGGAGCAAGTTGGGGAAGCTGCCTATCGGCTAGCTCTTTCATCATAATTGAGTGGATTACATGATGTGTTTCACATCTCGGTGCTACGCAAAGCAATCAAGGATCCAGCTCAAGTAATTGACAATGATCGCGTGCCGGTTGAGTATGGGCTAACGACAAAGGTGAAGCCTATGCGGATCGAGGATCGAGCCGAGAAACAGTTGCGGAACAAAGTGATCGGGATGGTCAAAGTCCGATGTGACAATTGTGGCCGAGAAGAGCTAACATGGGAGCGCGAGCAGACCATGCGAGCCGAGTTTCCCGAGTTATTTTCGTAACTTGTATGCTCGTTATATATGTAATAGAAATATATAAATGTTTTGTTATTTTCTCCCTACTGTCTTCAAATTTCGGGACGAAATTTTATTAAGGAGGGGAGGATTGTAACACCCCAAAAAGCTCAAAATTGGATTTGAGGTGCAGGTTGCTTAACACGGCCTGGGACACGGGCGTGTCCCAGGGCATGTCGGGGGTACACGGCCTGGGACACGGACGTGTCCCAGGGCATGTTCAGGATAGTCGATGATCAGAGGTCGACGATAGTCGGGCCTGGGACACGGCCTTCGACACGGGCGTGTCCTAGGGCGTGTCACTCAATAAAGAGCCGGTTTGAGTCAGAAATGTACACGGCCCGGAACCAAGCCTTGAACACGGCCGTGTCAGATTTGACACGGGCGTGTCCAAGGGAGTGTGCCTACCCGTGTACTGCTCTGACTGGTATTAGCGCTCGATGAGTACCATGTAACAAGTGTGACACAGGCGTGTCACATGACCGACACGGGCGTGTCAGGTTCGATACGGGCGTGTCGATGCCCGTGTTCTGGTAGTTTTCAGTCGGTGCGAGTGCCGCGTGTGCCGCTTAAGGGTACACTGCCTGTGATACGGCCGTGTCACAGGCCGTGTCGGACAAAAGAATAAATATTTTCAGGCAAATCTTGGCTGTTCATTTTCCTTAAAGAGGATCCTGTGGCTGGGGATCATTCCTGGGCTGATAAGGCCGGGAAAGAAGGAGGAAAAGCTCATTTTTGAGTTTCATCTTCTCTTTCTACATCTAAGAGAGAGGGGATCCGACTGCCGGTGGTGCTGCGGTGGTCCAAATCGCGAGCCGAGTTCGGATTTGCGAAGGCAATGCTGCTGCGAAGGCTTTCATCCGTCTCAAATTTCTCTCCATGGCTCCGAAGCGAGTTCTTAGGGTAACGATTTCCTGCTTGGACATGTGAAGTCCTTAATTCCTGCATTGCATAGGGAAAACCCTTCCCCGCGAGTGTGCGGTGGGTTGTGGCGTCCCTTGGGGTAGATATGTGAAGTCCCCCTTGTTAGAGTCCGGAATTGGAGTACGGATCTAGGCATGCTGTGGAAGCCCATCTGGACATGGTCTGGATTGGTGATGCTTGTTTGCATATCGGAGCAAACTCCGTGATTATGGCTTGTAGGCATGATGGATAAAGTACTGGAGAAAGTCCAGGAAATTATGAGAGTTGGACTCTTTTGTGGCCGTGAGTTGCTACTTTGTGTGAGGTTGAGCCGTTGGGCTGCAACTAGGCAAATACCGTAGTGGTTGAACGGGCAAGGTGAAGCTGTACCCGCGTCAGTCCAGGCTTGAGTCTGACGATTTGAGCAACGGGCAAGGTGGATCTGTACCCGCGTTATGGTTGTCTAACCTTGGGTGCTTAAGACCCCGTTAGGATCACATAGCGAGAGTCGACGACCTGTTTGCCGATCAGACTAGAATGCTCATATTGGACTGTTATGTCTGGGACCTCTGAACGGTGGTGTGGCCATGGAACTACGGAACACCGATAATGTGCCCTGAGTGCACGGAGCGTCGGGCCGTCGTGCCGACGTTTGTGATATGTGACTGTGCGGGCATGCACGTCTTGCTTGAATTGCTATATATCATATTGGAAGATTGCTATGCAGGGATGGAATTCCGCTGCCCCGTGCCAGGGGCAGGGTCGTTATAATTGGTCAGCTGAATGCTGACCGTTGCCCTGTTTGCCACCGCTTGGTGGATTGGTTCTTACAGGTACTGGAGGTGCTGGTCCGAGCGGGACTTAGCGGGCTGAAGCCCAAAGCTGCGCTGCTGCCCTCAAAGGCATTGTTTTGTTTCTTTTGTTCATGTGTGGCCGGCCTGCGTGCCGATGTCTGTAATCCACACTCTTATTAAGAGAAACTGTCGTAAGGCCTTAAGGCCAGAATCTTGTGATGTTTGTTTATATTCCTAAGTTTTAGTGCACAATGTTTTTATCTTGAGTTCAATTATTCAACCGTGAAACTTCCGCTAGAATGCTCTGTGTTAGGATGTGTGGTTATGATATTATTTCGTGGCGTCTCCGCCTGTTTGTGGAATATGGTGTGGGGCCCCGGCCGGACCCTCTATTATATTCTTCTTGACGGGTAGAGGTGTTACAGTATTTGCCTCTCTTGTTCTTAATTTACATAAGCACGGTAAGGAAGCGTTAGTCACACACATGTCTTCTTATCAATATATCGCTAACTTACATAAGAGGGTGTCTCCCTATAAGTTTTTCGGTTTACTCTTGGTGCTACTCATCCCTGAACGGATGCCTTCGGGCACTTTAGAAATTTTGGCAAGTCGGCAAGTTAGAACTTTTCGGATTTTTAATCAATTATAAGAAACAACATATCTGTTGAAGTTAACAACTGAATGGGGTAACTCCGTGGCCGTCTCGTCACCCAGGCTCCCATTAGCTGGTATGATAGGTTGACCCCTCCGGGAGGCCATGTGTTTTTACCTCGAGGCCGTCTCGTCACCCAGGCTCCCATTAGGTTGCATGACAGGTTGACCCCTCAGGGAGGCCAAGTGCTATTACCCTGAGGCCGTCTCGTCGCCTAGGCTCTCATTAGCTGGCATGACAGGTTGACCCCTCGGGGAGGGGCCAAGTATTTTTGGCTCAAAAAATGCCACTCAGCGAATACGTTGGGTTGGATGTTTCTTTCCGAGCTTATGCCAACCTCGAAAAGAGCGGGGATTGTGTACAACCATGTATTCGCAGAGTAGGGTCCCCTCGGCAGGCGCAGGACCAACTATGTATTATTAAGCTTTTGGAGTGGTTTTGCACTCTTTGTCGCAAATTTAGTCCTTAACCTTGTAATATACTAATAGGGGAGAAAAATCTGCCTCCCCCCTTTTGCCACTTTTAGGGGGCAGGTGCGGCAAGCTGGCCGACACCCTCCCCGACTTGCTAGGTGCAAGATAGGAGCGGTGGGACCGTTCGGCGGCCAGTGTCTCGCACAAGTGGCCTGCCCTACTGGCGAGACCGGTCGGCAGCCAGGGTCTCGCAAAGGCGGCCTGCCTCACGAGCGAGACCGGCGAGGTGGCCTGGCTCTCGCCCAGGCGGCCTGCCTTGTGGGCGAGACCAGCCGGTAGCCTGGCTTTTGCCTAGGCGTCCTGCCTCGCGGGGGAGATCGGCTAGGTGGCCTAGCTCTTGCCCAGGAGGCCTGCCTCACGGGCGAGACCAGTCGGCGACCTGGTTCTTGCCTAGGAGGACTACCTCGCGGGAAAGACTGGCCGGCGTCCTGGCTCTCTCCTAGGTGGCCTGCCTCGCGAGCGAGACTAGCCGGCTCCTGGCTCTCACCCAGGCAGCCTGCCTCGCGGGTGAGACCGGCCGACGATATGGTTCTCACCCTGAACTTTGTTTTATTCGCGGGATTTGCCCACTCACCTCGGATGTCCAGGGGGTGGGGGTGGGGGCATGGCTTAGACTCCGCTCATCCCTAGACCTCTTTGGGCCGTGTTTTTACCGTTGTGCCTCCAGGGTGGAGTTACCTCATTACTCCCTAGTGTAGATGTTTTCTATTGGCTCATGGCCTTTTTGTCCTAAGGGTATTTCTGACCTTTTGGTCCCCAGGCTTGGGAAAACAATCAATAGACCTCCTTGAGTACCTTTGGAGAGGATGAGTTTTTTGGCTTCCTCCTCCTTAGGCTTCTCTTTGGTAGAGTGTGAGAGCTCTCCAAGGTACCCATCTCAGCCATTAGTGATGGTGGAGAAGTGTTCTTGTGACCTTCTGGGTATGTGGTGGTACCTCCACGCTAGAGCCGAGGGTCTATTCCTATTTTCCTAAGCCTTGGGTCCGTGACATTCCCCCGAGTGTAGTAGGTTTGAGGTCACCCCTTTCATGGGACCCCGAACTCCACGAGAGACCAAGTTTTTGATTTCAACACTTCAGATCGTTATACATTTTGGTGGAACCAGGATGGTAGTCAATACTGGAACAATGAGCTTCCTTGCAAATCTTAGCCTGAATGTCACCAAAAGCGGGGATGCAAAATCTACCCCGATATTTCAGAGTATCTAACTCTTCCAAAGAGAAATCAGGTAGCTCTCCCTTCTCAGTTCTATTACGGAGATGCAACAAATCAGGACCATCCTTCTAGTGCACTATGGTAAGGGAAATCCAAGAGGGCTCTTCTGCTTCCAAACTAATAGGCCTAGTACTAGTCCCAACTTCGATGTCCATCAACAGGAATTCTTCCACCAGGGATTGCATAGTTAGATTGAAGATTTTGGCGATCTTCCTACTCAAAGCATCGGCTACTACGTTAGACCTTCTCGGGTGATACATGATCTCCGCTTCATAATCGGCCACATACTCTAACCACCTACGCTAGAGCAGATTTAGCTCCTTCTTAGTGAAGATGCACTTCAAACTCTTATGGTCTGTGTAGATCTTGCACAACGCGTCATACGGTAAATGTCTTCAAAGCTTCAGCGCATAAATTACAACAACAATCTCCAAATTATGTGTAGGATGGTTCATTTGATGAATCTTAAATTACATTGATCCATACGCTATCCCCTTCCCTTCTGGCATCAAAACACAACCAAGTCCAATGTGTGATGCATCCACATAAAAAGCATACTCGACTCCTTCAGTAGGCAAAGTTAAAACTAGAGCAGTACACAATCTCTTCTTCAATTCTTGGAAAGCTTCTTCACACTTATCACTCCAAATGAATGCGGTGTTCTTCTGTGTAAGTCTTGTTAGAGGTGCAAACAACACAGAGAACCCTTCCACGAGACTTCTACAATAGCCGGCCAGGCCTAAGAATCTCCTAATCTCCTTAGGTGTAGAAGGTCTCTTCCATTCCATCACAGCAGAAATCTTGGTTGGGTCTACAGGAATACCGTCCTTGCCCATAGCATGGCCCAGAAAAGAAACGTGGTGTAACCAAAACTCGCACTTACTCAGCTTGGCATAGAGTTTGTGATCCCTCAGGGTTGACAAAACTAAGAGTAAGTATTGAGCATGCTCCGCAACACTACAGGAATACACAAGGACATCATCTATGAACACGACCACGAAATGGTCCAAGAAATCCTTTAGCTCTCTATTCATTAAGTCCATAAAAGCAGAGGGGGCATTTGTCAAACCAAAGGACATCACCAAGAACTCAAAATGCCCATGTCGGGAACGACAAGCAGTCTGTGGTATATCAACCTCACAGACCCTCAACTGGTGGTAGCATGAACAACGATCATTCTTCGAAAAAACAGCGCATCCCCACAAGTGATCAAATAGATTGTCAATCTGAGGCAACGTATATTTATTCTTGATGGTAACCTTATTTAACTCTCAGTAATCTATGCAATGTCTCGTGGTACTGTCTTTCTTCTTTACGAACAAAACAGGGGCACCCCATGGAGAAGAACTTGGCCTAATAAAGCCACACTGCAGCAACTCATCCAGTTGAGTGCGCAACTCTTCTAACTCACGCGGAGCCATATGGTACAGTGCCTTAGAAATAGGGTGAGTACCTGGCTTGAGGTCTATCACGAACTCCACCTCTCTCTTAGAAGAAAGTCCTGGAATAATATCAGGAAATACATCTGGAAACTCTTGAACCACCGAGATATCCTCAAGATGTGGTGTAACAAAAGCTGTTTCCAAAGCAAAAATAAAAACAAGATACAACTTGCAACAATACTCTAGAGCACGACAAGCACATACTGTAAAAATAATGAGGGGACCCTTGCCCAGAAAACCATAGACACTCATAGGTTGGTCGTTTTCCATCTTGAAGTTCAGTCGCTTTGTCTTGCACTAGATAACTGCATCATACTTGGACAACCAGTCCATGCCCAAAATCATGTCGAAATCTGCCAGGTCCAATACCATCAGATCATTAAAAGTTAGGAAATCGCCTAGAAAAATAGGGCATCTCTGAATTCCTTTATTTGATACCACCAGATCTCCGGAGGGAAGATTGATGTTGAAGGAATTTCCTAATTGATCCACGTTCAAACGATGTTTATCTACGAAACTCTGCACCACAAAGGAATGGGTGGCACCTGAATCGAAAAGAATGCGCGCCTACCTATTCTTCACTTTAAACTCCCCTAAAACCGTAGCATACATAACTAAACGAGTGAAAACTAGGACAAATAAGGGAGAGTAAAAGTGAAACTAGAATCTAACCTGATATCACTTAGGTAGAGGTCTGAGATTCTTCCCTGGTCACCACGTTTAGCTTTCCTTTCCCTCTGTCCTGGTTTGGCGGCAGTGGAAGAGCCCGAAGCGTGGAAGGCTGCAGTGGGGACTGAGCCTGGGGACATGAAGACTTCAGGTGCCCCTTCTACCTGCACTGGAAGCAAGCCTTAACCTTCTACCAGCAATGACTCACATCATGTCCCTTCTTTGTACAGAATGTGCATACCAGATCTCCCTTGAGTGCGCCTTTGATGGAGAGCACCTGCTGCTGCATCAGAGTGGCAGTCCTTTTGAAACACCTTTCAAAAGGGTGGCCGGATCGACAACAGAAGCTACATATTTCTCCTCTGTTCCTCTTCGAAGAAGAGCCAGATTACCTAGTGCTTCCATCCTCATCAACTTTCCTCTTCTCTTTTCTCACCGCGAAACCTTGATTCTTGGCATTTTCAATCTCCTTAACTTTCAGAGTGGCTTCCACTACTTCAGCATAACTTTCAGCTCTATAAGTGCATGCCCACTGTTGTACATTTCTTCTTAGTCCTCCAAGTAAGCGCTTCACTCTTCCCGCCTCTAAAGCTACCAAATCAGGAGCAAATCTATTCAGCTTGCTGAACTCAATCTCATAATCGCTCACTGTGAGTTGTCTCTACTTCAGATGCAGGAAATTATTCATCAGACGGTCCTGCTCGAAAGAGGGTAGAAACTTTTTTCTGCATCATCTTCTTACAAGATTCCCATGAGCATCCTTCTTTAAGGCTCTCCTTCTCCCAAATCCACCAACTCTTTGTCAGGCCTTTTAGCTGATAGGCTGTAATCATTTCCTTCTGGGCTTCTGCAATCCCAGAATACGAGAACATTTGTTCGATAGCGATTATCCAATCATCCAAAACCATAACGTCGTCTCTCCCGTCATAAGTGGGAGGTCCCTGTAATGCCCCGAAAATTGTAAACGAGTCGGTCGCATCCTAAGTAATTTTTGGTGCCTTTATCGGGCTACACAGCCTGGGACACCAGCGTGTCTATGGCCGTGTCCTTCTGTGTTGGTTGGGCTGTGTCCAGGAAAGGATATGGTAGGAAACACGGTTTTGAACAGTAGTGACATGGGCATGTCAGGGATGACACGGGCGTGTCCTAACCCGTGTCACCATCCGTGTTCTTCTCGGGTTGAAACCCATGGTGTGTGGTAAGGAGTGCATGGCCGGGTTATACGGGCGTATACTGTATGACACGAGCAAGTCAGATTTGTCACGGGCGTGTGGCCACCCGTGTCCACCAAGGGATGTGACGGTTGGCGTGGCGGTTATGCGTGATAAGCCCCTAGTCACGGGCGTGTCGGGACCCGACACGGGCGTGTCATGTTGAGACACAGGTGTGTCTCGACCCGTGTCCTGCACTGGATCGACAAATTCGTGCAAGCAAGGCACACGGCCAGGCACATGGTCGTGTGCAAATCCATGTTTGGCTTATTTTAGTGACTTTTTGGCTGGATCCGAGACGTTCATTTTCTTTAAATCAAATCTGACGGCTTAGGATTAATCATCCTTACTTAAGGTCGGGAGTGGGGGTTAAACGCCTCATTTTCTTTTGGCCTTTCTCTTTCTTAAGTCTTAGAGAGAGGAGAAAGCAAGGAAGAAGGAGGAGGAGGACCCAGCCGCGGGCGGAGAATCGGAGCACCGAATCGAAAACCGAGACCAGATCCGCGGAGGCATTCTCGTTATAAAGCTTTCCATCCAGCTAGTTTCTCATGGCGCCAAAATGCACTTCAAGGGTAATGATTCTCAACTTAGACATGTGAAGTCCTCTTCCTTTCTGCATGAGAAACTCGCTCCCGCGAGTGTGCGGTGAGTGCGCGGTGTCCCTTGGGGTAGATATGTGAAGCCCTTGTTTAGAGTCCGGAATCAAAGTACGGGCATTGGCATTGTGTGTGAAGCCTACCTGGACATCTTTGTCTGGATCGGTGATGTTGCATTGTGCATTGATTGTCGGAGAAGACTCCGTATTGTGTTGTTCTTCGGGTTTTCTACATGGTAGATTACAACAGGGAGCCTTGGGGATTAACTCTAAGGTGCACCGAGAAAACTGGGCGGAAACGCATTCCTGCCAACTAGGCTGCCTGGCGCCAACCTTGTATAATTGGGATTGTATGTGCGAGGCCTGTCTCCAGGAGACATGTAGGGTCTTTTTTTGGAAAACGGTGAGCCCATGGGGTTCAGAATTATTAGGCCAGGGAGCCAAACAAGAAAGGCAAAACCGACCCACGCCATGCAGGTTCTGCCATGAGTACTACTGTATTCGAAGACGGTAGGATGACTTGAGCAACGGGAAATGGTGGAGTTGTACCTGTGTTATGTGGACTATGACATGAGAGTAGCAGAAATTGGCTCTCGTCGGTGGTATAATGAGAGTCTCAAGCCAGGGTTCGTAAAGACTTAAATGCTCAAAGTAATCTGTCAAGTCAAGGACCTCTAAACGGAGGTGGTATCTGGGAAGTCTGGTACACCTTCAATGTGCCCAGAGTGCACGGGGTGGGCGGCCGTGTGAGCCTCCACCTGTGGTGAACTATGCTAGGTTGTACTTTATCTAGGATTTTTGGATGGTAGTGAAGCCACGAAATTGACCGGATTCACTGAGAATGTGCCCTGAGTACACGGGGTGTTGGGTCGAGCAAGTTAACCGATGTCGCTGCACAAAGGCTCTAGCCACGAACGAGTGGGTAGCGCCGGAGTCAAACAGAACATGCGCCTAGCGATTCTTCACCTTAAATTTCCCTATGGGTGCACATAACTAAGGAACTACCACAACAATACTGCAAACATTCTAGTGAAACAAAAGTAAAACCTTCAGGCTTAAAAATCAACTAACCTGAGATGACCTGAGTCAAATCTTGAGACTCCTCGGAAGAGATCACGTTCAGCTTTCCCTTGCCCTTGTCCACCCGCTGAGGTGGAGGTAGCGCCTGAAGTGGAACTGCATGAAGAGAAGGCTGGACCTGAGGACACCTAGTCTTGATGTGTCCCTTCTGCCCATACTGATAGCAGACTTTATCCTTGGACCAGCACTGGGCAACATCATGCCCGAGTCGCTTGCAGGAGACGTCCCACCTAGGAGCACCCTGAATCGCATGATCCTGCTCCTTCTTCTGAGCTGCTGCCTTCTTGAAACATCTCTCGACAGGGTGGCCCGACTGGCCACAGAAGCTACACACCACTTTGCTCTTCTTACCCGGAGCAGCACCGGGTACCTGGGGTTTCTTCTCCTCTACAGACTTCCTCTTGTCCTTCCTCATTTGCTGGCCTCTGCACTTTGCGGTCTCAATAGCCTCCACCTTCAGAGAAGCCTCCACTACTCCTGCATAAGTCTTTGACCCATAAGCACTGGTCAACTACTGCACCTCGCTCCTCAAGCCACCGAGAAATCGCTTAACTCGATCAGCCTCAATGCTGACCAATCCAGGGGCAAAACGGCTCAACTTGCTTAACTCTATCTCATACTCACCCACCATGAGTTGCCTTTACTTCAGATGGAGGAAGTCGTTCATAAGGCGGTCACGCTCGACCGAGGGTAAGAACTTCCTCAACAGCATCTCCTTGAACCCTTCCCAAGAGCATCCAGCTACCAAGCTCTCCTTTTCTCTCAGCCACCAACTCTTAGCCAAACCTTTAAGCTGATAGGCGGCTATCATCACCCTATGGTCATCTACAATTCCGGAGTATGAGAACATCTCCTCCATGGAGATTAGCCAATCGTCTATGACCATAAAGTCTGCCTTCCCATCATAAGTGGGAGGGCTCAGCCTCTAAAACTGCGAGATGAAGGCCATCTCTGCTGGCACCACCATTGGAGGTCTTAAGGGTGCAGGAGGAGGAGGGACAGCTAACCCCCCTACAGGGCCTTGCACACCCTGAGTCTGACCTGCCACAACTACCACCAGGGACTGAATCTGGGCCTGCATCTCCACCATCTGCCTGCTCATGGCATCGCTACTCTGCCGCAAGCTCTCGATCACCGCGTCATTCTGCGCTCCAGATGACTCACCCTCAGATAGGGGAGTCAATCTAGTCGAAGGACGTCTTGCCATCCTAAAATCATAGCAACATTATTCAGATCCTATTACAATGGCTAGAACCAACTACAAGTACAGACAATACATATATATATATATGAACTTAAAGCTGCTAAACTTGCTCTGGGAGTTTATCTTTTTACAAAATTGATGTTATGTCCTAACCTAGGATGGTTAACCACCACCATACTAACTCTTGTGCCTAGATCGGGAATGTATGACTTTATATTACTTTTGGCTTGAAAGTTTATGCGTGTACATATGTCATCCTGCCAGTCTTTAGCTTGGCACATTGTGCTTATGCAATGTTATGCTATGCATGTTTTTGCTATGCATTCTAAAAAGGTCATAATGCATGTTATGAGCAGCGTACGCATGAAAATGTTATGCATCCCATACTACATAACATTCTCATGCAATGAAAAAGAAAACGAGCTAGTCGCAGCCATGTGGTGAGGTTATGCATCCCATACTACATAACCCTCACATGTTGCCCCTATGGTGGATCCATATACGATCACATATTATGCATCCCATACTACATAATATGCCTCGTATACTTCATGTTATGCTATGAGTGTAGTGTTCGTGCTTTTACCAAGACGTGCTGATGACATATTTGTGTGTGAATGACATGATGCTGAACTATTAATGCAATCAAAGGAAGGTTGCCCGACTAACTATCAAGAAACCTTCATCTGCTACCAACTGTCACAACCCGCATTTTCTCCGAATTTAGGAATTATCAGAGTATGAGAAAACATGCGTCATGATGCCACGTCGAGCAGGGGATAACTACTAACGCTCAGGAAAAACCATCTACTTTACTTTATGAAAGAAATTCATGAGTTTAATGATTAGAAAATCAGTTATATTTTTAGAGGCCATATCCCTCGGCTCGGTGGATCACCTAGTACACAGTTTAAAAACTATACTTATACGCTGCGGAAAATACTTTATTCAAGTTTGACATCCTAAAGGAGTGCATAAGTGTCCAAAGAGAACAACTTATGCTATACAAGACTCTACATTTAATTTATATTATATAATAAAACGATCTTTTTACGTTGTTTTGAAAATAGTGATTGAGTTTTATAAAATATGTTGATCATGTATTATACTTATAATAATAATTGTAGTTTTAAAAGTAACTAGCAACCTAGCATAAATCCTTTCCAGAGCAAGTAGATTATCTCCAGAAAATGGTAGAAGTAAAAGTAACATATCTAGTACAAAGGTAAAAACTACCAGTGGGCGCCAATAACCTGACACGAACCCACTAGAAAATATATAGGTGTATAAGAAAAGTGCAGAAAAACTACCTCACTAACAAAGCAACAGGATCTCTAGAGTCTAAGACACCACCAGCAACACCACAGCAACCTAGCCACCAAACTGGCTACTGTCCAGAACCTGAGGCATTCAAAAGAAGAAAGAATACCTCAGCAAGCAAAACAAGGAAAACTGCACGAAAGTGTCAATCAAATGATAAATGAAAGAGGAAAAACAAAGCAGTAAAAGTCACAACTGCCCAAGGCAAGATAAAAAGAAATGCACGAGGTGCGAGGAAACAGCATCAACCCTGCCCAGAAACTACTTCCTGCAGAGTCTACTAAGCTGCCAAGAGCCCAAAGTGCTGCAATCTACCAAGGAAGAAACGTCTAACACCCTAAACTGTGGGAGATGGTAGTAGCAAAACAAACAATGTGGATCTGGGTTTGAGGCAAACTCAGTCCCCCAACCACCATTTCCAAGAAACAAAGCTCGAGGGTCTACATGTGAAAGCACTACAGACCTCCCACCCCCTTGCCCAGCCCGTACCTGGGTCAAGATAAAAGAAAAAGGGTGGCCTTGGCTAATTTACACAATACCACCCCTCTTAAGAGCTCCAAACCACCACTACTAACCACAGCCCACGATTCGGCCTTTAGAAATGAAAAACATAGCCGACAAGGAACCTCAAAGAAAATCAAGGAATTCACTCAGGGGAAAAAACCTAGGTCGGGAAAAAAGTGTTGAAATGACTCAACACGGTTTGGCGTTGAGTTGGTCCCACTTAACGCCTAACCAGACCTTGGCGTTGAGTGAGTTAGCCTCACTCAGTGCCAGAACAGCCATGGCGTTGAGTGAGGTTCACTCACTCAACGCCCTCTAGAAGAATAACTCTGGCGTTGAGTGAGATAGCCTCACTCAACGCCAAAACAGGCACGGCATTGAGTGTGGTTCACTCACTCAACACCTCCCGCAGGAATCCTCTGGCATGAAGTGAGCTAACATCACTCAACGCCAAAACAACGATGGCATTGATTGAGGTACACTCACTCAACGCGCTGGTACTTAACCACAATCGGAGAAAGTTGCGTTGAGTGAGCTTGCCTCACTCAATGCCAAAACAGCAATGGCATTGAGTGAAGCTCACTCACTCAATACCCTACCACTTAGCCGCAAAAGAAGACTGCGGCATTGAGTGAGTACACCTCACTCAATGCCAAAACAGCAATGACGTTGAGTGAGGTTCACTCACTCAACGCCTTGGAACCTAGCCGCAATCAAGGCAAATCTGCGGCGTTGAGTGAGCTGACCTCACTCAACGCCAAAACGGCAATAGCGTTGAGTGAGGTTTTTTCACTCAACGCCAGAGGTTCTGGCCTAAAAGAAGGGCTGTGGCATTGAGTGAGTCTACCTCACTCAACGCCAAAGTAAAAATAGTATTGAGTGAGGTTCACTCACTCAACGCCACGAGACTTGGCCGCAAACATGCCTACGACGTTTAGTGACGTCACCTCACTCAACGCCAAAACTGAAATGGCGATGAGTGAGGTCGACTCACTCAACGCCAAAGTACTTAGGCTCAAAAAAGGCTGTGGCGTTGAGTGAGCACACCTCACTCAATGCCAAAGTACTTGGCTGCACAAAAAGCTACGGCGTTGAGTGAGGCCACCTCACTCAATGCCAAAACCAAAATGGCGTTGAGTGAGGTCGACTCACTCAACGCCAAAGTACTTAGCCTCAGAAAAGGCTATTGCATTGAGTAAGCACACCTCACTCAACGCCAAAGTACTTAGCTTCTCGGAAAAACTGTGGCGTTGAGTGAGTTCACCTCACTCAACACCAAAACGAAAATGGCGTTGAGTGAGGTCGACTCACTCAACGCCAAAGTACTTAGCCGCTAGCAGGGGTTGTGGCGTTTAGTGAGTCCACCTCACTCAATGCCTTAGTACTTAGCCAAAAAAACTCAAACTGACTACAGCTGTGGCGTTGAGTGTGTGCACCACACTCAACGCCAGACCCGCAAAGGCTTTGAGTGTGTGCACCACACTCAACGCCTGCAACCCGAGAGCCCAAATTTGGCTCTTTCCAAGATACACAGCAGGCACCCCCCTCTTACACTCTCTCTCTCTCTCGGCTTCACCCGCAAGGCAATAACTAGACAGAAATCTGGAGTCTAAATTGGCGTTATTACGCCGGTGGGCTGAGCACCAACAACACAAAGAGGGGGGCTCATTAGGAGAAACTAAACCCTAATTTCAGCAAGATAAAAAGACAAGCTTAGCTTCTACCCTAGGGCTAACCGGGATTTTTCCAATTCATCAAGAGAAAAAAAAATGGCAAGGGCAAGAATACCACTTGCCTCGATTTTCGGCAAAGCTTGGTTGACTTTCCCTCCTCTTCATTCGGCACTAGCAGCGGGCAGCACCTAAAAGAACATTCCCGCGCATTAATGGCAGAATCCTCAAGAAACCGAAAATCCAAGTCTCCTAAAACTCAACGAAAATCAAATCTCTTACCGTCGAAATGCAGATCTGAGCATGAGCAAGCCAAAGCCGCTTTCGGAATCGAATTCCGTCCACGAAAGCTCCCGGAATCGCCGTCCGAAGGCTAGGGCAGTCCACCGCTTCCGCCTCTGTTTTCCGCGAACAGGAGCAGGCAGTTTCGGTCTTGGGAAGAAGGAATAGAGTGGGCCCGCGACTTCTAATTAAGGCTTTTAAATAAGCCTTAACACGTCGGTTCAGCCTAACTGTAGCCTACCCGCCGGTTCTCTTATTAAATAAGAGGGTTTCTAATTAGATTTTACTAATGGCACACCAAAAACGACACGAAAATCGAACTACCTCAGAATTCGACAAAATTCACACCGTAGCTAAATACCCATGCTACGAACGCAACGACGAAGTCGAAATTAACTTTCGACAATGAGAACTCGAGTTATACCAACCTAAAGCTAAAACACAAGCATCCCCCTAGAGGCCACATCGGGTCACCCAAAACGACTCGGCTTGCTAGGGAGATCCTGCCCATAGGCTACAAAATAGGACACTCAGTTCTAAGGAGCTAAACCAAACTCCACAAATGGCACAAACCACAAAAATGCGTCACCGTAACGCCAAACGAGAATAAAATAATTGTAGAAAAAATCGGGGGCATTACAGTGCGTGCATGTGAGCATGGGTGTGTCATCATATTGCATGCATATCATTGCATTGCACCACATAGATCCTTATCATAAAAGTTTATATGGGCACTCTTATATGATGAGTTATATTCCTATTAAGCCAATTCGTATCATATAAGTTTGTATCAGCACTCTTATATGATGAGTTACTTTACTGTTAAGCCGATCCTTAACTTATAAGTTTGTATGAGTATTCTTATAAGTTAAGTTAAATTCCTATTGTAGAATATATATACACTGCTTTTGATAGTAGGAATGCTAGCATAGTTTGATATACATACTTGTTGTACATTGTTGGATACTCTTATATTGCTTAGTATTATACCACCTGCTTGTACTACTGCTTATATATATTGTACCTTATCTTTCTCCCGCTCGGTGCCTAAGAGCCACCGGGGTGAGAGGATGAGATAGCCACTTAGTCTTTATGACTAACGGTTTCTACGACTACCATTTAGGAGGGCATCCCGCGCATGGAGCCACAGTAGTAGCCGGTTTTGTAGGTGGGCAGCCAGGATAGGGTTGCAGATCCTGATGTTACGTTACCATCGCTGCCATCGGTTACAGATGTGAGTCTTCGAGAGATTCAAGTTGTAGCCCTTTGGGAATATTTTTATGTACTCATATATTATAGAAGCTGATATGGCTTCTTATTGTTGATTTATTAGTTGGACTTTTATACTTATGTGGATTATGACTTCTGTTTATATTCTTTATGTTTGGTTGGCATAGATGATATTGATCTTAACCGGCAGGATAGAAGTCTTGTAGTATCGGTCGAACTGTGCATCGGCATTACTGTAAGGCAGTTTTTCATGGCATAAGACTCCCCTCGTCTGTGTCTTGTGTTCCGTGAGGCGGGTCTTGCAAATGGTATCGTCTTGCAATGATCCTCAACTAAATAACTCATTAAAAAATGGTACCACCCCCGTTCAATTGGTCAGTTTGCGGACAAACTGACATAGCGGAAGCAGTGGTGTGCCCATGTGTAATTCACACTAAGTATTTCCAGTTGTTAACCTACGATAAGCCAACCTGACCTTAGGTTTGTACTTTTATGTGTAAATCCCGACACGTGTATAGCCTACAGAGGGCAATCCCTCCACTTTCGTCCCTACCCAATTTCAGCAGTCAGAGTTGGGACAGAATCTTATAGCAATCCTTGATGCCTTCAGGTATCAAGAGGCCCCAGTACAGTAGCAAGCTTCGGGCTCTAACTGGTTGAGTATCGTCCGATCCCTCTCCCGGCCTATTTACCATGGTATGGAATCAGTTGTTCATACTGAAGAATGACTTGATACTATGTAAGAGTTAATGGCTAGAATTAGATGTCCAACCAGTATAGCAGTAACCTTAATCATGTTAGTATTTGAATCGCACGCGAAGAGGTGGTGGAAGTCCCTCATGGGTTTCACTTTCCAAAGTCGGGTATTTATAGAGATCAGTTAGAATGAATTTTGTGAAGCCTTCTTGGAACACTTCATTCCCTCTACCGCTCGAGATTAGCTTGAAGAGAGATTCCTACAATTGATGTAAGGATCCAAGTCCGTGATAGAATACCAAAGGGAGTTTCTGTAATGCCCCAAATTCCTTGAGGTAGGAAATAGTTCTCTGAATGTTATCACTCGACAGTATCTTGTTATCGTACGACGGTAGCTAGGGAATTAAACTGTCATAGCTTTTTGGAAGCTAATGCCCAGCATTATGGTTACTGCTGGCGATAGACGGGTCAATGTAATTGACGAAGTTCTCGAGTGGCAACCACGCGGCGTTAGCCTTACCGGGGAGCGGTAGAAGAGCAGTTATGGAGCGCCCATGTGTCAACGCCCGATTTGAGTTTTGAGCGGTGGTGTCCTTAAGAAGCTAAATGATTTAGATACCGCGCGGCGGTAACTTCTTGCCGCAATGCGGTAGCGCTCGTAAACTGAATTCTAGATATAATCGTGACCGTTCGTTGGTTTTATTTAGGGATCTGATGGCTGGAGGTTGCCCCTGTAGGTATATGGCTGAGAGAGTAGGGTTCCATCTCACTTTTCCTTTTGAACTTCTCTTTCTAAGTGTTAGAGAGAAGAGAGAGTGAAGAAGGAAGAAGAGGAAGGAGATCTCGCCACCATTGGAGTTCCAAAGCTTCGATTCACAAGACGAGCCCAGATCTGCGGAGACAAGATTGTTATGGTAGCGTTCATCCATCTAGATCTTTGGCATGGCACCAAAGAGAGCGCAAAGGGTAACGGTTCTCTAATTGGACAAGTGAAGTCCTCTTCCTTTTGCATAGAAACCCTCTCCCGAGAGTGTGCGGTGAGGGTGAGGTCTTCCTTTGGGTAGATACGGAGTATCCCCATAGTTTTGCATTTAGAGATTGGAATCAAAGTACGAATATAGGTATGGTGTGTGAAACCCATCCAGTTAGGTTGGTCTGGATTTGTGATGTTTTTCATTATGCTTGTTATTGCCGGAGATGACTCCGTGATGTTTTTTTTCGGGTTTCTATACGGTAGATTGCAACAGGGAACCTTGGAGACTAACTCCAAGGAGCCCCAAAAAAACTGGGTAGAATATCATTTCTGCCAGGTACCGCGTGGCAGTAGTGCTACCACCGGCGGTAGCTCCTTGAGAGATTTGTTTGAGGCCTATGTCGTGGAGACCTGGGGCCAGTGTTTGATGCATGTTTTGTGGAGACCTAGGGCCAGTATTTGTGGAGCTGAGAGTTGTGAGAGCCCAGCTTGGTGTCTTGAGAGCCATCCGAATAACATAACATGGTTATGTAATGTCTGGAGAAATGGGAAGGATAGGCTGACCTGTGTCGTGGCTTTTTGCGCCCGACGATGTGAGCAATGGGAAATGGCCGAACCTGTAACACCCCAAAAATCTCAAAAGCCAAAGTGCGATTCAGGTTGGCTGACACGGTCTGAGACACGGGCGTGTCTCAGGGCGTGTCAGGTGTACACGGCCTGGGACACGAGCATGTCCAAGGGCGTGTCCCTATTCTCGACGAGTACTCGAGAACTGATAGTCAAGTGTGGAATATGGCCTGTGACACGGGCGTGTCATAGGGGCGTGTTTGGCACACGGCTAGGGACAAGGGCGTTTGCCTTAGCCGTGTCCTGCTCGGGTGATTTTGGAGATCATGTTACAGGGGTGACACGGCCAGGTACACGGCTGTGTACTGGGTGACAGGGGCAAGTCAGGCTTGACACGGGCGTGTCAATGCCTGTGTTCTAGTTTATTTTCAGTCGGTTGTGCACCGCTTCAGGAACACAGCCTGTGACACGGGCGTGTCACAACCCGTGTTCGGCCCAGGAAATCAAATTCAGGGCTGATCAGAGCCGTTCATTTTCTTTGACCAAGATCCAATGGTCTGGGCTCTTCCCTTGGTTGATAAGGCCGGGATTGAAGAAGAGAAAGCTCATTTGAGTTTCATCATTCTCTTTCTTAAGTTAAGAGAGAGAGGAGAGCAAGGCAAGGAAGAAGAAGAGGAATCCAGCCGCCGATGGTGCTGCGGTTGTCCAAATCGCGAGCCGAGTTCGAATTTGCGAAGGCAAGGCTGCTGCGAAGGCTTTCATCCGTTTCAATTCTCTTCATGGCTCCGAGGCGACTTCCAAGGGTACGATTTCCGTCTTGGACATGTGAAGTCCTACTTTCCTGCATTTGCCTAGGGAAAACCCGTCCCCGCGAGTATGCGGTGGGTTGTGGTGTCCCTTGGGGTAGATATGTGAAGTCCCCCTTGTTAGAGTCCGGAATTGGAGTACGGATCTAAGCATGCTGTGTGAAGCCCATCTGGACGTGCTGGTCTGGATTGGTGATGCTTGTTTGCATTCGGAGGAATCTCTAAGTATTTGATTGTTTGTGTGCAATCTGTGGTGCATACTTGTCGCTTGGTGCAGCAGAAAGTACTGGAGGAAGTCCAGGAAAGTGTGGGAGTTCGTTCAACTCTTGTGACCGTGAGTGTCACTTTACGTGGTGTTGAGCCGTTGTGCTGCAACTATAAAAAATGAGGCTTCGTGCCGAACAGGCATGGTGAAAGCGACCCACGCCTTTATTTGTGGCCTCAGGTACGATATACTTGGTAGTGGCAAGACGGTTTGAGCAACGGGGGGTGGCTGATCCGTACCTGCGTTACGTAGGCTGGACATGAGAGCGCCAAGACATTGGACTTTTGTCAGCGGCATAATGGGAGTCTTGGGCCTACGTGCCAGACTAAATGCTCATTGGTGGGATCCGGTGTTTCCGGTACACCCGAATGTGCCCTGAGTGCACGGAGCGTCGGGCCGTCGTGCCGGCGTTTGTGATATCTATTGACTGTGCGGTCGTGCACGTCTTTCGTAAGTTGCTATACATACTATTGAAACATTCTTTGCAGGGATGGAATTCCGCTGCCCCATGTCATGGGCAGGGTCGTTATAATTGGTAAGTGGAATGCTGAAAGTTGCCATGTTTACCACTGCTTGGTGGATTGGTTCTTGCAGGTGCAGGAGGTGCTGGTTTGAGCGGGACTTAGCGGGCTTAAGCCCAAGCTGCGTTGCTGCCCTAGAAGGCTTTATTTTGTTTTTTCTTATTCATGTGTGGCCGGCCTGCGTGCCGATGTCTGTAAACCACACCTTGTTAAGAGAAATTTGTAAGGCCTTAAAGGCCAAATACTTTAGTTGTATACATTCCTATATTATAGTGGACAGTTCTTATTACTCTTGAGTTCATGTTTTCAACCGTGAAGCTTCCGCTAGAATGCTCTGTGTTAGGATGCGTTGGTTTTGATATTATTTCATAGCGTCTCCGTCTATTTGTGGAATATGGTTTGGGGCCCCGGCCGGACCCTCTATTATATTCTTCTTGACGGGTAGAGGTGTTACAATTTGGTATCAGCTTGTTGGTCGATCTCTTCCGAATTCGCGAATGAATTCTTTTGAGGGGTGGCGAGCACGTGTCAGTGCTATCGTTATAACACTTGAACTCAAGAATGTCTACTTAGGAATGCAAATACACTTGTTTATTGAACCTGTGTATTCCTTTTGTATGTTTTCCTTTTTACTTGGTCGCTAAATTGTGTGTTTTACACATATAGGTGACTAGAAGTATTGCGGGTCAATCTGAACCTCAACATTCTGTAGAAAGTGCGGCACCAGCTGAGGTGCCCACACCACCTCCATCCGCTGAAACGGTACGGTTTATCACGGAAACGGTACTTGCTGTGATGAATGTTCAGCAGGCTTGGCAGGCACGTCCTGTAGTGATGCCAACGCATGTTGGGGTACGACAAGGACCGGTAGAAGATGTAGTTGATCCGCGGGCAGCAGATCAACAATTGAAGCAATTCATGAGCTTCAATCCTCAACAATTTCCTGGGGCAGGGTCACCGACCCAAGCAGAGGATTGGCTTGCAAGGATCAAGAGGATCATCAGAGCGATCAAGGTTAAGGAGGGATAGAAGGTTATGTTGGACACTTTCCTATTGGAAGGAGAGGCTCGTTTATGGTGGGATGAGATTGAATTGCATCACTTGGCCGGTAGACAACTTGCAGAGGTCCCGATGGACTAATTTTCTCGGTTGTTCTTAGCACAACATCTACTAATGCAGCAAAGGATATCGATTGAAATGGAATTTCAACGGTTAACCCAAGGAGATCGTAGTGTGGATGATTATCTGCATGAGTTCACACGTTTTGGAAGATATGCGGGTACAATCTTCGCCGAAGAAGAGCGTAAGACTAGTAGGTTTTATGCGGGACTGCGAGACGAGCTGCGGTATTTTCTCTCGAGTTTTTTGAGTCAGGGATTTCAAGCCTTAGTCTATACGGCTCGGTCTTTGGATATGGACATGAGAAGAGGGCGGGAAAAAGGGACCTTGGCTGTGACAAAGCCAGAGTTCAAGCCACCGCGTCTAGAGAAGTTTGGGTACCGTAAGAGATGGGAAAAGAAGTCCAAGTCTACTGGACAGGCTCCTTCTGCGGTTGTGATAGAGACATCTGGGAATGGATCTCGCGCTTATTTTACGTGCGGTAAGTTGGGACACTTCGCACGTGATTGCCGAGTTGGTCCTCCAAAGGGTGACAAGAAGACGGGAGCGTCTTATGTGGAGAAAGGGAAGACTGTGGTGGAGTCTTTTGCCTCGCACGCGCAGCCCAGGGTCTTCAACCTTGGACAATAGGAGGCCATTAAGCAGGCGGATGTCGTCACAGGTGCGCGAAGTTTTTAATGTTATTTTATACTGTGTGCTGTGCTTGTTTTGATTGTGATGTTTTAGGTTTTGCCCTTATACGAGAGTATCCGGCGCGAGCACTGTTTGACACAGGTGCTTCACATTCGTTACTGTCTGAAGATTTCGTCTTTCGTGTCGGGGTACCTATCCGGACCACGACAGACAGTGTAAAGGTGTTGTTACCTAACGGATGTTTGATGTGTGCAGATAAATCTTGCGGTCTTGAGGTCAAGATAGGGAGTCGGGAGTTCAAGGTGGAAACATTAGCATTGTCGATCAAGGAATTTGATATAATCTTTGGTATGGACTGGCTTTCAGAGCAGCGTGCCTGTATAGATCTCACTTCAAAAGAGGTCACACTCGGGCAGAATACCGAACAAGAGACCAAGTTCATTAGTATACAAGGGATGAGTGGGATGTTGTTATCTGCTCTCCAAGTCGTTAAGGCAGTTCGAAAGGGTGCGGAGTTGTTCTTCACACTCGTAGAGGTGATGGCGCTGAACGCCAGTGTGAGTGAAGTGCCGATTGTGTCATAGTATGCTGATGTGTTTCAAAAAGACCTTCCAGGGTTACCTCCCCAAAGGGAAATCGACTTCGCTACCGAGCTGGTGCCTGGTGCGAAACCTGTGGCCTGTTCTCCGTATCGAGTAGCGCCAAAAGAGATGGCCGAACTGAAAGTTCAGTTGCAAGAGCTACTTGAGCAGGGATACATACGCCCAAGTATGTCACCTTGGAACGCGCCTGTTCTTTTTGTGAAAAAGAAAGATGGTAGTTTGCGGCTATGTATTGATTAAATCGAACTAAATAAGCTGACGGAGAAAAACAAGTATCTGGTTCCACGGATCGATGACTTGTTCGATCAGCTAGTGGGCTCAACCGTCTATTCCAAGTTGGATTTGAAATTCGGGTATTACCAATTGCGAATTAGGGAATGTGACATTCCCAAGAAAGCATTTGGCACACGCTACGGTCACTATGAGTTCACAGTGATGCCGTTCGGCTTATGTAATGCGCCTTCGGTATTCATGGATCTCATGCATTGAACGTTCCGCGAATACTTGGATCTGTTTGTGATTGTGTTCATTGATGATATCCTCGTATACTCACAGTCGGAGGAAGATCATGCAAACCATTTGTGGTTGGTATTGCATACCTATTGGAGAAATAAGCTGTATGCCAAGTTGTCTAAGTGTGAGTTCTGGCTCTCGTCGGTGGCTTTTCTGGGCCATGTGGTAAGTGGAGAGGGCATAGCGGTGGATCCGGCAAAGATAAGTGCCATTCGTGAATGGCCAGTGATGTCTTCGGTGGCCGAAGTCAGGAGTTTTCTTTGACTGGCATGCTACTATAGATGATTTGTGGCGAACTTCTCCCGGATTGCTTTGCCTTTGACTACGTTGACGAGAAAAGATCAAAAGTTCATTTAGACGCCGGAGTGCGCGCGAGCTTTTGAGGAGCTAAAAGGTCATTTGACCACGGCGCCTATTTTGATGTCGCCATGTGGTACAGACGGTTTTGAGATATACATCGATGCGTCAGGAAGCAGCTTAGGCTGCGTTCTCCTTCAGTTTGGCAAGGTGATCGCTTATGGCTCACGTCAATTAAAAGTGCATGAACGTAATTACCCCGTCCACGACTTGGAGTTGGCGGCGGTGATCTTTTCGCTAAAGTTGTGGCGGCACTATCTTTATGGCGTGAAGGTAGATATTTATGCAGATCATAAAAGCCTAAAGTATGTGCTCGATCAAAAGGATTTGAATATGCGACAAAGGTGGTGGATGGAATTCTTAGGGGATTATACCTTTGACATTCACTATGTTCCCGGAAAGGGAAATGTGGTCGTTGATGCCTTGAGTCGTCGGACTCCGGTGCGGGCAAGTTGGTTGCAGATACATGATGAACGTCTAATCCAGGAGTTGGAAGCGTTTGAGATATCTTGTGTGGAAAGGGATTCTTTGGCCGATGCATGCTTGAACTGGATGGAGGTTCAATATGACCTTGCAGATAGGGTTCGGCAGGCAACGGAGTTTGATGAAAGTCTCCAGCGCTATTCAAAGGGGGGGTCTTGTGACCAATTCTCCTGGGATGATTGTTTATTACGGAAGGATGGCCTATTGTGCGTCCCTTGTGCGGGTAAATTGCGAGAAGAATTGTTATATGAAGCACACTTTACAAAGTACTCAATTCACCCTGGGAGCACAAAAATGTACAAGGACATGAAGAAATTGTTCTGGTGGCCCGGTTTAAAGAAGGACATAGCAGCGTATGTGGCTAAGTGTCGTACTTGTGCTTTGGTAAGGGCAGAATGTCAACGAACGAGTGGTTTCCTGAAATCATTGTCGGTTCCACAGTGGAAGTTTGAGGTTATTTCAATGGATTTCGTGCACGGATTACCGAGATCTCAACGTGGGAATGACTCAATCTGGGTGATTGTAGACCTATTAACAAAGGTGGCTT
Organism: Platanthera zijinensis; assembly: GCA_039513925.1. NCBI lineage: Eukaryota > Viridiplantae > Streptophyta > Magnoliopsida > Asparagales > Orchidaceae > Platanthera > Platanthera zijinensis. Next base: position 64,729,357 of record CM077097.1, on the reverse strand, counting down.
ACTTTCTACCGAACAAGCGGGACTATTCTATGGAAATGTTGGCAAAGCACTATGTGGAGCAGATTGTTCGATTGCACGGTATTCCCCGGAGCATCGTAAGTGACCGAGATGGGCGATTTACATCAAAAGATTGGAGGCTAATTCATCAGCTGTTGGGCACGAAGTTAGCATTAAGTACGGCCTTTCATCCGCAAACGGATGGCCAAACTGAACGAACTAACAGGACAATGGAGGATATGCTCCGTATGTGCGCCCTGGACTTCGGTAAGAAATGGGATGATCATCTTTTTATGGTGGAGTTTGCCTATAATAATAGCTACCAAGCGAGTATCGGTATGGCACCGTTTGAAGCTTTGTATGGTCGCAAGTGCCATACACCGTTAGCTTGGGCAGGAACTGGCGAATCCAAACTTTTGGGACAAAAGGAATTCGAGGATGCTAACTCAACAATATGCTCTATTCGAGAGAGACTACTAATAGCCCAGGATCGGCAAGCCAAGTATTGCAATGCTAAGCACCGAAAAGTGGAGTTCGCTGTGGGTGACTGGGTCTATTTAAAGATTAAACCCTTCAAAGGCGTATCTCGGATTCGACGGTTAAAAAAGCTAAGTCCGTAATACCTTGGTCCGTTTGAAGTGGTGGAGCGAGTTGGGGAAGCTGCCTATCGGCTAGCTCTTTCATCGGAATTGGGTGGACTGCATGATGTGTTCCATATCTCGGTACTACGAAAAGCAGTCAAAGACCCAGCTCAAGTGATTGAGAATGATCGGGTGCCGGTTGAGTATGGGCAAACGACAATGGTGTGGCCCATTCGGATCGAGGATCGAGCCGAGAAACATTTGCGGAACAAAACAATTGGGATGGTCAAAGTTCGGTGGGACAATTGTGGCCAAGAAGAGCTAACATAGGAGCGGGAGCAGACCATGCGAGCTGAGTTCCCCGAGTTATTTGTGTAAACTGTTTGCTCGTCTGTATGGTGTTACAACATATATGTAAAAGTATCACTTTTTATGTCATGCTTGCATCTCCCTACTGCATCCAAATTTCGGGACGCAATTTTATTAAGGAAGGGAGGGTTGTAACACCCCATATATCTCAAAAGCAAAAGTGGGATTCAGGTTGGCTGGCATGGCCTGAGAAATGTGCGTGTCTCAGGGCGTGTCAGGTATACACGGCCTGGGACACGGGCGTGTCCCAGGGCGTGTCCCTATTCTCGACGAGTACTCGAGAACTGATAGTCGAGTATAGAATATGGCCTGTGACACGGGCGTGTCATAGGGGCGTGTTTAGCACATGGCTAGGGACACGGGCGTTTGCCTTAGCCGTGTCCTGCTTGGGTGATTTTGGAGATCGTGTTACAGGGGTGACACGGCCAGGTACATGGCCATGTACTGGGTGATAGGGGCATGTCAGGCTTGACATGGGCGTGTCAATGCCCGTGTTCTAGTTTATTTTCAGTCGGTTGTGCACCGCTTCAGGAACACGGCCTGTGACACGGACGTGTCACAACCCGTGTTCGCCCCAGGAAATCAAATTCAGGGCTGATCAGAGCCGTTCATTTTCTTTTACCAAGATCCAATGGTCTGGGCTCTTCCCTGGGTTGATAAGGCCGGGATTGAAGAAGAGAAAGCTCATTTGAGTTTCATCATTCTCTTTCTAAAGTTAAGAGAGAGAGGAGAGCAAGGCAAGGAATAAGAAGAGGAATCCGGCCGCCGGTGGTGCTGCGGTTGTCAAAATCGCGAGCTGAGTTCGGATTTCTGAAGGCAAGGCTGCTGCGAAGGCTTTCATCTGTCTCAATTCTCTCCATGGCTCCTAGGCGACTTCCAAGGGTAATGATTTCTATCTTAGACATGTGAAGTCCTACTTTCCTGCATTTGCATAGGGAAAACCCGTCCCCGCGAGTGTGCGGTGGGTTGTGGTGTCCCTTGGGGTAGATATGTGAAGTCCCCCTTATTAAAGTCTGGAATTGGAGTACGGATCTAGGCATGTTGTGTGAAGCCCATCTAGACGTGCTGGTCTGGATTGGTGATGCTTGTTTGTATTCGGAGGAATCTCCGAGTATTTGATTGTTTGTGTGCAATCTGTGGTGCATACCTATCGCTTGGTGCAGCAGGAAGTACTGGAGGAAGTCCAGGAAAGTGTGAGAGTTGGTTCAACTCTTGTGACCGTGAGTGTCACTTTACGTGGTGTTGAGCCGTTGGGCTGCAACTATATAAAATGAGGCTTCGTGCCGAACAGGCAAGGTGAAACCGACCCACGCCTTTATTTGTGGCCTCAGGTTCGATGTACTTGTAGTGGTAAGGCGATTTGAGCAACGGGGGTGGCTGATCTATACCTGCATTATATAGGCTGGAAATGAGAGCGCCAAGGCATTGGACTTTCGTCAGCGGTATAATGAGAGTCTTGGGCCTACGTGCCAGACTAAATGCTCATTGGTGGGAGCCGGTGTTTCCGGTACACCCGAATGTGCCCGGAGTGCACGGAGCATCGGGCCGTCGTGCCGGCGTTTGTGATATGTATTGACTGTGCGGTCGTGCACGCATTGCGTGGGTTGCTATACATACTGTTGAAACATGCTTTGCAGGGATGGAATTCCACTGCCCCGTACCAGGGGCATGGTCCTTATAATTGGTCAGCTGAATGCTGACCGTTGCCCTGTTTACCACTGCTTGGTTGATTGGTTCTTGCAGGTACAGGAGGTGCTTATCGGAGCAGTACTTAGCAGGCTGAAGCCCAAGCTGCGTTGCTGCCCTAAAAGGCTTTATTTTGTTTCTTCTTGTTCATGTGTGGCCGGCCTGCGTGTCGATGTCTGTAAACCACACCTTGTTAAGAGAAATTTGTAAGGCCTTAAAGGTTAGATACTTTAGTTGTATACATTCCTATGTTATAGTGGACAGTTCTTGTTATTCTTGAGTTCAAGTTTTCAACCGCGAAGCTTCCGCTAGAATGCTCTGTGTTAGGATGCGTTTGTTTTGATATTATCTCATAGCGTCTCCTCTTGTCTGTGGAATATGGTGTGGGGCCCCGGCCGGACCCTCTATTATATTCTTCTTGACGGGTAGAGGTGTTACAGAACCTACTTAGTAGCTATGTCGAGCGTTAGTGGGTAGTGTTACCCGTCAATACCATAGTTACGGGTCTTAGGCCTTACGTAGGCCATTAAGACTACCTTAATGCTCAGTTTTGTTGTCGTCTTGTGAACAGTGGCGAGTCCCTGACTTTTTTTCAGACACCAAGGATGTTCCTTGAGAGCACAGGGTGTGTGGCCGTTCGTGCCTACGCCTGTGGTGAAGTTTTCTTAAATTGCACTTTCATTGTCATGTTTGGTTTTTCTAATATATTGCAGGGAAGGAGCACTGCCGCCTCGATTAAGGTATGGGGTCGTTATAATTTGGTTAGCTTTAGCTGACAATTGCCTTATTTTGCCTCCGTTCGGTGAATTGTTCTTATGCAGGGAACGGGTAAGCCAAGTGGCAAGTAGCGGGTTGAATCCCTTGTTGCAGTGCTGGTCCTTGAAGGCCAAAGTGAGGTATTTTCTTTTACTATTTTCATGTGTGGTCGGCTTCCATGCCGAAGTATGTAAAACACTTATCCTTTTAAGAAAACTGTTGTAAGGCCTTAAGACAAAGACTTCTGTGTATATTACTTTCATTCCAGTTGTGGACTATAGTGGACATTCATGTTTATTGATGGGTTCATTCAACTTATTTTAAAAGCATCCGCTAGATTGCTCTGTGTTAGGATTCAAGATTCTATAATAGTAGGTTGTTATTAATATATAACTCCACTGACTGTCCGTGGAATATGGCGTGGGGCCCCGGCCAGACTTCTATTATATTCTATGTGATGGATGGGGGTGTTATAATTTGGTATCAGACTATGGTGTCAGTCTTTCTTATATGAATTCGTGGGCGAATTATTTTAAGGGGTGGTGAGCATATGTATGTGCATCATTGTTATAACATGAAAAGAACCCATGAATATCCACTTAGGAATGAAAATACACTTGTTTGAGGAACCTGAATGTTCTAAAGATTACGTTTTGGAAATCTGTTTGTCGCCTAATCGTGTGTTTTCACAACTATAGGTGACTAGGAGCGGTGCGGAGCAGTCACATCAACAACACTCCACGGAGAACGTTTGCTTAACGACGTGCATGTGACCCCTCCTTCGACTTAAACCATATGAATGGTAGTGTATGCAGTGTTCGCTATGTTTAATACCCATCTTATGAGGCATATATATCCCCTTGTCCCTGGGATGACATCGATGTTGTTTGGCACTATAGAGCAAACTGCATTAAGAAAAGCCTCGGATCAGCAATTGAACATTCATCTAGTGCAGGGACCACATTCAGTTGATGAGTATTTACTTGTGTTTGTCATGATAATGAGCTATGCAGAGTTTTTGTTGGAGGATGAGCAGACTATAGTTAATAGATTTTATAACGTTCTACACGATTATTTACGACTTCTATTGGTAGGACCGAAGTTATTGGGATTCCGAGCATTGGTGGAGTCGGCTAGATCGTTGGAAGTAGATTTGGGAAAATTCAACCAGATGTCACTGTGCAGGATACCACACTCTGTAGTTTTTGCAAAGTCTGAATAACATAGGAGGTGGCATAAGAGGTGTAGAACATCTACTGATCAAGCTCCATATGCTTGCCATACTTGTGGCAAGTCAGGAAACCGTACCCGCGATTGTCGTGCTGATGCCCCAAAGACAAAGGAAACTAAGTAAGGAGAAGTTACAGTGCGAGTCCCACTTACTTGTTATACATGTGGCAAGCCGGAACATATATCCCGTGATTGTTGGGGTGGGTTTCCGAAGACAAAGGAAAAGGGAGAAGTCCATAAGAAAAGGGACGAGATGACAGGTACGGTTTAGCTTATAGCTTTTTTACCTATGACATGATTAGTTATTGGCTTATGATATGTATAAGTAGGCTTTGTCCCACTCTTAGTGGTGGAGAGTATTGTTCGTTGCAGGACCTCTCGCTCCTTAGCATCCAAGGTTTTCGTGTGGTTCGTCCTAGTGCTTCCCATTGTATTGATTATGGTTATATAAACCAAACAGAAACTTGTCGTTAAAGATCGTAGGTGGTTTGATCTTAGGCATTGATTGACTCTCGGAGCAACATGCATCGGTTTTCTACAACCCTAAGGGGTCACACCAGGGAAAAACACTGAATGCAAGACTAAGTTAGCAGTTCTTTAGGTTGCAGAATTGTTATTAACTCTATTAGAAACCAAGAATCCCAAGTCTGGGTTAGTCAGTCTTTCGGTGGTGTCGGAGTTTTGCCGACGTCTTTCCCGAAAATTTCCCTATAGCCCCACCTCAGAGAGAGATCAATTTCACCATTGAGTTGGTTCCTGGGGTCAAGCCGGTGTCACGGTTTCCTTACCTCTTAGATCCAAGAGAAATGGTTGAGTTGAAAGCGCAGCTTCAAGAATCGATGGATCAGGGGTATGTGCATCCAAGTTGTAACCTTGGAGTCCCCCAGTCCTCTTTGTGAAGAAGAAGGATGGTATTCTGTGACTGTGTATCGATTATCGGGAACTCAATAAGCTAACAAAGAAGAACAAGTACCTGATTCCAAGGATCGGTTATTTGTTCGACCAGCTAGTTGGATCAACTGTGTATTTGAAGCTAAATTTGAAGTTTGGTTACTATTTGTTAAGAATCAAGGAGAGTGATATTCCCAAGATGGCGTTTAGTACATGATATGGGCATGATGAGTTTGGATTCATGCCTTTTAGGCTGACGAATGTGCCATCTGTGTTTATGGACATGATTAATCGGACGTTCAAGGTGTATTTGGATCAGTTCGTGATGGTGTTCATCAATGATATTTTTGTGTACTCCCAATCTTAGGATGATCATGCAGAGCACTTGCATATTGTTTTGGAGACCTTGAGAAGTAATCAGTTGTACGCCAAGTTCACTAAGTGTATGTTTAAGCTATCTTCTGTAGCGTTCCTTGGTCATATTGTCAGTGGTGAGGGTATCGTGATGGATCCAAAAAAGGTTGCTGCAATACGAGAGTGGACTGTGTTGTATTATGTAGCAGAAGTTCGTGGTTTTCTGGGGCTTGCCGGCCACTACAGGCTGATGTAGGCCACTCCTTAAATGGAATTACATCACGAGAAGGCTTAGGGATTCCTAAGGGGAATTTAAGAGAACACGTGGTGTGCACGCAAAACTCGAAATTTCGGCAGAGTTTTATTTAAAATATCGCGACCTCACAAGGGGGAAATTCCCACCCAAACCTGCACGAACATACACATATACTAATATCATAACCTAACCATACATCTAGCATCGCATCACAAACATTTTCCATCCACATGGAGAGCAATTCGGACTTAGAATGCAATTCGGAAAATAGTCCAAAATACAACCCTCAAAACAAAACCAAACGAGGATATACCAAATCCTCTTGATCTGTTCGAAACCAAAGGTTAAACAAACCTCGGTTTGCAAGCGTCCAAGGGGACCTACCCTTACGAAAAATCTTCACGAAAATTGGATGCAAAAAACAATAACTATTCAGATTTTCATATGCAAACTTAATTCAACATTTAGGATAAAATATGAAATCAAAAGTCTCCAAAACACTCACAAATCTAAGAAGAGATTCACACAATATTTTAGGGATAGAAAATCATTACCCAAAACCAGGAATTAGAGAAGAGGTGAGGAGGAGGAGAAGCAAGATAGAGGTGGAAGAGTCGAACTTCTACGGGTCACCGGAGTCACACCGGATGGGGAGAACCGAGCCACCTTCTTCGGAGTCACACCGGAGGAGGGAGGAGGTCGCCGGAGCAGCGGGAGTCACCACCGAACAGCGTGAGGCGGCAGCAAGCAGTTCACGAAACTCCAGGCGTCGGGTTCGGGATTTTCGGCCAAGTCGAGAGGTAGGAGGGGGGGCGGCTTGAGCAAACCCTAATTAGGTTTAGGAGTCTTTTTTTTTCTTCTTCAATCTCCTCTCCCACTCCACATACACATATATATATATATTAATGTTACACCACTCCTCCACCCTTCCTCCAAAACCAAAAGCAAATCCTAGCCTCTAAAGTTTAACAAAATTAAAATTACAGGACAACATAAAAATAAGCTTATAAATTTATAACCTCTAAATTATAAATCTATAAACTTATAAAATGATAATTAGAGAATTAGGATTATAATATTATTTCAAAAATGAAATAACAATATAATCATAATGAAGTGACGTAATGCCGGCAGCGACGACGGTTGCAGCGGCAACGACGACGGTTGCGGCGATGGTTGCGTAAACGACCATCAATGTCCACGAACATATAGCGTCGGCGATCAAAATTGAGATCCATGTTGGCACGGGCAAATGGCGGGACATCCTCGCCATCAATCCTCCCCCGCTCAAAATCACTCATCTCCGATGAGTGGCCAGGGAGAGAATAGCAGGACACAACAACATCCACAGGTAGCATAGCAAGAGCGGACATCCACAGGGCAGGACAAGCAGTGCGGGCGTCCGCAATAGAACAGAACCTTTCATGAGATAGGACAGCAGAAAACCTCAAAGATGCGTCAGCATAAAGAAAAGCAGCGCAGATCTTACCATCCAATGCGAGAACAAGGAAACCCAAATGGAAGAGCGACACGGAAAAAATCTCACATCTCAACCCCCGAGAATTTGAAGTGGAAGAGAGAAACATCGGAGAAAGCCGCTCATATGGAGACCAGATTTGCAAAATTAAATCCGAAAAATTGAAATGCGGTGAAAAATCGATTGCATCGCAAAAATCAAAAGAAATTGCATTAAACCCAAAATTCTTGAAAATCATGAAAGGATCGGCGCTCCAATGTAATAATTTTGTTACGGAACCCGAAAGTATCCACTCGGGGGCTAACCAGACTAAATTAGAATCAACAATTCTGCAGTCAAAAGCTCTCGAAGGTGAACGAACGTTAAAGTGATGCAACTCATAGACACTGGCATAAGACAACGATATGTGTACATGCAGTTCGTACCAGGATGGACAAAAGATATGTGCAATTTGATTTGGCGGGTAACAATATCGTGAGATAACCAAATCAATAGGCACATTCATTGTGAAATCATACGCAGTCGCAAAAGAAAACATGCCCGCTGGCGAATACTCACTAATACATAGCCCACTAGTCATATCAAACAGAGGTGCTAATAACGACGGTTTAACAAAGTGGATCGGACTAGGTAAAATCAATTCGTGTCCTAACAAGTCCGCTAATCGATCCAAAAGTACGGCTCACTTGCAAGGTAAATCTTCCACCTCAGTAGGTACGTCAACTAACTCTGGGCCATCGTACGGTTCCTCAACTATCGTAGGAGAAGGGCCTTAAATATGGTCGAGGGGAGGTGGGTTAATCCCAGGGAGGGATACCTCAGAGGAGACATCATCATCCAAGTCACTAGGATATCCAATCTCCTCATCGTCACTATAGTCGTTAGAATAATCGGCATCGCCCTCAGTGGTGGGCTCAAACGTCGAAGCTAAAAGAGCCAAAGCACTAGGCTTTGTGGGGCCCTCCACGGCAAAGTGGCCAATCACTCCACAAGCATAACATGTAGCATTCTTCTTGCAACTCTTAACTATTCTTCTATGCTTAACCCGCGATTTTATAACATCCCTAGTAGTGACAAGGACAGGTGGCAGGACAGAGGACCTAACCTTTTCTTTCTCCATAACGGTAGGTGTACATATGCTCGAAATAGTCAGATCTTGGTGGGACAGAGATCTAGCATGGGGCTTATAGTCACTCCTATGATCAGAAACGGGCCTAGTGCACAGGCGGGGAGAAATCAAATCATGAGACGTCCTCATATGCGAGTACGAGGGAACATGCTGGTTCGATGTAGGCAAAACCTTAGGTGGCGACTATCTCTGATAATCAGAAGACGGAGAGCGGCAGTATGGAGGGTAATACTCATCCGTTAATAAATTCTTCATAATCTTCCAACCTACAAGTGAGCCGTCGAGGGACACCCCAAAACGTCTCTCCTCATTGAGCCAGAAGGTCTGGGCTCGACTAAATAACTGAAGTTTTGCAACGGGAATCCTGTGGGGGTCCACAAGATGATAATGCTCAAAATAACGTTCTATATCCCTTACCCAACATAAAAATACTCGTGGATCACCTAACCCATCATAGGTCAGAGCAGGAACTCTAACATGCCTAGAGGTGCGCGGTGGTGGTGTCAAATATTGTGTTAACATAACGTTACGCTCAACAAATGAAAGTGAGTTTGCGGAACTCGCAATGTGCGCCATAACGGACCAACGGAAAACTAAAACTAAGTAAACACATAAAACATTTTTTTTTGTTTTTATATAACTAAAAATAAAAATTTTAAAACCAACAAAACGTGCCTAAGTGCAAAAAGGGGGTAGCTCGGAACGAGCGGATCATTGCAATGTTGAGAAATTGGCAAACCTCCCTCTGATACCAAATTGATGTAGGCCACTCCCTAAATGGAATTAGAACACGAGAAGGCTTAGGGATTCCTAAGGGGAATTTAAGCGAACATGTGGTGTGCGCGCAAAACTCGAAATTTCGGCAGAGTTTTGTTTAAAATATTGCGATCTCACAAGGGGGAAATTCCCACCAAAACTTGCACGAACATACACATATACTAATATCATAACCTAACCATATATCTAGCATCGCATCACAAACATTTTCCATCCACATGGAGAGCGATTCGGACTAAGAATGCAATTCGGAAAATAGTCCAAAATACAACCCTCAAAACAAAACCAAACGAGGATATACCAAATCCTCTTGATCCGTTCGAAACAAAAGGTTAAACAAACCCCAGTTTGCAAGCGTCCAAGGGGACCTACCCTTACGAAAAATCTTCGCGAAAATTGGATTAAAAAAAACAATAACAATTAAGATTTTCATATGCAAACTTAATTCAACATTTATGATAAAATATGAAATCAAAAGTCTCCAAAACACTCACAAATCTAAGAAGAGATTCACATAATATTTTGGGGATAGAAAATCATTACCCAAAACTAGGAATTAGAGAAGAGGTGAGGAGGAGGAGAAGCAAGGTAGAGGTGGAAGAGTCGTACTTCCACGGGTCACCAGAGTCACACCGGATGGGGAGAACCGAGCCACCTTCTTTGGAGTCACACCAGAGGAGGGAGGAGGTCGCCGGAGTAGCGGGAGTCACCACCGAACGGCAGGCGGCAGCAGCAAGCAGTTCGCGAAACTCCAGGCATCGGGTTCGGGATTTTCGGCTAGGCTGAGAGGTAGGAGGGGGGCGGCCTGAGCAAACTGTAATTCGGTTTATGAGTCTTTTTTTTCTTCTTCAATCTCCTCTCCCACTCCACATATATATATATATATATATATATATATATATATATATATATATATATATATATATATATATATATGTTACACCACTCCTCCACCCTTCATCCAAAACCAAAAGAAAATCCTAGCCTCTAAAGTTTAACAAAATTAAAATAACAGGACAACATAAAAATAAGCTTATAAATTTATAACCTATAAATTATAAATCTATAAAATTATAAAATGATAATTACAAAATTGGGATTATAATATTATTTCAAAAATGAAATAACATTATAATCATAATGAAGTGACGTAATGCCGGCAGCGGCGCCGGCAGCGGTGACTGTTGCGGTGGCGGCGACGATGGTTGCGGCGATGGTTGCGACAACGACCATCAATGTCCACGAACATGCAGCTCAGTTGGTGATGAGAGATGTTAGGAAAGCTCTATATCAAGGCGGCTGGGTTCGAGACCTCGCCTCAACATCCGGCCGCGCTGAGAATTGGTGCGGTCATGGGTGGGGTGCTTGGGTTGTAGCCCGACTGTGTGTCACTAGACGTGCTCCTCTGGCTAGGTTGTGACTGCCATCAGAGCGGGGCGGCTCTAGGCCCACTGCATCAAAAAAAAGTGCACTTTTTTTGATGTAGTGGGCCCAGAGCCTCCCCGCTCTGATGGCAGTCACAACCTAGCCAGAGGAGCACGTCTAGTGACACACAATCGGGCTACAACCCAAGCACCCCACCCATGACCGCACCTATTCTTTGCGCGGCGGGATGTTGAGGCGAGGTTGGTGATGAGAGCTGTTAGGAATGCTCTTTTTCAAGGGGTCTTGGTTCGAGACCTCGCCTCAACATCCCGCCGCGCTGAGAATAAGTGCGGTCAAGGGTGGGGTGCTTGGGCTACAGCCGGGCTGTGTGTCGCTGGACGTGCTCCTCTGGCTCGGTTGTGACTGTTGTCAAAGAGGGGCGGCTCTGGGCCCACTGCATCACAGGCGCTTCGTAGAGAACTTCTCGTAGATAGAGTTACCTCTCATGACCCTGACGATGAAGCATCAGAAATTTGTATGGTCACCAGCGTGTGCTCAAGCTTTCGAAGAACTGAAAAGTCGTCTGACCACGACACCTATCCTGTATTTGCCATGTGGTACAGATGCCTTTAAGTTATACAATGATGCTTCAGGCAGCAACTTAGGCTGTGTTTTGTTACAGCATGGGAGAGTAATATTTTATTGTTCACGCCAGCTGAAGGTGCATGAGAGGAATTATCTTGTCCATCATTTTGAGTTGGCGGTCGTAATATTCGCATTGAAGCTTTGGAGGCACTACCTATATGGTGGGAAGGACGAAATTTACACAGACCATAAGAGCTTGAAGTACCTATTGGATCAAAAGGATTTGAATATGCGCCAGTGAAGGTGGATGGAATCCTTGGGTAATACACCTTCAAGATACACTATGTATCTGGGAAAGTTAATGTGGTTGCGGATGCGTTAACTCGCAGAGCTCCAGCGTAGGCCAATTGGTTAACAATGCATGTTGGGTATCTCGTTCGAGATTTAGATGCCATGGAGATCTCTTGTGTTGATAAGAAGTCTGGTGCTGAAGCACGATTGAGCTGGTCGGAAGTGTAGTATGACTTGGTTGATCGGATTTGGCAGGCTTTGGTGTTGGATGACAGCATGAAGCGATTCATGGGTGAGGCTTTGGATGGGTCAAATGCCCAATTTATTGTCGGTGATGGGTTATTGTGGACGGACAGTCATTTGTGTGTCCCAAAAGTGGGTAAAATATGAGAGGAGTTGATGTACGAGGCTCATTACACCAAGTACTCGATTCACCCGGGGAGCACAAAGGTGTATAAAGTTTTGAAAAAGCTGTTTTGGTGGCCGGGACTGAAGAAAGACATAGCACATTATGTGGCGAAGTGTCAAACGTGCGCCTTGGTGAAGGCGGAGTGCCTAAAGCCTGGCGGATTCCTGAAACCCTTGCCTATACAGGAGTGGAAATTTGATGACGTCTCCATGGATTTCGTGCATGGTTTGTCGAGATTGCACAAGGGGAACGACGCCATTTTGGTGATCGTTGATCGTTTAACGAACGTGTCACACTTCATACCCAATAGGAAGGATGATTTAGTGGAGAATATGGCGAAACTTTATGTGGATAGCATAGTCCGTGTTCTTGGCATACCCCGGAGCATCGTTAGTGACCGATATGGTCGATTCACATCCAATGATTGGAGGCTAATTCATTAGTTGTTGGGTACCAAGTTGAACTTCAGCATGACTTTTCACCCACAGACAGATGGTCAGACTGAAAGGGTGAATAGGGTAATGGAAGATATGCTTCGTATGTGTGCTTTGGATTTTGGTAAAAGGTGGGAGGACCATCTTTTTATGATTGAGTTTGCGTACAATAACAGCTACCAAGCAAGCATTTAAATGGCGCCTTTTAAGGCTCTATATAGTAGGAGGTGTCGTACTCCGCTGTCTTGGGTAGAAACGAGAGAATCGAAGTTGTACAAGTGAAGGGGCATTGAAGATGCTACTTCAATGATACGGTTGATTTGAGAACGGCTACTTATTGCTCAAGATAGGTAGGCCAAGTACTATAATGCCAAGCAATGGAACGTGGAGTTTGCGGTGGGCGATTGGGTATACCTCAAGATAAAATTGTTTAAAGGCGTATCAAGGATTTAACGCTTAATGAAGCTTAGTTCGAGGTATGTTGGGCCTTTTTAGATCTTGGAGCGTGTTGGTGAAGCCACCTATCGTTTGGCTATTTCGGTGGAGTTGAGCGGTTTGCATGATGTATTTCAAATCTCAGTGTTGTGGAAGGCTATTCATGAGCCTACTCAAGTGATTGCTGCAAATCAAGTGTCAGTCGACAGTGGGTTGATGATGAAGGACAAGCCCATTCAGATCGAGGACGTAGAGGTCAAACAGCTGCAGAACAAATCTATTAAAATGGTCAAGATCCTTTGGAATAACTATGGCCGAGAAGAGCTGTCTTGGGAGTGCGAGCAAACTATGAGGGAGGAGTTCCCTGAGCTTTTTGCTGAGGTAATCAGTTGCACTATTTTCTTTTTGTATTTTCCTGTAACGTCAAATTTGGGGATGAAATTTATTTGAGTGGGGGAGATTTGTAACGCCCCAAATTCCTTGAGGCGGGAAATAGTTCTATGAAGGTTATCGCCCGACGGTAGTTTGTTACCGCTCGACGGTAGCTGGGGAATTAAACTGTCGGAGATCTTGAGAAGCTATCTCCCAGTATTATAATTACCGCTGGCGATAGATGGGTCAATGTAATTTACAAAGTTCTTGGGTGGCTACCGCACGGCGTTAGCCTTACCACGGAGTGGTAGAAGAGCAGTTATAGCGCGTCTACGTGTCAATGCGATATTCAAGTTTTGAGCAATGGTGTCCTTAAGAAGCTAAACGATTTAGTTGCTGCGTGGTGGTAACTTCTTACCGCGCGGTGGTAGTGCTCGTAAACTGAATTCTAGATAGAATCGTGACCGTTCACTGGTTTTATTTAGGTATCCGACGGCTGGAGGATGCCCCTGCGGGTATATGGCCGAGAGAATAGGGTTCCATCTCACTTTTCCTTTGGATCTTCTCTGCCTAATTGTTAGAGAGAAGAGAGAGTGAAAAAGGAAGAAGAGGAAGGAGATCTCGCCATCATTGGAGTTCCGAAGATTCGATTCGCAAGATGAGCCCGGATCTGTGAAGGAAAGATCATTGCGGTCACGTTCATCCATCTAGATCTTTGGCATGACACCAAAGAGTGCGCAAAGGGTAACGATTCTCTACTTGGACATGTGAAGTCCTCTTCCTCTGGCATAGTAAACCCTCTCCCGTGAGTGTGCGGTGAGCGTGAGGTCTTCCTTCGGGTAGATTCGGAGTATCCCCATTGTTTTGAATTTAGAGTTCGGAATCGAAGAACGAATATATGCATGGTGTGTGAATCCCATCCGGACAGGTTGGTCTTGATTGGTGATGTTTATCATTATGCTTGTTATTGCAGGAGAAGACTCTGTGATGTTTGTTTTTCGGGTTTCTACACGGTAGATTGTAGCAAGGAACCTTGGGTATTAACTCCAAGGAGCACCCGAAAAACTGGGTAGAATCGAATTTCTGCCAGGTACCGCGCGGTGGTAGTGCTACCACCGTCGGTAGCTCCTTGAGATCTTTGTTTGATTCCTGTGTCGTGGAGACTTGGGGCCAGGGTTTAAGGCATGTGTTTTGGAGACCTAGGGTAAGTGTTTGTGGGGCTGAAGTTATGAGAACCCAGCTTGGTGGCCTGAGAGCCATCCGTATAACATAACGTTGTTATGTAATGTCTTGAGAAATGGGAAGAAGGAGGCTGACCTGTTTCGTAGATTTTTGCGCCCGGTGATGTGAACAACGGGAAAGGGTCGAACCTACCCAGTAGCTATGATGAGCCTCCGTGGGTAGTGTTACCTGTCACTTCCATAGTTACGGGTCTTAGGCCTTATGCAGGCCATAAAGACTACCTTAATGCTTATGTTTATTGTCGTATTGTGAATGGTGGTGAGTCCCTGGATTTTGTACGGACACCGAGGATGTGCCCTGAGAGCATGGGGTGTGTGGTCGTTAGTGCCGACGCATGTGTTGATTGTGCTTAAATTGCACTTTCATTGTTATGTTTGGTTTTGCTAATATATTGCAGGAAAGGAGCACCGCCACCCCATGTAAGGGCTGGTGTCATATAATTTGGTCAGCTTTAGCTGACCGTTGCCTTGTTTTGCCACCGTTCGATGGATTGTTCTTATGCAGGGAATGGGTAAGCTAAGTGGCAAGTAGCAGTTTGAAGCCCTTGTTGTAGTGCTGGTCCTTGAAGACCAAAGCGAAGTATTTTCTTTTATTATTTTCATGTATGGCCGACATGTGTGCTGAAGTATGTAAAACACTTATCATTTTAAGAAAACTATTATAAGGCCTTAATGCCAAGACTTTTGTGCATTTTACTTTCATTCCTGTTATGGACTATAGCGGACAATCATGTTTATTAATGGGTTCATTCAACTTATTTTAAAAACTTCCGTCAGAATGCTCTATGTTAGGATTCGAGATTTTATAATAGTAGGTTGGTATTAATATGTAACTCCACTGACTGTTCGTGGAATATGGCGTGGGGTCCCGACAAGACCTTCTGTTATATTCCATGTGATGAATGTGGGTGTTACAATTTCAACACCTCTCTAGATTTGCTGACTCCGACGAGTTGGACATTTGTGGGTATGCAAAGCAGTTTTACAAAGGCTTGCGAGATCCCCTAAGGCAAGCCCTTTTGTTTATATCGGACACGAGCTTGGCGGAGATAATCAATATGGAGAAAAGATTGGAGGTAGATCACTTGGAAAGTTGCAAGAGACCCGCCGAGGGCATGATGAAAGCAGGCCCCAGCTATAGGAATAGACATAATAGCAGAGGTGGAAGAGGAACCAAAGAGGTGGCGGCCATTTCAACCAAATTTTAGAATGGAACGTCTGGCCCCGCAGCCAGCACTACCTCTGCCTCAACAAATGTATCAGCAACCTAGAGAACAGTACGAGCGACTATGTTTCCAGTAAAATCGGTCGGGCCACATCCAATATCACTACCCGTAATGAAGTGGGGATACTCCACCTGCTCTTCCTCCAGCAACTCCGCGAGGATTGGGACATTTGTGTGGTCGAGGACTAGTACCACGAGGAAGGAATCCTGGACCTGCTCGAGAGCAGATGTTTGCACTGGATATGGCGCAGGAGCGGAATCCTCAGGATGTGATTGCAGGTATGTCATGATTTGGTTACTACGTTATAAGAATTTCTCTTCAATTGCATAAGTCGTGCTAGTAATCTAGCTTTGAGTCTTTATAATTGATACATAGACACTGTGATGGTTAGTGGAAACCCTCCTATGGTCTATTTGATACCGGTGCCACGCACTTGTTTGTGACGGCAGACTTTGTTAAAAATATAGAAGGAGTGCAATACTTCACCCGTATCACTCGGTGAGTATGCCTCCAAGATGGCTCCGAGATGACTTCATTCTCCAAGTGCGACGTGGAAGTATATATTGGAGATAAGATTTTTGGAACCCCCACAATGGTGTTAGGAATCCTGGAATTCTACCTCATATTGGGCATGGCATGGTTGTATTGGCATCATGACAGGATTGACTGTGTGGCGAAGCAAATCACCCTGAGACATGGAGATTCCGAGATCATTTTCCAAGGTATTAATTTTGCGCCCCAAATGTTGTTATCTCCAATACCGGCCCTTAAGGCCCATATGAAAGGGGATGAGGTATATATGATATGCTTCGAATTAAAAGAGATGACGACAAACATGAAAGATGTGCGGGTAGTGCGGTATTTTCCTGAGGTATTTCCTAAGATGTTGTCAGGATTACCCCCACATAGAGAGGTGTACTTTCAGATTAAGTTAGCACCGGGTGTCAAAACCATCTCTCGGGCCCCTTACATAATGGCCCCAAAGGAACTCGCCGATTTTAGAGTTCAGTTAAGAATTAATAGAGTCAAGGTTTGTTCGTCCCAGTTCATCACCTTAGGGAGCCCCAGTCCTATTTGTTAAGAAGAAGGACAAAACAATAAGATTGTGCATAGATTATCGGGAGCTCAACCGACTGACAGTGCGTAACACCTATCCCTTACCCCGGATCGATGAGTTATTCGATCAGTTCTTAGAAGCGCATTGGTTTTAAAAATTGGATCTGTGCTCGGGGTATTACAGATTGAGGATACAAGAGGGAGTCATTAAGAAGACAACATTTAGCTCAAGGTATGGTTTATACAAGTTTGTTGTGATTTCGTTTGGGCTCACAAGCTCCCCTTCAACATTCATGAGTCTGATGAACAGGGTGTTTGAGCCGTACTTAGATGTCTTCGTCATCATCTTCATCGATGACATTTTGGTATATTCGAAGACAAAGGAAGAGCATGTTGAACACTTGGTCTTGGTTTTGAAGAAGCTAAAAGAGCATGCCCTATTTGTTAAGTTCAGCAAGTGTGAATTCTGGCTATGAGAAGTTGCCTTCTTGGGCCAAGTGATTAGTAGAGCTGGGCTAGCAGTGGACCCTGCCAAGGTTCGTACCATGAAGGAATGGTCTCCTATGATGCCAACGGTTGATGTATGGAGTTTCCTTGGACTTGCTGGATACTATCGCAAGTTTTTGAAAGGATTCTTGAAGATGGCCCTTCCTTTCACAGCTTTGACAAAGAAAGGTGTACGTTATGAGTGAACACCCCAGTGTGAAGCTGCATTTTAAGAGCTAAAATATAGACTTACCACCGCACCCATCCTAGATCTTCCATCAGGGAAAGAAGGATTTCAAGTTTACACGGATGCGTCCTATAAAGGGATGGGAGTAGTGGTTATGTAGCACGGGCATGTGATCGCGTATGCTTCAAGAGATTTGAAGAAGCATGAAGTTAATTATCTGGTACATGATTTGGAGTTGGGAGCAATGGTGTTCGCCTTAATGGTTTGGAGGCACTATTTATATGGCGTCCACTGCGAGATCTTTTCCAACATAAGAATTTGAAGTATGTTCAAACTCAAAAAAAAGTTGAATTCGAGGCAGCGGTGGTGGTTAGAATTCTTGTGTGATTATGAGTTTACCTTGAACTACCACCCCGGGAAAGCAAACTCTATAGCTGATGCATTGAGCCGAAAAGTACCAGAGTCGAGCCCTGAGTCTCGGATGATGAGTATGGAATTGGCTCGAGTGCTCGAGGAGATGGAGATAGAGTTAGTGTGCAAGGATCATTCGGAGAAGTATACCGAGTACTTAACTGCTATAAGTATAAATTGTGACATTCGAGATCGAATTCGGACAAGGCAAGGGAAGGATGCTGCTCTGGCCCTTGTGATTAAGAAAATTAAGGATGGATCTACCAAAGAGTATACTCTGAAGGACGACCTCGTTCATTTTCGTGGCAGGCTCTACATTCCCAATGACAGTGAAATCACGGAAGATATCTTGAGAGAAGAACATTTCTCCAAGTATTCGGTACATCCCGGGATTTCAAAGATGTATAGTGACTTACGAAAGACCATGTTCTGGCCAGTAATGAAGAGTGTTGTTAGGCATTATATTACACACTGTGAGGCTTGCCAAATGTTGAAGGTGGAGTGCAATAGTGAAAGTCTTTGATTTCAAGGTAGCTATCAATTTAGAGGGGGGGTGAATAGGTTTCTTAGTTTCCTATGACTTTCTTTTAGTTTCTTCTTTAAATGCTTAGTGAGTTAATAGTTAACTGCTTTCAAGAACTTGCAATAAAAAGACAATACAAAAGCACACACAGATATTATAGTGGTTCCCCAGATTATGGGTACATCCACTCTCCTCCCACCTTTCTAACTTTCAGTTAGACAAGGCTCTTCTCCAAAACTTAGCTCAAAGAGCTTACACCTCAAATCCCTTAGGATCTCTCAGTCTTCTCCAAGACATACAACTTAGGCCAAATCCCTACCTCAGAGCAAACTTGCTCCTACAACTCAGTGATCCAAAGATCACATACCTCAGACACAAAGGCCCTACAACTCAGGCTGGGAGGACAGTCCTACCTCAGATCCACAAGGGATCCTACCTCAGAGAGAATGACTCTCCTACAGCTCAGGCACAAAGGACCTACCTCAGATCCAAAGGATCCTATAACTCAGGCACAAGTTCCCTACAACTCAGAGAGAATGACTCTCCCACCTCAGGCTCAAAAGCCCTACAGCTTAGTTATCAAATGATCACCTATCTCAGATCCAAACTTGATCCTACACTCAGAGAGTATTAATCTCCTACAGCTCAGGCAGAAACTGCCCTACCTCGGGCTAAAAATCCCTACAGCTCAGATCCAAAAGGATCTTACAGATTGATAATGATTTTTGACATAGAGAAATTTCTCTGTGTCAGCTACTAGAATTGAGTTATCTCAGCTCTAACTATCTTCACAACAGCAAAAAGAATTTCTTCAACAAATGGCTGCTTCTGTTGGAAGTATCTTCAGAAAAATGTTTCTGAACATGCTGTTGAAGATTGAAGATCTGTTAGGTCTTGAGTTCTTCAACCAGCTAACCTAAACTTGTAATATACTTAAGGCTCTCCTCTCTTTTCTTTATCAGAAGTGTTTCTGAACTTGTTGTAGAATACTGAAGATCTGTAAGGTCTTGGGTTCTTCAAAAAGCTAACTTAACTTGCAGAAGACTGAAGGCTCTCCCCTCTTTCTTTATCAAAAGTATTTATGATCTTTGTTGTAACAAAAGAGAATGCTACAACTAACTGAACTTTTTATTCAATTGGATGACTTCAAGCTTTTACTCGGCAGCAATGGTGAGGAAGATGAAGTCCAAAAGCTCTTTTTATTTGTGAAGCAAAACCCTAAAAGTTATGTTCAGCATCCATTAGTTTCCCCTTTATATATTCGGACGATCAATGGCTTCAAGAAGCAGTAGGGACCACCTGCAGTTGACTTCTGCATCTTGCTTTAACGGAAGAAGATGTACAGTAGGCCTCCAGCGCTAGTTGTCGTGTTTTGTCGCTTTCCCGCAACTAATTTGAATTTTGTTGACTTATGGACTTTGTTGACGTCATCAAATGTGGACTTAGCCAAAATCAAGCATCATTAGTATAGGCGTTGAGTGAGGAAACATCACTCAACGCCAAAACACTTAGACAGATTTCTGTTTATCTCAGGCGTTGAGTGAACAAGCTTCACTCAACACTTTTGGCCTTATCCAAGCATTCTGTCACTAGGCGTTGAGTGAGTAACCTTCACTCAATTCCAAAACACTTAGAAATTTTTTTCTGTAATTAGGCGTTGAGTGAGTAAGCTTCACTCAACGCAAAAACACTTAGACAATCTTTCTGTCTATAGGCATTGAGTGATTGAGCTTCACTCAATGCTAAACTGATTAACTGGAGTTTTATCACTTGGTGTTGAGTGAGAAAGCTTCACTCAACTCCATAACACTTAGATTTGATTTGTCACTTGGCGTTGAGTGAGTAAGCTTCACTCAATGCCAAACTACATAATAGATTTTCTTCTGTTATCTGACATTGAGTGAGTAAGCTACACTCAACGCATTTGGACATAGCTAATTTTCTGTGTGAAAACACAGTGTCTCTAACTGGAAGAGAATTAGTCAATGCTTTATCTTCATGGCGTTGAGTGATCTTGCCTAACTCAATGCCTGTCTACTTAGTAAAAATAACTACACAGAATTTTTGTGGCTTTGACTAACTTAGCAATACTCAATGATTTTGATGTTATGGCATTGAGTGAATGGACTTCACTCAACACTTGTGGACTTAGCCACATTTCAGCCAATTTCTCCTTTGTCTTTGACTGCCTCAGCCTGTCTCATAGCTTTTTGTTGTATGGCGGTGAGTGAGTTGACTTCACTCAACGCCTATGGACCTAGCCACATTTTCAGCTTGCCAATAGTTTGGCTTTGACTATACAAGCTGTACTCAGCACTTTTAGTCATTTGGCGTTGAGTGTGCTTGCTTCACTCAATGCTTGTGGACTTGACTACATTTCTCTGCATTTAGAGTTGAGTGAGCTTGCTTCACTCAACGCATGTGGACTTAGACAGATTTTCTGTTTTTCCATATGCCTACCTTGTGTCCACTTGTCACCATCACTTAGACAGCTTGTCTAACCTTGTTCCAAGGAACATCCTTCACATGTTGAGCTTAAACAACATCAAATACAACTATGCTCTTGGGGTTATGGGTGATGCCTCTTCAAATCAAGTCTAGGGAACATTGAGGGCAATATTCCCAACAATCTCCCGCTATTTAAAGAAGGCAGAATACCCAACAAAACTAATAAGCATTTTCATAAAAATCATAATAATATAATGCAGTTGTAAGCAAAGTCCGCAACAACTGCTAGCTTATGCTATATGAATTTCAACATCAATTCAATGTACTCCATTTAACTTCATTGACTCAACATGTAAAGTCAATGCATCCTCATATCACTTGAACAATTGCTCAAGTAATATGCACTCTCTTTTCTACTAGTTAATACTTAAATGGAGCACCACTAGAAGCACTTACCTCATACTTTGCATTGACACAATCATGACTCAACATGTAGTCAGTCATTGCATTCCTCATACTACCTGAATCTTTCCAAGTAATATGGACTAACTTAACATGACTTAGCCATGTTAAGTATTGCTTCTACATCATAAATCTCCCCCATTATAAGTGTTGCCACACCTCTCCTCCTTTCTCCAGTATTGCCACACATCTCCCCCTTTTTGGCTTCTTTTATAAGCAGATTCAGGGAGGTGAAAGGATCAAGGGAGAATTTATCTCTTGGCTATAACCAAAGTCCCATGTTGATACCACTAAGGAAATTAGCCTAGTGATCAAACCACTTAATTAGGAGTCATACCTTTCGTGTTGATACATTGATACAACACTACAACACTTAAACTTGCTGCTAATATAGTTCCACTTGAGCTAATGCCACTCCATATACCACTTAGGGCTTCTTTTGGGTTAATATATTGATACAGCACTGCAACACTTGAAATAGCTGCTAACAAAGTTCCACTTGAGCCAATTCCACTCCATATACCACTTAAAGCTTCTGCAAAATGGAGCTATTATAAGGGAGGTGCTAGATTTTCCTTTTGATCTGCAGCAGCATGTCTTTACAACAGCAGCAGTGATATCACAGTAGTAGCCATCCACTAGGGTTTATCTCCCCCTCAAATTATGCATAGTCCTGAGGACCTGCTAATCAGCTATGTTGATCTTTGATCCACAGCAGTAGTTGGCTTCCTCTAAATAGGAAGATTTGTTCATGTAACTCCTTGATTTTCTTCCCCTCAACGGGATCATCTACTAACATTCCCTCTACTGGACACTTGATTCCATCTTAGTCTTGAGACCACTTGATATCACTTGAGAGTCTTGATATCAAATGTCAGAATTGACAGTCTTGATATTATATTGGATACTTGTCTACCTGCAAGAGAAGTAAATCTTGTAACACAAGAATAACTGGGAGAAACTAAAGCTATACCAAGTTCAACATATCGAACTTAAAGGTGTTGACCTTGACTTCTACTTATGGCTTAGGAAAGTTATTTAACCACTATCATGACTGTGGGGACACACTCAAGACTGAGTTCTTCCTTTTCCACATGCTCCCTAACTAACTGATACTTAATCTACATATGCATAATCCTACTATAAAAGACAGGATTCCTAGTAATTTAGATTACACTAGTAGAACATATATATAAAAGAGTTCTACTTATTCTGAGTTTTTGGTCCAGATACCATGGAGCTGAGTTTGCAAGACTAGTTTCTTTCTTGTGCTCCCGGTTGTTAGTCTTCTTCTTATGGTTTGATTGGTTCTATCCTTGCTTATCCAATCTACCTTTAACCCTGTGGTGGAGGTGGTTCCTCTAACCTGTTCTACTTTCCTCTAACTGGGCAGTCAGCTCTAACATGCCCAGCCTTGCTACAACTACAACATATTATGTTAGAGAAATATATTTTCTGGGTTTAGGATCATACCTGTCTCCTTTGGAGAACATTATCCCATATTTGTTGTGTTCGTTCTTGTACTGTGAAGAGATGGAAGAATTGTTCTTTCACTGCTTTCATTTCTTCAGCAACAGAGTTACCTCTGGTTGTAGCTACTTGACTGTTTGAGTTAGTTATATACCAGGCTAGACCCCTAGGAGTCGGTTGGTCGTGACAGAACCCTAGGAAGCCCAAAAATTGAAAGACATCGACCGAGATTTCGGGTCACGGGTTTGTCACGCCCGTGACCGACCCGTCACGCCCGTGACCTAGGGCGTGACTCCTTCAACGATCGTCGATCTCAGGGAGACAATCGTTGGGCGCAAAATTTTCAACCCGGGCCTGTCACGCCCGTGACCTATGTGTCACGCCTGTGTCCAAGGGCGTGACCCCTTCGACGATCGTCGATCTCAGCGGGATGATCGTCGAAGCGCAGAATTTGCGTCATGGCCCTGTCACGACTGTGACCCAGGTATCACGCCCGTGACCAAGGGCGTGACCCCCTTCAGCGATCGTCGATCTCAGCGAGACGATCGCCGAGCGCGGAATTTGCCTCATGACCCTGTCACGCCCATTACCCATGTGTCACGCCCGTGACCTAGGGCGTGACCACCCTTCGATGATCGTCGATCTCAGTTCGACGATCGTCGAACTCAGAATTGGCCACCCGGGCCTGTCACGCCCGTGACCTATGTTTCACGCCCGTGACCTAGGGCGTGACCACCCTTCGACGATCGTCGATCTCAGTTCGACGATCGTCGAACTCAGAATTGGCCACCCGGGCCTGTCACGCCCGTGACCAAGGCCGAAACGTCAGCCAGACTGGAAATTTCGGTAACCGCGTCATAATCAATTCTGATTATGGGAATGTACAGCAGGAATATTTATGGGCCTTTTCCGTCTCTAATTATTTAATAGAAAGAGAGAGTGAGGTCCAATAGAAAATCGGGTAATGGGTATCAACCAATAACAATAAGTGCCTTGTGAAAGGGAATGGTGGGCTTCAGCTATCATCATAGTTCCTAGTGCCCTTTGAGAGCCCTTTACGGGGAATACCGGGGGCAGTCCGGGGCTAACGTAAACTGTAGAAAAAATAATCTAAATAGCAACTAGTATAATTAGGGTTGCACACACATATACCCCGATAGCTAGGAAGGTAGAATAATTGGTCTGGTTGCCATTCAGACGGTAGCTCTGAAGGTAGATGCACGGACGGGACAGTCCGGGGAGCCGAGGGCTCGAGGGTTGGAGTACAGAATAAAGGTGGTGGGTCTTTGATATCTGATTGTCGTTCACACCGGCATCGGTACGTTGACTCGGCGGTGTGGGACACTTAGCCAAAGAAAGTCTGGTGGGTATAGCAAGTAGTAGTACGCAGATACTCTAGGTTGTGTTCTTCTAGGGGCGTACGAGAGGGCTAGGCCCGGTAGTGTGGATACCCGCCTAAGAGTGGGGGGCCCGACCCAATGTCTCCATTTGCCACTATGGAGGTTCCTGGGAGCTAAGCTAGCTGCCCGAACAGGGGGAACTAAAGGTCTATGCACATAGAGTCGTGTGCGTTAATTACACTTGCATGAATCATGGCATAGCATATCACTACACTCATATTTGCATACAACTGACACCCCAACGTATAAATCGGTATGGGACTTTTTATACGATGGGAGCCTTGCAGAAGACCCCTTAACTTATAAGTTTGTATGGGCATTCATATAAGTTAAGGTTACTTACTTATTTACTTGCTTGTTTACTTACTGTTCTCTAGCTGCCTTTTTATACAATTGATACTTACTACATCTCTTCTTTACCACTTACTACCATAGGATTGCTAGTTGTACCTTGTTCTAGATAGTTGTTAGAATAACTCCCCTATCACCTGCTTGATTATTCTCCACCTTGTAGCTTCCCTTTCCTCCTCTCCGCTCGGTGCTTAGGAGCCATGGGGGGAGGGGTAGGGGATGATAGGGCTTAGTCTTTATGACTAATGGTTTTCAAACCACAACATTATAGGAGTTCCAGATGGGAGACAGGGACCAGCAGTCCAGGGACAAGCACCAGCGGAGTACGGTGCGCATGGAGGTGGGTCAGTCTAGCACCGCTGCACCTGCGACCAGCTCCGTGAGTGATTAGTACTTTTATAGTTTCTGCAATGAGTGATTTGTAGTGAGGACTCTGATGTACCGGGCTTGAGCCCATTTATCTATATTTCATCTGAACTGTATCTTTGCAGTACTTCTGTTATCTATTTCCTGTTATATCTACTGATGGTCTGGATGTGATTTCACATTTATTTACATGTTTCTGTGGACTTGTTTACATTTATGTATAATTCCTTCTCTCTCTTGTGATCGAAAAGGGCCGGCAGAATTGGCGTTTTGTAGTGGCGGCCTTCCCGTGAGTCAGTGCCACCGCAAAGCGGCAGTTCTGGGCTAAGACCCCGATGTCGAGAAAAGAAAAAAAAAAGGGGGTCTTACAAGTGGTATCAGAGGAGACCTCGATCGAAAGAGAAGTAGTCCACAAAAACTTGGGCCACCCCCGTGCGAGCTTAGTTTGCAGACAAACTAGCAGCGGAAGCAGTGGTGTGCCCATAAGGGAAATCACATGTGAAAGTCCATCCTAACCCTTCTTAAAATTCCATTAATTCGCTCTCTAACAAATGGAATTTCTACTTGTAGTCTGCGACGAACCCTACATCCCAGCAGGGGACACCCCAGGCTCTGAATGTGGTCCCGCCTCCGCCAGATCCAGATCCGTTCCAGTAGACGGAGATGGGGCAAACGCTGACGGCCATTCTGGAGGCCTTCAGAGCTCAGCAAGTTTTGGCTCCACAGCCAAACCCCGGGGCCAATTGGATGACTGTCTTCCGGGGACTTTCCCATCCATCCTACAAGGGGACGGAGTCTGCAGTACGTACGGAGGAATGGTTGGACACCATTTACGAGATGCTAGAAGGGATTCGATGCCCCACTGAGGAGGCAGTTGCTTTGGCGGTCTCCTGCCTAGAGTCACATGGAAAAAGGTGGTGGAAATCTCAGCTAGACACCACCTTTGCGGGGATAGACTGCGCTGATATTACTTGGGAGGATTTCAGAGCAGCGCTCTTGGGACATTTTGTACCTCAGTCGGCGAGGGATGACCTGGAGGATAGGTTCCTGCGATTGAGGCAGGGGAACAGGACCGTGGTGGAGTACAATCAGGAGTTCACTCACCTGGCCCGTTATGCGGATGCTTATCAGTTAGACGATGTTGGCTATGCCCGGAGGTTTTATAAGGGGCTGCAAGACGACATGAGAAAGGCCCTCCTTTTCATCTCAAAGGGGAGTCTGGCCAGGATTCTGGAGATGGCTAAGAAGAGAGAGGCGGATCAGCTTATAGTGAAGAGCCGGAAGAGACCTGCTGATGATACAGTGATTGGAGGTCGTAGAGACCATCCTCGGGGCCAGGTTATTGGTGAGAGAAGGAACGGGGATCAGCCTCGTCAGGAGTTTGGGCAGGAGTAGAGGAGTCAGGGGGTACTGGCTCCCCAGCCTATATAGATGCTGGAAATGCCAAGGACAGCTGAGCAGCCACCGGTATGCTATCAGTGCAATCAGCTGGGGCATATCAAGAGGAACTTCCCTATGAGGCGAGCACCCCCACCAGCACATCAGGGTGCTCCACCTCCCTGGTAGTTTGGCGGACAAGGACAGGATCGAGGACGAGGATTTTAGGATCGAGGCCGCAGGCCAGAGAGGGAGCAGGTGTATGCTCTAGACCTGACACAGCCCCGAAACCCGGAGCAGGTTATCGCAGGTATGATAGTACTTTTAAATTTTCTTCAGATAAACTAGTATTCTAGACATAACCTAGTTAGAAATTAAGAGAAGACAACTATAAACAAAATACTAAGACACTTAATTACCCCAGGCATAGTCTTCGTTAGCGGCAAGCTCGCTCACATCTCTTTGACACTGGTGCTTCGCACTCGTTCATGTCGGAGGATTTCGTGAAAGGACTGGAAGGTGTGGAGCCATTCACCGAGAAGATGATGAGGGTGCGCCTACCCGATGGATCAGAGATAATGACCTCTACTCATTGCAATATGGAAGCAAGGATCGGCGGGAAGGCATTTGAGGCACCAGCGACGATTCTGAAGATGCCAGATTACGATCTGATCCTGGGCATGACTTGGCTGTGCTGGAACCATGCCCGGATCGACTGCGTGGCGAAGAGGATCACCGTGAGGCAAGGCGACTCCTTCATTGTCAAAGAAGGTATTATACCAGCACCCCGTACCTTATTATCATCTGTGCAGGTCGTTAAGGCCCACCTATAGGGGGGAGAAGTTTATCAGGTCCTTTTTGAGGCGGTCGTGGCTAAGGACTCCACTTCAGATATTCCAGTAGTGCGGGACTTTGCCGACGTGTTTATAGAGAAGCTACCAGGGCTACCCCCGCACCAAGAGAAGGACTTTCAGATTCAGCTCATACCGGGGGCTAAGCCGGTATCCAGAGCTCCCTATCGAATGACCCCAAAGGAGTTGGTAGAATTCCGAAGCCAGCTTCAGGAGTTAGTGGAGGCCGGGTTCGTTCGGCCTAGCTCTTCACCATGGGGAGCTCCAGTGCTGTTCGTTAATAAGAAGGACGGGACCCTTCGACTGTGCATAGATTATCGGGCCCTGAACAGGTTGACGGTCCGGAATACTTATCCCTTACCAAGGATAAACGAGCTATTTGACCAGCTGGAGGGAGCCCATTGGTTCTTAAAGCTGGATCTGAGGTCAAGGTACTACCAGCTTCGCATTCGGGAGGAGGACCACCTGAAGACGGCCTTCAGAAGCAGATATGGGTTGTACGAGTTTACCGTGATGCCGTTCGGGCTCACGAATGCACCCTCCACATTCATGGCCTTGATGAATCGGGTGTTCGAGGAGTATCTGGATGTCTTCGTCATCGTATTCATCGACGTCATCCTTATCTATTCAAGGACGGAGGAGGAGCACGCGAGACATCTGGCCTTGACCTTGGGGAAGCTGCGGGAGCATGAGATGTATGCCAAGTACAGCAAGTGCCAGTTCTGGCTAAAGGAGGTGGCCTTTCTGGGCCATGTCATCCGTGGAGCAGGTCTGGCAGTGGATCCGGCGAAGGTCCAGGCAGAACGGGAATGGCCACCACTAAAGTCGGCCTCGGATGTTCGAAGTTTCTTGGGACTTGCCGGTTACTATCGGAAGTTCGTAAAGGGGTTCTCTCAGATTGCCCTCCCTCTTACGTCTCTGACGAAGAAGGAGTCCCCTTTTATCTGGACGCCTCGATGCGAGTATGCCTTCCAAGAGCTGAAGGATCGTCTCACCTCGGCTCCCATACTTGCTCTTCCATCAGGGAAGGAGGGATTCAAGGTGTATACAGATGCTTCCTATCAGGGGATGGGTTCCGTCCTGATGCAGAATAGGCATGTAATAGCTTATGCCTCCTGTCAGTTGAAGCAGCACGAGCAAAACTATCCCGTGCACGATTTGGAGATGGGGGCAGTCATTTTTTCTCTTAAGATCTGGCGACACTATCTCTACGGAGTACATTGTGATATCTTCTCCGAACACAAGAATCTGAAGTACGTCGACACCCAGAAGGAGTTAAACATCAGGCAGAGACGCTGGGTGGAATTTCTATCGGACCACCAGTACACCATACACTACCATCCAGGGAAGACGAACGTGGTCACGGATGCTCTGAGCCGGAGAGCGAGTACGACAGGAGTAGGCCCGCAGCTGATGGCCTTGGAGTTGGTTAGATCATTCGAGGAGATGCAGATTTTACTAGTGTTTGAGGATGACCCGGAGATATACATGGGGTACCTTGGGTCGATGGTTACTACTGATGATATTCGAGACCGCATTAGAGATGGGCAGATGCTGGATGAGAGAGCTGAGCCGATATTCCGAGCCTTGGAGGAAGGCACGACAGGAGATTACTCTTTGAGGGATGGTCTCCTGTGTTTCCGAGGCAGAGTCTACATACCAGAAGGAGGACGGATCCGGGAGGACATTTTGACGGAAGCTCACTACAGCCGGTATTCGGTACACCCGGGGATCACCAAGACGGTAAAGGATTTGAAGAGGACGATGTACTGGCCGGGTATGAAGAAAGATATTACGTACTTTGTGACGCATTACGAGGCCTTCTAGCTCGTGAAGGCGGAGTGTAGGAACCCGGCAGGCTTGCTGCAGCCGCTTCCGGTGCCGGAGTGGAAATTTGAGGATATAGCCATGGACCTCATACATGGGCTACCTTGATCCCGTGCGGGGAATGACTCGATCTGGGTGATAGTGGACAGACTAACAAAGGTGGCCAGATTCATTCTAGTGGCGAAGGACGCACCGGTTAGTGTACTAGTACGGAGGTTCATTGAGCAGTTTGTGCGTTATCATGGGGTGCCCAAGACTATCGTTTCGGATCGGGATGGGCGGTTTACATCCAGGGAATGGAGGTCGGTCCAGGCCCATCTGGGTTCTCGGTTGACATTCAGTACAGCTTTTCACCCTCAGACCGACGGGCAGACAGAGTGCACCAACCGTACACTGGAAGATCTGTTGCGACTGTGTATTTTGGACCGTGGCGAGCCTTGTGTGAGATTGTTGCCACTAGTCGAGTTTTCGTACAACAACGCCCATCAGTCCAGCATTGGCATGGCTCCATACGAGGCGTTGTACGGAAGGAGGTGCAGGACCCCACTATCATGGGTTCAGGATGAGGATCCGCAGGCACTAGGCTCAGAGTTTATGGGAGATACAGATGCTCAGATTAGATTGATCCGGGACAGGATGTTGGAAGCCCAGAGCAGACAGGCCAAATACTACGATGCGAGGCATCGTCAAGTGGAGTTCCAGGTAAGAGACCGGGTTTTCTTGAAGATACGGCCGATGCACGGAGTCTCGTGGGTTCGCGGGCGGAAGAAGCTCTGCCCGAGATATATGGAGCCTTATAGGATCCTGGAGCGGATCGGCCTCTTAGCCTATAGACTAGAGCTACCACCGGAGTTAGCGGGATTGCATGACGTCTTCCACGTCTCCTCACTTCGGAGGGCTCTGCTACGCCCTGAGCAGCTGATTTCCTCGGCAGATGGCCCGGAGGCCTCGGATCGATCAGTCAACTTGGAGCCTATCAGGATTGACGATACAATAGTGCGGGTCTTGCGACAGAAGAAGGTTCGGTTTGTCAAGGTTCTGTGGAACAATCATGGGCAGGAGGAGCATACATGGGAGCCACAGGACTTGATGCGGCAAAAAATACCCGGAACTTTTTCGTCAGGTATACCTCACAACCCCTCTGGACAATCAATTTGCTTTCTTGTTTTAAACTAATAGGACTGAAATTTCAAGAATAGGGGCTAATCTTTTGTTTATTGGGGTGTATATACCTAATTAATTGGGCGAATTAATCTTAGATTTGAAACCGCACAAAGCAAACATAACGTAGAGATGTAATCTTTCAAATCTCATGGGATGTTACAAGCTTCTTTTTCCCGATTAGAGTCCCGTAGGCTTAACCTTGATTTCGGGGATGAAATCTTTGTTTTATTTATTGGGATTTGTAACATCCCATTTCTGGCTAGACCCCTAGGAGTCGGTTGGTCATTTATAACTCTAATTGTGCCCTAGATATTTATTTTGATGATTCTGGAATTTCTGTTCACTGGAATGTTATGAAATCTTGGATTAGGGTATCTTATAGCATGTTATACCTTCTGTATTTTTCTTGGAAATTTTAACTGATTATTTTGGGTGCATATTTCTTTAACGTACTAGTTGTGACATGGAGTCAAAAATACAAATAATGTCTAATTACTGTCTGGAAAATTATGAAATTTGGTCAGTGGGTGTTTAAAGTTATGTTAGTCACCCTGTAATTTTCTATGGAATTTTAGATGATTAAAAATAGCATCTCCTTCTCTAAGCTAGGAAAGTCGGTATTTTACATTAAAATAGTTTCAGAGCCCAAATGTTTGATAAAAATTATGGTACTTGGATTCTGATGGTTTTAGGTCACCATAAAGCTTCTATAATTTTCTTGGGGGTTTTAGATACATAATTACAGTACTTACTTCATAATATAGTAGAAATGGCCTAAAATGGTAAATTAGGAAATATAGGCCTAAACACCTCTGGAATTTCTCAAAACTTGAAATTACTGTTTAAATGTTTCATAGGATTTTTACTGATTTTATGATGATTTATTATTGGCTCATTAGTGCACTTCATGTTCATACTAGGGCATTTGGAATCTTAGAATAAATAAATTAAATGCCCGATAAATAGGAAAATTTGGAAATCTTGGTCTTAGCTATATTAGGTCGTGATAGACCTCCAGTAAATACTATAGGAGATTCGAAAGACAAATTGGAGTACCTCCCCTCATACTCCTCACGTATCTTAGGATGGTCTGCATATAGTAAAACCACGGAAACTGAACTAGAGTGGATAATGGACTTTGAGAGATGGAATTTTTGGTAGTTGTTGTTTGGTTAGGGCAAGCTAAGTTAAGTTCATTATTGAAGGTCAAGATAAGTAGAGTGTGAGTCTGGTTAACGATAAGGGCGTACGGGAACGATGAAAGATCGTCCACCCCGAGTAGTAGTGGAAGAGTCTTAATACGCTAGGGCCAGATCTAAAGTAACTTAAACAGGGATCGGGTAATGGGTATCAACCAATAACAATAAGTGCCTTGCGAAAGGGAACAGTGGGCTTCAGCTAACATCAAAGTTCCTAGTGCCTTTTGAGAGCCCTTCACGGGGAATACCGGGGGCAGTCCTGGGCTAACGTAAACTGTAGAAATAATAATCTAAAGAGCAACTAGTATAATTAGGGTTGCACACACATACACCCCGATAGCTAGGAAGGTAGAATAATTGGTTTGGTTGCCATTCAGACGGTAGCTCTGAAGATAGAATCATGGACGGGACAGTCCGGGGAGCCGAGGGCTTGAGGGTTGGAGTACAGAATATAGGTGGTGGGTCTTCGATATCTGATTGTCGTTCACACCAACATCGGTACGTTGACTCGGCGGTGTGGGACACTTAGCCAAAGAAAGTATGGTGGGTATAGCCAGCAGTTGTACGCGGATACTCTAGGTTGTGTTCTTCTAGGGGCGTACGGAAGGTCTAGGCCCGGTAGTGTGGATACCCGCCTAGGAGTGGGGGGCCCGACCCACTGTCTCCGTTTGCTACTACGGAGGTTCCTGGGAGTGAAGCTAGCTGCCCGAACATGGGAAACTAAATGTTTGTGCGCATAGAGTCGTGTGCGTGTGTTGCACTTGCATGAACCATGACATAGCATATCACTACACTCATATTTGCATACAACCGACACCCCAACGTATAAATCGGTATGGGAATTTTTATACGATGGGAGCCTTGCAGAAGACCCCTTAACTTATAAGTTTGTATGGGCATTCATATAAGTTAAGGTTACTTACTTCTTTATTTTTGTTCTTTGTCTGCCTTCTTATATATCTACCACTTATTACATGTTTTCTTTATTACTTACTTATTTACTTGCTTGTTTACTTACTGTTCTCTAGCTGCCTTTTTATACAATTGATACTTACTACTTCCCTTCTTTACCACTTACTACCATAGGATTGCTAGTTGTACTTGTACTTTGTTCTAGATAGTTGTTAGAATAACTCCCCTGTCACCTGCTTGATTATTCTCCACCTTGTATCGTCCTTTTCCTCCTCTCCACTCGATGCTTAGGAGCCGTGGGGGGAGGTGTAGGGGATGATAGGGCTTAGTCTTTATGATAAATGGTTTTCGAACCACAATATTACAGGAGCTCCGGATGGGAGACAGGGACCAGCAGTCCAGGGACCAGCACCAGCGGAGTACGGTGCGCATGGAGGTGGGTCAGTCTAGCACCGCTGCACCTGCGACCAGCTCCGTGAGTGATTAGTACTTTTATAGTTTCTACGATGAGTGATTTGTAGTGAGGACTCTGATGTACCGGGATCGAGCCCGTTTATCTATATTTCATCTGAACTGTATCTTTGCAGTACTTCTGTTATCTACTTCCTGTTATTATCTACAGATGGACTGGATGTGATTTCACTTTTATTTACATGTTTCCGTGGACTTATTTACATTTATGTATAATTGCTTCTCTCTCTTGTGATCGAAAAGGGCCGGCAAAATTGGCGTTTTGTAGTGGCGGCCTTCCCGTGAGTCGGTGCCACCGCAAAGCGGCAGTTTTGGGTTAAGACCCCGGTGTCGAGAAAAGAAAAAAAAGGGGGTCTTACATGTTGTGCTCGTTCTTGTACTGTGAAGAGGTGGAAGAATTGTTCTTTCACTGCTTTCATTTCTTCAACAACAGAGTTACCTCTAGTTGTAGCTACTTGACTGTTTGAGTTGGTTATATACCACTTGGACTATTTTGTCTCTTTTGCATACCTTCGCTGCTTGAACAGCATACTCCCTCTTGATCATGGCTATCTCCCATTTCCTTCTCTCACTTTAAGAATTCAAATAGGATAGGGAGATCTTGTCCTGAACTATCACATCATCCAGATGGATCATTGTCCTTTGAAGCATCTATTATTATTTCAATGACACTCTCATTATCTTAAGTAGGAAGATTTGTTGGAATCTCCCCCTCAATCTTAGAATTTTCCAAGGAGACATTGTTAAACTTCAGCAGTATTGATGATCTTTTCAATGCTAGAGGTACTCTAGGCAAGACTTAAGGTTGTCCAGCAACCTTGACTGAACATGCTCCCCAAATAGGAGCATCTAGATTGACAGTCTTCCCTTTAGAATTTGCATAGAACTTGTCCATAAAGCCCACTGACTTGGACATACCTTACTGCAGGTTCAGATGATATTGAACCCTGAGCATACATCTTTCTTCAAGTTTCCCCTAAAGAGTCTAACAGTTGAGGATACCACTTAAGAAACTTTTTAGCTGAGCATTATTGATGGTCTCTAAGCTTTGAAGAAAATAAAAGCAACTGAACTAGCAATCCAATGAGGCAAGTATACCTATCGAATTGTAGATAGGGGACACAAGTGTCGTATTGAAATCCAGGAACTGTTGAGTATGCTTACTCACACGAAGACTATTATCTTATCGACGAATAAATAGGGGTTTAGAGAAACTAATTTCAATTAAGTAAGTAAAGCTAATGCTAGAAAGAGAACTACTACAATTAATTAAAGAGCTATTAGAAACGATTATAACGAAAGTCTGAGACTATGAAATAGAAATGCACTCGATCAAGATTCACCTCGGCTAAAGACGACTAAGAAAATGCGATCAAAATCTAAACTTAATCGGATAAAGGTCCTTGACCGTGGATGTTCCTAAAGCTTGAACACGCTTCTCTAGAAGTCGTGCCCAACTGAGTTTAGGGAGGTGTGACCGACTCTCGTCTAAATCGGATGCCTAAAACTCGCTCTACGCGGTGAACCCCACTATTTGATTTTACCCCAATTCGGGAGATTTGGACATCTGCCTCTCTCGAGGGGTACGTACAACTCCTTTACTCTTAAATGCTCACTTCATTCTATCGGCCTCTCGGCTAGCCCAGAATGAAAGCAAAGGTGGAGAGTATATATCGATAATATAACTCCATCCCATGAAAAATCAAGAGTAATTCAAGGCCTAAACCTAAAAAGAAAAGGTTAATTAAAACATCATAACTTAATCGCTTGAATCTCGGATCATCAAGATCGAGTACAAGGAGGATTAGTTAATCATAATGGAATGGAGGAGGGGGAATGAGTAGTAGAGCATTAAAAGAACACAAGTAGAAAAGGGCACTTTTATTAATAAAAAGGAGAGCTACACTAAGGAAAATGAAATTACAAGTGCATGAAAATAAAATCCTATTCTAGCCCTACAATTAGCACTAAGCAAGAGCAAGATTACAAAAAAAGCTAAAACAACTAATTACTATTCTAGGGTTAAGAGTAAATTACAAAAGGAGAGAGAGAGAGAAAAGCATAAAAAAAGATCAAGAAACAAAGGGGTAGCACCTCCCCCTCTCAACCCAAACTTTGCTGAAATGGAAGTGGGGTCTGAATTTATAGAAATTTTTCACGGGTTGGTCACGCCCTCCGACACGCCCTAAGGGGCGTGTTCGGGGGCGGGACAGGTACAACATTGACCTCGAGCTCTGGATTCTGGCGGGAAAGATTATTGCTTTTGTACGTCGGTGGTCACACCCTAGGTCACGCCGGTGTAGGGGGGCGTGACACGCACGTCGCGTCGAAATCATTGGTCGGAAATCCGTCAGTCATCGAAAAATGAGGGGCCACGCCCTGTGTCATGCCCGTAATAAGGGGCGTGACAGAACTGTTTGGCATGCTGGGATGAATCGGCATTCAATGTGGCGGCAAGCATCGGGCAGAGGGCGACATGCCCCGTGTCACGCCCGGGGACACGCCCAGGGAGGGTGTGTCAGGGGGCGTGACAACCATTTTTCATGTTTTCCTGTCTTTTTCAGCATTCATCATCGGGATCAGGTGACACGCCCTAGGTCACGCCCGGGGAGGGCATGACAGGGGGGTGTGACAGATCATTTTTGGCCAATTTTCTGGAAACCTGCAAAAAGATAAGAAAATGTTAGTGGAAATAATATTTACATAGATACGATAAAAAATAAGGTAATAAGACATGATTTGTATATTATAAAATAGAAAATACGATAAT
This sequence comes from Platanthera zijinensis, assembly GCA_039513925.1. NCBI lineage: Eukaryota > Viridiplantae > Streptophyta > Magnoliopsida > Asparagales > Orchidaceae > Platanthera > Platanthera zijinensis. Next base: position 64,693,765 of record CM077097.1, on the reverse strand, counting down.
AGTTTAGGCTACAAAACCTATTATCAAACTCACCCAAGCTTAAGCTTTGCTTGTCACCAAGCAAAAATATAAAAACTAGATAATCATAAAAAAAGGCTAATCAAGAAGTTCTAATTATGCCCACACAAGTACTATGCGAAATTCTAAGTATGGGAAAAGGTGAAACATAAATCTAAAATGATTATTTAGGTATGGCAAAACTTTTATAAACTTTACTTAACAAAAATAAATCATCCAAAATTTTGACGAAATTCTTTAAATAGATTTAAACAAAGCAACGAAAATTAAAAAATGCATTGAGTTGTTACTAGATCCAAGCAACGCATTATAATTATATCAATTCAATTAACAAAAATCTAAGTTTAAATCCAAAACTAAAACTTATTTACTTTTCTTCTTTTCTTAGTTGTTAAATAAGATTCAGAAGGTATAAATCAAAAGGACTTAATTAGGACAGAAACGTTTGGTTTAGGAATATGAATAGGAGTGGAATTCAAAGATAAACATGAAGGCTTAAAATCACACTAAACCAAAACAACGAGTTTCAAAAATTTAAAATAGAAATGTATATATATATTTTTTTTTTCTTCTTTTCTCCATTTTTTTTCTTTTTTCAAAACGAAAGCCATAAATAAATATTTTTTTTCTTTTTCATTTTGAATTGGCCAAATAAAAATAAATATATCTTTTGATCATAATTTTTTTCAAAAACTTTTCTCCCAAGAAAATCACAAAATAACCTATCAAAATTACGAAAATATTTTATGAAACTCAAGAAGGCTAATATGATTAGATAGGTTGGAAATTTGGGCTTTGGTGAAAATGAAATGAAAAGAGGAGCTATCAAATGAAATCGGAAAAAAGGCTCAAAAGCGGCTAACTAGTGGTAAAAGTTTTTAGGTTGGCAGGAGAGCTTAAACGAAAACAAAAACGGCCTAAATCATTTTCACGCTTTTAAATTTATTTAGAACAAAGGTTTGAAAAATTTCAAAAAGCGAGTCCTAGATAATAAAAGAAGATTGATGAAATTGCTTTGAAAATAGAAATAATAGGTGACTTGGATCGTTCACATCTACTACGCTATTTAAAGATTGACCTTACAAAAATTATCCAAAAACGAAAACGAAAATAGTGGATGATGAATTTTTTAGAAAGTAAAGGAAATAAAGAACGAAAAACATAATAGAAATGCGAGTATTAGAAAAATATTTCACCTTAACATGCTACCGTGAATTAGAAACACAGCATGGCCAACATTTTACTTGTGAAACATAATTAAAAAGGATGATTAGAAATATTATAATTAACTACGTTGCTTATAGAAAATTTTGAGTAAAACAAAAACAAAAACTAGGGGTACAATTGAAATACCAAAATGTCTAAACTATTAAGGAAAAATAAAAAGCATAAATATATTTTTTTAATTTGTGAAATATTCTCTTTTTTGGATTTTGGAAATATTTTCTTTTTTTTTTCTTTTTGGAATTTTAAGATATTCATCATTTATTTTTTTGAAAAGAAATATACACAGAAAAAAAGAATATTTACACTAAGCAAAAATGAAGGAGGAAGTCCTCCCCCAATCTTAAAATGGACATTTTCTTCAATGGCAAAAGAAGGGGATTGGAGAAGGAGAGAAAAATAAAGTACAGAATTGAAAGACATAATTGAACAACAGGTACTTCCCCGGATTTATTCGCTGCGAAAACTGAGTGATGTCGCTCCCCTGAATGTCTTCTTTGGACTTCGTGATGGATTCAGCAACTTTGGAGCAGGGGATCGCAGAAGCTTCAGCTTGTCGGAGCCGTCCGGGGTAAAAATTGTAAAATAAAGAAAATAGAAAAAAGATAACTTGGGTTGCCTCCCAAGAGCGCCCTTTGTTTAAAGCATCGTTGAGCTCGACGCATCAAAAATAATATTGTCAAAAATTAATGTTGTCCAGAAATAAAATTGTTTTTAATTAAAAAAAAAGTTCGAAGTTTAGAGTTCGTGAAATAGATACTTAATACTGTTTGAACTGACATCATCATCACCAGAGAAATACAGTTTAAGACGCTGACCATTCACCTTGAAATTACCCTTATCAGGGTGCGAAATTAAAACAGTTCCATACGGAAAAAATTCTAAAATAGAAAAAAGGCCAGACCAACGAGATTTTAATTTCCCCGGAAATAAACATAATCGAGAATTATAAAGAAGAACCTGGTCTCCCGGCTTCAAGGTTTTCGGATGCCTTAAGTGTTTATCATGTAAACGCTTCGTCCGCTCTTTATAAATTTTGTTATTTTCGTAAGCATAAGAGCGCCACTCGTCGAGTTCATTTAGTTCAAATTTTCTAAGGTTACTGACAGAGTGGGGATCAAAGTTTAAAAATCTTAAGGCCCAAAAAGCGCGGTGTTCAAATTCTACGGGCAGATGGCACGATTTTCCATAGACCAGCAGATACGGCGTACATCCGAGGGCAGTTTTGTACGCTGTTCGGTAGGCCCATAGAGCATCGTCTAATTTGGCTGACTAGTCTTTCCTAGAAGTTGAAACAGTCTTTTCTAATATTCTTTTTATTTCTCTATTTACTACTTCGACTTGTCCGTTAGTTTGGGGGTGGTAGGTAGTTGAAAGCTTATGAGTAACGCCACATTTGGTTAGGATTTTTGAAAATTGTGCGTTACAGAAATGGGAACCCATGTCGCTAACTATGGCGCGCGGTGTACCGAATCTAGAAATTTTTTTTCAAAAACGTGACTAGAACTCGGGAGTCGTTCGTAGGAACAGATTAGGCCTCTGCCCATCGTGATACAAAATCAACGACAACTAAAATATACTTGTTTCCGAAGCTAGAAGGAAGGGGGCCAACAAAATTGATTCCCCAGAGGTCGAAAATCTCGCACTCAAGGAAATAATTTTGCGGCATTTCATTTTTATTTGAAATATTGCCCGACCGTTGGCAACTATCACACCTACTCACAAAGGCTTGCATGTCTTTAAACAGGCTAGGCCAGTAAAAACCCGCGCAAAGCACCTTGTGAGCGGTGCGTGCAGCTTGATAAAGCCCACCTCTCGTACCTTCATGTAAATGTTTTAAAATATCAATTCCTTCTTCCTTAGAAACACATTTCCTTATCACTTGATCCGCACAGATTCTGAAAAATGCGGGTCTTCCCAAAAGTAGTTCTTCAGCTCAAAAAAGAATTTCTTCTTTTGCTGAGAGGAGAACTCTTTTGGGAGCACCCGGGCCACTAAATAGTTGGCGATGTGCGCGAACCAAGGAGAAGTAGATATGCTAATTAAAAGCAGCTTCTCATCAGGAAAATAAACATTAAAAGATTTTTCATTTAATTTTTCTATAAAGGGATTGTCTAATCTGGAGAGATGGTCAGCGGCCAAGTTCTCAGCTCCTCGCTTGTCACGGATCTCTAAGTTAAACTCCTCAAGGTGTAAGATTCAGCAAATCAAGAATGGCTTGGCATCCATTTTGGCAATAAGATATTTGAGGGCCGAGTGGTCCATAAAAATAATAATTTTCGAAAGTGTAATATAAGTACGAAATTTGTCAAAAGCGAATACAACAGCTAAGAGCTCCTTCTAGGTCGTGGTGTAATTTTCCTGTGCAGATGTGAGCGTTTTACTAGAGTAATAGATGGGGTTGAAGTTTTTAGTTATACGTTGACCTAATATGGCTCCCACTTCGAAACTACTCGCATCGCACATTATCTCGAAAGAAAGGTCCCACACCGGAGCTATCATAATAGGTGCGTTAATTAACTTTTCTTTAATTGATTCGAAGGCAGAAAGATAAGAGTCATCAAAAATGAATGGAGCATCTTTTTCTAAGAGATGGGTGAGGGGCTTGGTGATGTTGGAGAAGTCCTTTATAAAACGACGGTAAAAGCCAGCGTGGCCTAGGAAACTTCTTATAGCTTTTATGTTTGTAGGCGGCGGCAACTTCTCAATAACTTCTAACTTGGAAACGTCTACCTCAATACTTTTAGTAGAAATTTTATGACCCAAAACTAACCCTTCCCTCACCATAAAATGGCATTTTTCCCAATTTATGGCAAGGTTAGTTTCTTCGTATCGTTCTAAGACTTCTTCGAGGTTTTCTAAACATCTATCAAAGGAATCGCTGAACACGGAGAAATCGTCCATAAATACCTCCATAATGCTTTTTACGTACTTGTCAAATATAGCGAACATATATCGCTGGAATGCAGCTGGCGCATTGCACAATCCAAATGGCATTCTTTGGTAGGCGAAGGTGCCGAAGGGACAAGTAAACGTAGTTTTCTCTTGGTCCTCGGGAGAGATGGGGATTTGAAAATACCCCGAGAGGCCATCCAGAAAACAATAAATGCTATGGCCGGATAGATGTTCGAAAATTTGGTCGATAAACGGCAAAGGAAAGTGTTCCTTGTGGGTGGCATCATTCAACTTACGATAATCTATACACATACGCCAACCCATCACCGTCCGTGTCGGGATTAATTCATTATTCTCATTACTAACTACTGTTATCCCTCCCTTTTTCGGCACTACCTGAACAGGGCTAACCCACTTACTATCGGATATCAGATAGATAATCCGTGCGTCTAATAATTTCATAACCTCGCCCTTAACTACTTCTTTCATGTTCGGGTTTATACGACATTGAGGTTGAATGGAGTTATACGAATTATCTTCCATTAAAATTTTATGAGTACAGAAAGATGGGCTTATGCCCTTAATATAAGAAATTTGCCGGACAATAGCTCGGCGATTCTTACGTAGAACTAGAAGAAGTTTTTCATGTTGGACATCCGTGAGGTAGGCCGAAACTATAACAAACAGCTTGGAGTCTTTTTCTAAAAATGCGTAATTGAGGTGTTCAGGAAGTTCTTTAATTTCTAGGGTAGGGGGTTCTTCATAAGAGGATTTGGAAATTCTTTCTTTTTCAAAAACGATATCTTCATAAACTTTTTATAAGGAAAATTAAAAGGGGTGGGGCTAGCGTCCAAGGCGGCTTCTTGCAGCGATTCAGTTGGAAGAGTAGAGGAAGAACAAAAATTAGAAAATTCTTTTTCAAATTCCGAAAGGCAATCAGAAGATTCATCACTTTCTTGCAGCGATTCAGTTGGAAGAGAAGAGGAGAAACAAAAATCAGAAAATTCCTTTTAAAATTTGGAGGGGCAATATGAGGATTCATCACTTACGGCATCTACGAAAAAGCAGGAGTCATCATTTGCTAAGGTGTTCTTCATCGAAGGGGTGATAGAAAAAGTGACTTTGTCGTCGCTTACTCGAAGAAAGAGCTTACCATTGCTTACATCAATGATGGCTCGGGAGGTGGCAAGAAAGGGTCGGCCAAGGATCAGGGGAACCTCGACGTCTTCTTCGATGTCCAAAATGACAAAGTCCACCTGGAAGATGAACTTGTCGACTTTTACTAGAACGTCCTCCACTATTCCTAACGGGTACTTGACAGATCTATCGGCTAGCTGGATACTCATACGCGTGGGGTTAAGGCTACCAATTCCTAGTTTCTTAAACAACGAGAGGGGCATCAGGTTTATACTCGCACCTAAGTCGGTTAATGCGTTCTTGACAAAACGATCACCAAAGGCACATGGGATAGAGAAACTACCCGGATCACTGATCTTCTTCGGCAAACCGTTTGTTAAAATAGTAGAGCACTCGGCATTTAATGTGACATGCGAGAGGTTCTCTAACTTTTTCTTGTTGGTCAAGAGGTCCTTAAGATACTTGACGTATTTTGGCATCTGCGAAATAGTTTCGTGGAAGGGCAGATTTATGTGGATTTTCTTGAAGATTTCTATGAAGCGGGAGTACTGATCATCTTGACGTTGTTTATTAAGTTCGGAGGGGTATGGAGGAGTTGGATTATTTTTGAAAATGGGTGGTGGAGTGAGATTTTGTTCTAAAACGGGGGTGATAACTTCTTCAGCAGAGGGTGGAATTTTTAAAATGGGAGCGGAGCTTTGATTTTACAAAATATGGGCGGAGCTTGCCTCGGGCTCTTCGCAAACCATACCAGAGACTTGCTTCCCACTCCGAAGAGTTATAGCTTTCGCTTGCTCTCTTGGGTTGGGTTCGGTATTGGAAGGAAGAGACCCTGCGGGTCGCTCAGAAATTATTTTCGCGAGCTGTCCTACCTGATTTTTTAGACTTTTAACACTTCCGGTTAGGGTCCTTATAGTAGCATCATTTGTATTGATATATTTAGAAAGTAACTCCTCCAAGCTTGGAGGTTTTGGATAATTTTGAAGAGGTGGTGGTGGTGCAGAAAAATCATTTTGTGGTGGCGGGCGCATAGCATTCAATTCGATGGATTACTCCATGAAAAATTCAGATGATTTCTTAAGCCAGGATTATAGCTATTTGGAAAATTAAAACCAGCAGGATAAAAATTCGTAGCAGAAAAATTATTAAAAGAATTTCTAGGCATATTGTTAACAAAATCTAATTGTTCTTGGGTAGGGGTTGCAGATTCCCATACCTGAGGGGCGGAGGCAGCAATCATCTCCGTGATTTTTTTGCTTAGGATTTCTACTTGCAGAGCGAGTTGGGAGACGTTGTCCACTTCATAGATACCTGCAGGCTTGTTAGAGCGGGACCTAGGCACATTACACAGATAAGTGTTCATAGCCATGTCCTCAAAAAGCTCAAGAGCTGCTTCCGGGGTCTTATGGTTTAAAGTACCGCCAGAAGCTATGTCTATCATTTGCTTTGTATTTTGATTTTGCCCGTTATAAAACGTCTGCACTTGTAACCATACAGGCAGTGCGTGATGTGGGCATCGTCTTAATAGTTCTTTAAATCTTTCCCAAGTTTCATATAAGGTTTCAGAGTGTATTTGTCCGTAAGCAGAAATGTCGTTCTTTAGTTTAGCAGTTTTAGCTGGCGGAAAATACTTTGCCAAAATTTTTTCGGTTAATTCATTCCAAGTGGTTATGCTATTCTTAGGTAGAGTGTTCATCCACTGCTTAACTTTAGTTCTCAAAGAGAAGGGGAAAAGTCTTATCCTGATTGCATCATTTGTGACACCATTTATCTTGAAGGTGTCACAAATTTCAAGAAAGCTTGCTATATGTGCGTTCGGATCTTCATCTTGAAGTTCATCAAATTGCGCATATTGCTGCACCATTTGAATTATGCTAGGCTTTAATTCGAAGTTATTATTTGTTATAGCAGGGCGTACTATGCTAGATTCTATTCCCTCGAGACTCGGTCGTACATAATAAGATATAGGTCTTTACACAGCTTCCTCCACGTTGGGTTCTTCCATTCTTAGAGTAGAGAATTACTCGGAGTCCTCAACCGGTATTTGGGAAGTAGGGCCTTGAAATCGCGATCTTCTCCGAAGAGTGCGCTCAATTTCGTGGACTAAGTCCAAAATAACCGACGGACTCCCGCGGGTCATGCACTAAGAAGAGAAAAGAAGAAAGAGAAATAAAATAAACTAGAAAGAAAAGCTAGATTTTTTTTTTGAAATAGATTTTTTATAATTTAACTCCTGAACTTCCCAAGGGCTTCCCGCTGAAGGGTTCGCAAGGTACTAGACAAGATAGCGACACTTAAAGCCGTTTTGCCCTTTTCGAGAGAATTAGGTGGAGTAGAAAAATTGTGAAGTTGGTTACTATTAAGAGCGATAATAAAAAAAAATTGATTTTTAAATTTTTTTTTTAAGGAGGGTAAGAAAGAGAAATGATAAAATTAATAGGTTCGTGTTTTCAATATATCAACGGAAGTTGATTTCCCGGCAATGGCGCAAAAAACTTGATGGTCGCTAAGCTTCAAAGAAAATAAAAGAAACCGAAATAGCAATCCAATGAGGCAAGTATACCTATCGAATTGTAGCTAGGGGACACAAGTGTCGTATTGAAATCCGGGAACTGTTGAGTATGCTTACTCACACGAATACTATTATCTTATCGACGAAAAAACAGAGGTTTAGTGAAACTAATTTCAATTAAGGAAGTAAAGCTAATGCTAGAAAGAGAACTACTGCAATTAATTAAAGAGCTATTAGAAGCGATTATAACGAAAGGTTGAGACTATGAAATGGAAATGCACTCAATCAAGATTCACCTCGGCTAAAGACGACTAAGAAAATACGATAAAAACCTAAACTTAATAGGATAAAGGTCCTTTACCGTGGAGGTTCCTAAAGCTTAACACGCTTCTCTCGAAGTCGTGCCCAACTGAGTTTAGGAAGGTCCGACCAACTCTCGTCTAAATTGGAGGCCTAAAACTCGCTTTATATGGTGAACCCCACTATTGGATTTTACCCCAATCCGGGAGATTTTAACGTCTGCCTCTCTCGAGGGGTGCATACAACTCCCTTTACTCTTGAATGCTCACTTCATTCTATCAGCCTCTCAGCTAGCCCAGAATGAAAACAAAGATGGAGAGTATATATCGATAATATACCTCCAACCTATGAACAATCAAGAGTAATTCAAGGCCTAAACCTAAAAAGAAAAGGTTAATTAAAACATCATAACTTAATTGCTCGAACATCGGATCATCAAGATCGAGTACAAGGAGGATTAGTTAATCATAATGGAATGGAGGAGAGGGAATGAGTAGTAGAGCATAAAAAGAACACAAGTAGAAAAGGGCACTTTTATTAATAAAAAGGAACGCTACACTTAGGAAAATGAAATTACAAGTGCATGAAAATAAAATCCTATTCTAGCCCTACAATTAACACTAAGCAAGAGCAAGATTAAAATAAAAGCTAAAATGACTAAATACTAAACTAGGGTTAAGAGTAAATTACAAAAGGAGAGAGAGAGATTGAGAGAGAAAAACATAAAAAAGATCAAGAAACAAAGGGGCAGCACCTCCCCCTCTCAACCCAAACTTTGCTGAAATGGAAGGGGGATTTGAATTTATAGAAATTTTTCACGGGTTGGTCACGCCCTCCGACACCCCCTAGGGGGTGTGTCAGGGGGCGTGATAGGTACGGCATTGACCTCGGGCTCTTGATTCTGGCGGGAAGGATGATTACTTTTGTACGTCCGTGGTCACGCCCGTGTAGGGGGGGCGTGACACGCACGTCGCATGGAAATCATTGGTCGGAAATCCTTCAGTCACCGAAAAAGGAGGGGTCACGCCCGTGACAGGGGGCGTGACAGGATTATTTGGTATGCTGGGATGAATCGACATTTAATGCGTCGGCAGGCATCGGGCAGTGGGCGACACGCCCTGTATCACGCCCGGGGACACGCCCAGGGAGGGGGTGTCAGGGGGCGTGACAACCATTTTTCCTATTTTCCTGTCTCTTTCAGCAGTCATCATCGGGATCAGGTGACACGCCCTAGGTCACGCCCGGGGAGGGCGTGACAGGGGGGCGTGACAGGTCATTTTTGGCCAATTTCCTGGAAACCTACAAAAAGGCAAGAAAATGTTAGTGGCAATAATATTTACATAGAAACGATAAAAAATAAGGTAATAATACATGATTTGTACATTATAAAATAGAAAATACGATAATAGTTTAGGCTACAAAACGTATTATCAATTATGTGCTCCTTCCTTCCTAGTCTCAGAAGAGCTACTTATAGTGCTTTCCTAAGTGATGAGTACAACCTACTTGTCCTTCACTTTTCTTCTTACTAGTTTGGTGGTGTGGCAACAAAACTTTGTCCAACCAAATAGCCCTGCTGGCTGGAACTTGCTGGCCTTTGCCCTAGACTTGTTTAACACTTAGCTGCATCACTCAGGCATCTTGACCTTTAATGGATGGATTCAGCTGGTCCTCATACATGACCTGTGCACTTATCCTTCTTCAGGATTTCACTCAACATTCTCTTCCTCTTGTGCTGTAAGAGGAGTAACCTTGAAGGTTTGTTTACCCATCTCCAACTGCATGACTGTAGATCTTTGGTTCATTCCTCAAGAGTATGATCCTGAAGAAGACTTTCTTGTTCCATTCCAAGGTCTGGAACATCCTCTGTCCAAGTACCACATGGGGTAATGGGCACTTGGACTAACCTACAAAACAGAGTTTATCCTGTCTTAGGACCCAAAATGAAGGTGGGTGCATGTTAGTCTAAAACTGAACTTGTTTACCAGCAGCATTTTTGACTAGGGGACTAATAGCTGCTCTTGGCACACTTGGATTGTGCCAGAAGTCTATAGCAAATTGGCCCACTTTGCCACAACACCAAAATTCAATAATGTTGTATCTTCTTTTCTATGTAGTCCTTGTAGTTAGGTTAGCTACTTACTTGATAGTAGGAAGAGGAGCAACAACATTATTCAGATTCATTTCAGCAAGGATCTGACTGAAGGTAAGTTTTCTAGCTGGCTGGTTTGGCCTCCTCTGATTGCCAGCAGCAGCAAGCTTCTTTTCAGAAAGCTTGCTCCTGATAGCATCAGAAATGCCCAAATCAGGCTTGCTGTTAAACTGACCCTTAGTCTGAATCTTAGATGTATGGTTCTGGAACTTGGCTGCAGCCACATTCTTGAGAGAGGGGCTGGAGCACCAAAGAAAAATTGCCTAGGATGGGCCGTTTGAATTTCTTCATGGCCAGCCTTTAACGCACTCACCTTACTATATCTTCCACCATGGATATGAATAAATTTTTTCACACCTGGGGATCAACCATTCTTCTAGTGACCATAGATGCTTTACTGGTCATACATGTTAGAAGGTAACAAAACTCTCCTAAAAGAAATGGGAGGCTTGGAAGCAAGAAGCTGAGCTGGAGCTGGAGCTTTGCCCTTCCCTTTGGAAGAAGCAACTCTTGTGTTTCCCTTGAATCCCAACCCATTCTTACCCTTCTAAGATGAGAAGGAGTCAATCAAGGGAAGTATAGTACTGGGCTTAAAATAGCTAGACACTATTCTTTTCTCCCTCTCTAGCCTCTCCTCAATGTCCCTAATGAGACTATTCTTGTACTTAATGGAGTAAATCTGGATGAGATTCATGGCCCTAAGTTGGCTAAGCTCTCTGTCCTTCTGATCCAATAAAGATATTGTCACAGTCAGTTGGGAAGCAGCTCGCTGCAGAGAGGCAATCTCCATAGCTTGCTTATTAGACAACTTCTTGTACTTCTTAAATGCATCCAAAATTTCTCCATACCTGTCAATCAATTGATTGACATCACATTCTATTGTAGAATCATCTTCACCTTTGGATGAATAAGCTTATGTATTGGGACTAATCTCATATCTAGAATATGAAGTAGAGCTTGATAGAGAATTTACCTTGCTTTGACCAGGATGATCCTGGCTGGAATCCTCATCAGTCATTGTCATCAGCCCATAGCTGCTGTAGGAATCTTCATTATCTTCATCATTGTCACTACTCGCATTTTCTCCGAAGAAAACGGATTATCATAGTAGGAGAAAACACGCGTCATGATTCCACTTCGAGCAGGGGATAACTACCGACGCTCAGGCAAACCACTAACAACTATACTTTATGAAAATTCATAAGTTAAATGATTAGAAAATCAGTTATATTTTTAAAAGCCGTATCCCTCGGCTCGGTGGATCATCTAGTCCACAATTTAAAAACAATACTTATACGCTGCGGAAAATACTTTATTCAGGTTCGACATCCTAAAGGAGTGCATAAGTGTCCCCGGAGGACAGCTTATACTATGCAGGTCCCTACTTTTGATTTATACTATATATATGAAAAATGATCTTTTTACGTTATTTGGAAAATAGTGATGAGTTTTATAAAACATGTTGATCATGAGGAATACTTATAATAGTGTTTTTAGGTTTAAAAGTAACTAGCAACCTAGCATAAATCATCCCAAGAGCAAGTAGACTAACTCCAGAAAGGTAGCAACAAAAAAGTAACATATCTAGTATCAAGGTAAAACTACCAGTGGGCGCAAACAAACTGACACGAACCCACTAGCAAGTATGTATGTCTGTAAGAAAATTAGTAAAACTATCTCACAAGACCAAGGAACTAATCTCCACAGTACGAGAGACCACCAGCAACAGCACAGCACAATTAGCCGCGTCATCGGCTACTAACTAGAACCTGAGGCATTCAAAGAAGAAAAGAATACCTCAGCAAGCTAAATAAGTAAAAGCTGTATGGAAAAGTTAAGTTATAAGGTAAGAAAGAAGAGTAAGCAAAGCGAAACAAGCACCACTATCCAAGTTAAGACAAAAGAAAAAGCATTAAGTGCGAGGAAACAGCAATAACCCTGCCCAAAAATAAATCCTGCAGAGTTTACCAGGCTACCATGAGCCCAAACGTTGTAAATTACAAAGGAAGAAACGTATAACACCCTAAGCTGTGAGGTATGGTAGTAGCAAAAACAACGCGGATCCGGGTTGGAGGCAAACTTGGTCCCCCAACCACCATTTCTAAGAAACAAAGCTCAGGGGTCTATATGTGAAAGCACTAGGTACCTCCCACCCCCTTGCCCAGCCCGTACCTAGAGCAAGATAAAAGAAAAAGGGTGGCCTTGGCTAAATTACAACACCTCCCCCATTAAGAGCTTCAAATAACCACTACAAACCACGACCCACGATTCGGTCTTTTTGAAAAAAAAAAATAGCCGACAAGGAACCTCAAAATCAAGGAATTCACTCGGGGGAGAAAATCAAAGTAAGGAAAAAATGTTGAGATGACTCAACACGGCATGGCGTTGAGTGAGACCCACTCACTCAATGCCTAAACACACGGTGGCATTGAGTGAGCTAGCCTCACTCAATGCCAAAACAGCAATGGCGTTGAGTTAGGTTCACTCACTCAACGCCTTATGCAACACTGGTTATGGCGTTGAGTGAGCTAACCTCACTCAATGCCAAAACAGCTATGCCGTTGAGTGAAGTCCACTCCCTCAATGCCTTTAGCAAAGCAGGTTGTGGCGTTGAGTGAGCTAACCTCACTCAACGCCAAAGCAGCTATGGCGTTGAGTAAGGTCCACTCCCTCAACACCTTAGCACTTAACCGTAAAACCCAATTGTGGCGTTGAGTGAGTCCACCTCTCTCAATGCCTAAACAGCTTTGGCGTTGAGAGAGGTCGACTCACTAAACGCCAAAGTACTTAGCCACGAAAACAAACTGCGGCGCTGAGTGCGCCCACCATTCTCAACGATAGAATAGCTTTGGCATTTAGTGAGGTCGACTCACTCAACGCCAAAGTACGTACCCGCAGGAAATGGCTACGGCGTTGAGTGAGCCTGCCTCACTCAGCGCCTAAACTGCCATGGTGTTGAGTGAGGCCCACTCTCTCAACGCCATCCAGAAGAGGTTGGCGGGAATGCAGATTGATTCTCGCCGAATCGGCGTGAATGCAGATCGATTCTCGCCGAATCGGCGGGAATCACTAATGATTCTCGTCGAAGTCGGCGATAATCACTTAGTGATTCCCGTCGATTTTGACTTAGAAGAATATCTCACTCAAGGCCACACTACTTAGCCGTAAAAGAAAAGATCAAGGGGCAATGGCATTGAGTGTGTGCACCACACTCAACGCCAAGTCCCTGCAGACCCGGCGTTGAGTGTGTGCACCACACTCAACGCCAAGTCCAAGCAGACCCGGCGTTGAGTGTGTGCACCACACTCAACGCCAAGCCCATAATCCTCCATCGCTAACTCCAACTGGTCCATTCCTGTAGTAATATTAATCTAACAGCCAAACACGTTTCTAGGGTTATAATGAGGCTAGCACAATTTTTCGAGTTAAAGCTTCTAACTCCTACCCGGCTACAACTATGACACAAGAAAATGCTAACCTAACCCTTACTTCCTTCCCCAGCCCGAGAACAAACAAGCTACAGCCAGGGAAAAAGAATAGAGAACATACACGGCTGTTTTGGGCAAGGTTCTGTACAGGGAATTTTCTAACAGCAAGCGTAGGCATCATCACCGGTTCTTGCACAGGAAAAGAAAGCATCTATTATACAGGAAAGGAAACTTACTATGGCTAAAGCAATGCTCGGTTGTATCAAATAGGCTAACTAGGCATATAAGAAAACAGGAAAACTAAATGGCAAGGTCAAGAGTACCACTTGCCTCGATTTCCAGCGGAGCTTGGTCGGCCTCCCTTATCCTCACTCGGTACCAACAGCAGCAACACCTAAAGCAGAAATCTAGAGCTTTAATAGCGGAAACGGACAACCCTAGAAAATCGAGACCCCTAGAAACACCACGAAAACTGAATTTCTTACCGTAGGAATGAAGGTCTAGGCAAGAGCAATCCAAATCCGCTTTCGAAATCGAATTCTGTCCACAAACGCTCCCGTAATTGGCGTCTGAAGGGGAGAAGTTCCGGCGGTTTCTCTGCTTTCCGTGAATAGGCACAGACTGGTTCGGTCTTTCGGGAAGATGAACAGGAGCAGTTTCCTCTTAAGTCTAAACTATCCTATATATAGCATCCTCTTATAATATTTATTAAATAGCTTTATTTTTCATAAAATACAAAACGACGCAAAAATCGAACATTTTCGGAATTCGACAAATTCACACCGTAGCTAAATATCTACGCTACGAACACAACGGCAAATTCGAAATTAATTTTTGACGAATAGAACTCGAGTTATACCCACCCAAATCCAAAACACAAGCATCCCCTAAGAGGCCACACCGGGTCACCAAAAACGACTCGGCTTGCTAGGGAGATTTTATCAATAGGCTACAAAATGGGCAACTAAGTTCTAAGGAGTTAAGACCACACTCCACAGATGACACAAGCCAAGAAAACGCATTGACGTAATGCAAAGCATGAATTAAATAATTGCAGAAAAATCGGGGGCATTACAGTCACTCCCCCTAAAAGAAAGTTTCTTCCCGAAACATTACGCACAATGCCTCAAATATAGAAGGAAAAGTAACAAGCCAAACATTACAAGAAGAAAAAAAACTAATCTAATTAGGGAAACAGTTGAGGGTGAGCCTCCCTCATAGCTAACTCTAACTCCCAAGTGGCGCTTTCCAAACCCTGATTCTTCCATAGAACTTTGACCATCGGGATGGACTTCCTTTGCAGCACCCGATCTTGAGTATCCAAAATGTGGACCGGCACTTCAATAAAAGATAGGTTAGGCTCCAACTGGGGCACAACATCCAAGACTTGCCCACTACTGCGCACACACTTCCGCAATTGGCTTACATGAAATACGTTATGAACACCAGGGATGTTTGCTTGCAATTCTAACCTATAAGCTGACACGCCAATCCGTTCAACAATCTTAAACGGGCCCACATACCTCGGGTCCAATTTCCGGTTCTTACCGAACCTCTTAACACCAACCATCGGGGAAACCTTAAGGAACACAAGGTCCCCTACAGAAAACTCCAAGTCAGACCTTCGCCGATTGGCGTTCTTTTCATATCTCTCCTGAGCTATACGAAGCTTTTCTCGAATAAGATTCACCGCGAATTCCATCTCCTCGAGCGCAACAGGACCTAACAAGGGTCTCTCACCTACCTCAGCACAAAATAGGGGGGTTCTGCAGCGCCTCCCATACAAAGCTTCAAACAGAGCCATTTGCAAACTTTCTTGATAACTGTTATTGTATGCAAAATCCATAAGTCGTAATCGCTCATCCCACACTCCACCGTGATCTAGAATGTAGCATCTGATCATATCCTCAACTATCTGGTTCACCCGCTCCGTCTGCCCACTGTTCTGTGGGTGGTAAGCAGTAGAGTACCTCATATTTGTACCCTAACCCTCCTGCAGACTCTGCCAAAAGCGAGAAGTAAACCGAGAGTCTCGATCAGAAATGATGCTAACAGACACACCGTGCAATCTGATGACCTCATTCAAGTACAACTCTGTTATCTTCTTCATCGGATAGTCAATCTTATACGGCACAAAGTGAGCACACTTTGTCAGTCTATCCACTATGACCCAAACAGAATCAAATCCCCTTGGATATTTCATTAAGCCCGTGATAAAGTCCATATAAATACTTTCACACTTCCAAGTTGGGATCTCTAGTGGAGTCAACTTGCCACCAGGCCTTCCGTGATCGGCATTCACATGCTTGCAAGTGTAGTACTCAGCAAAAAATTGGGCTATATCACTCTTCATCCCATACCACCAGGCAATTTGCTTCAAATCACGATACATCTTTGTAGATCACGAATGGTAGGCAACACTGGATCCATGAGCCTCTCTGCATACCATACCCCTGATGTCTCCGATAACGGGGATGCAAAATCTATCGCGGTACTTTAAAGTACCCGCATCATCAATGGAAAAATCCGGCAACTCCCCTCTCTCAGTCCTGAGGTATAAGTACAGAAGGTCCGGATCATCCTTCTGGTGCAACCTAGTAAGGGAAATCCAAGACGGCTCTACCACTGCCAAACTACTCTGCATTCCACAGCATCCCATCGAGATATCCATAAAGAGGAACTCTTCCACTAAACGATCGGCGGAGATATTAAAGATTCTTCCCCGTCTTCCGGCTCAGGGCGTCGGCCACCACATTGGCCTTGCCTGGATGATACTGGATCTCTATGTCATAATTGGCCACATACTCTAGCCACCGCCGTTGGTGCAGATTCAACTTCTTTTGCGTGAACACGTACTTCAGGCTCTTGTGATCAGTGAAGATCTTGCACTGAGCCCCATAAAGTAGATGCCTCCATAGCTTCAACGCATAAATTACTACTGCAAACTCAAGGTCATGCGTAGGGTAATTTCTCTCGTGAGTCTTTAATTTCCTTGACCCATACGCAATCACTTTTCAAACTTGCATTAATACACAACCTAGATCAACATGCGAAGCATCCACGCACACAACATACTCCACACCCTCAGTAGGTAGGGTCAGGACGGGAGTAGAGCACAATCTGTTCTTTAGCTCCAGGAAGGCTTCTTCGCACTTCTCGCTCCAAACAAAGGCCGCATTCTTCTGATTCAACCTTGTCAAAGGTGCAGCCAGGGTAGAGAAACCCTCCACGAACCTCCTGTAGTAGCCATCCAACCCTAGGAAGCTTCTGATCTCCTTGGGCATGCCCTACATGCTCCAATCCATCACTGCTGCGATCTTTTCCGGGTCGACCGAGATCCCATACTTGCTCACCACGTGGCCCAGAAATGAGACCTGAGGAAACCAAAATTCGCACTTGCTCAACTTGGCGAATAACTTGTTATTCCTCAACTCCGATAGAACCAAGCGCAGATGTTGTTCATGCTCCTCAGCGCTGCGGGAATAGACCAACACGTCATCGATGAAAACCACAACGAACTTGTCTAGGAAATCCTTGAACACCTGGTTCATCATATCCATGAAAGCTGATGGTGCGTTGGTCAATCCAAATGACATCACCAAGAACTCAAAATGTCCATGCCTCGATCTAAACGCAGTCCATGGAATATCTGCCTCACGGATCCTGAGTTGATGAAAGCTAGAATGAAGATCGATCTTGGAGAACACCGTGCTACCACGCAATTGATCAAATAAGTCATCGATCCTCGGCAGAGGGTACCTATTTTTAATAGTGACTTTGTTCAACTCCCTGTAGTCGATGCAAAGCCGCATCGACCAATCTTTCTTCTTTACAAACAAAACAGGAGCAGCCCAAGGCGACAAACTTTGCCTGATAAACCCTTTTTCCAATAACTTATCTAACTGGACTCGCAACTCCTCTAGCTCACGAGGGGCCATCCGGTACGGCGCCTTAGCAATAGGACGCGCACCCGGTTCCAAATCAATCACAAACTCAACATCCCGATCGGGAGGAAGACAAGGAAGGTCATCAGGAAAACATCAGCGAAACTACGAATAATGGGAATCTCCTCTAAGCGCAGTACACTAACAGCGGTCCCAACCATCGAGACTAAACAAGCAAAACAACCAGAAAGAAACAAATTCTGAGCACATACCGCAGAAATGACAGGAGAATCTTGGCACGGTTCAGTATACACGCTTCCTGGCTGACCATCGTCCTTGATGAAGTCCAAGTGCTTCCCTTTGCACTGAATGACCGCATCATACTTAAATAGTCAGTCCATGCCCAGAATAACATCGAAGTCCTCCAGATAAATCATCTTCAAGTCTGCCCTTGCAAGAAAATCCCCTAACAAAACAGGGCAATCTAGAATGCCCAAATCTGATAACATAGATTCACTAGAAGGGAACTTGATGCGGAAGGTATCATGAACTCGATCTAGAGTTAACCGATGTCGCTCCACAAAGGCTCTAGCCACAAATGAGTGGGTACCACCGGAGTCGAATAGAACGCGTGCCCAGCGGTTCTTCACCTTAAATTTCCCTATAGGAGTATATACAACTAAGGATCTACCAAAACCCAACTATAACTATTCTAGTAAATAAAACTTTCAAGATGGAAAAAGAAACAACTAAATTGAGATGACCTGAGTCGAAGCTTGAGCCTCCTCGGAAGAGATCACGTTCAGCTTTCCTTTACCCTTGTCCACACGCTGAGGTAGAGGTAGTGCCTGAAGTTGAATTGCATTAAGAGCAGGCTGGACCTAAGGACACCTAGACTTGATGCGACCCTTCTGCCCGCACTAACAGCAGACTTTATCCTTGGACTAGCACTGGGCAGCATCATGCCCGGGTCGCTTGCAAATAGAACAGGAAACATCCCTCCTAGGAGCACCCTGAATATCATGAACTTGCTCCTTCTTCTGAGCTGCTGCCTTTTTGAAACACCTCTCAATAGGGTGGCCTGACCGACCACAGAAGCTACACACCACCTTGCTCTTCCTTCCTGAAGCAGTATCGGGTACCCGGGGTTTCTTCTCCTCAACAGACTTCCGCTTGTCCTTCCTCAATTGCTGGACTCTGCTCTTTGCAGTCTCGATAGCCTCCACCTTCAGAGCAGCCTCCACTACCCCTGCATAAGTCTCTGATCCATAATCAGTGGTCAACTGCTGCACCTCGCTCTTTAAGACACCAAGGAATCGCTTGACTCGATCAGCCTCAACACTTACCAACCCAGGAGCAAACCGGCTCAACTTTTTAAACTCTATCTCATACTCACCGACCATGAGTTGCCTTTGCTTCAGGTGGAGGAAGTCGTTCATAAGACGGTCACGCTCGACCGAAGGCAAGAACTTCCCCAGCAGCATTTCCTTGAACACTTCCCAAGAGCAACCAGCTACCAAGCTCTCCTTTTCTCTAAGCCACCAACTCTTCGCCAAACCCTTGAGCTTATAGGCAGCTATCATCACTCTCTGATCATCTGAAATACTATAGTACGAGAACATCTCCTCCATGGAGATCAGCCAATCGTCTATGACCATGAAATCTACCTTCCCATCGTAAGTACGAGGGTTAAGTCTCTGAAACTGTGAGATAAACGCCATCTCTGCTGGCACCACCACTGGAGGTCTTAGTGGTGCAGGAGGAGGAGGAATAGCTAACCCCCCTATAGGGCCTTGCACTCCCTGAGTCTTCCCTGCCACAACTTCCACCAAAGACTGGATCTGGGCTCGCACCTCCACCATCTGCATGCTCAAGGAATCGCTACTCTGTCACAGGCTCTCGATCACCACATCATTCTGCGCTCCTGATGACTCACCCTCAGATAGGTGGGTCGATCTAGTCGAAGGGCATCTCGCCATCCTAAAATCATAGCAACCTTAGACAGATCCTTGTACGACAGCTGCAACTAACTATAAGTACAGACAATACATACATAAATATGAACTTAAAGCTGCTAAACTTGCTCTGGGAGTTTATTTTCACAAGATTTGATGTTATGCCCTAACCTAGGATGGTTAACCACCACCATACTAACTCTTGTGCCTAGATCTGGAATGCATGACTTTATATTATTTTTGACTCGAAAACTTATGTGTGTACATATGTCATCCTTCTAGTCTTTAGCTTGGCACGCTGTGCTTATGCAATGTTATGTTATGCATGTTTGTGCTATGCATTCTAAAAAGGCCCTAATGCATGTTATGAGCGGCATACACATGAAAATGTTATGCATCCAATACTACATAACATTTTCATGTAACGAAAAGAAAACGAGCTAGTCGCAGCCATATGGTGAGGTTATGCATCCCATACTACATAACCCTCACTTGTTGACCCTATGGTGGATCCATATACTAACACATATTATGCATCCCATACTACATAATATGCCTCGTATACTTCATGTTATGCTATGAGTGTAGTGTTCGTGCTTTCGCCAAGACGTGCTGATTACATATTGGTGTGTGAATGACATGATGCTAAACTGCTAATGCAATCAAAAGGGACGGTTGCCCGACTAACTTGTCAAGCAACCTCCCTCTAATACCAACTGTCACAACCCGCATTTTCTCCGAAGAAAATGGATTATCAGAGTATGAGAAAACACGCGTCATGATGCCACGTTGAGCAGGGGATAACTGCCAATGCTCAGGCAAACCACTAACAACTATACTTTATGAAAATTCATAAGTTAAATGATTAGAAAATCAGTTATATTTTTAAAGGTCGTATCCCTCGGCTCGGTGGATCACCTAGTCCACAATTTAAAAACTATACTTATACGCTGCGGAAAATACTTTATTCAGGTTTGACATCCTAAAAGAGTGCATAAGTGTCCCCGGAGGACAACTTATACTATGCAGGACCCTACTTTTGATTTATACTATATATATAAGAAAAATGATCTTTTTACGTTATTTGGAAAATAGTGATGAGTTTTATAAAACATGTTGATCATGAGGAATACTTATAATAGTGTTTTTAGGTTTAAAAGTAACTAGCAACCTAGCATAAATCATCCCAAGAGCAAGTAGACTAACTCCAGAAAGGTAGCAGCAAAAAAGTAACACATCTAGTATCAAGGTAAAACTACTAGTGGGTGCCAACAAACTGACACGAACCCACTGGCAAGTATGTATGTCTGTAAGAAAAATAGTAAAACTACCTCACAAGACCAAGGAACTAATCTCCACAGTACGAGAGACAACCAGCAACAGTACAGCACAACTAGCCGCCTAATCGGCTACTAACCAGACCCTGAGGCATTCAAAGAAGAAAAGAATACCTCAGCAAGCTAAACAAGTAAAAGCTGTACGGAAAAGTTAAGTTATAAGGTAAGCAAGAAGAGTAAGCAAACCGAAATAAGCACCACTATCTAAGGCAAGACAAAAGAAAAAGCACTAAGTGTGAGGAAACAACAACAACCCTGCCCAAAAATAAATCCTGCAGAGTTTACCAGGCTACCATGAACCCAAACATTGCAAATTACAAAGGAAGAAATGTCTAACACCCTAAGCTGTGAGGTGTGGTAGTAGAAAAAACAACGCGGATCCGGGTTGGAGGCAAACTCGGTCCCCCAACCACCATTTCCAAGAAACAAAGCTCAGGGATCTACATGTGAAAGAACTAGGGACCTCCCACCCCCTTGCCTAGCCCGTACCTGGAGCAAGATAAAAGAAAAAGGGTGGCCTTGGCTAAATTACACAACACCTCCCCTATTAAGAGCTTCAAACCACCACTACTACCACGACCCACGATTCGGCCTTTTTGAAATAAAAAGAAAATAGCCGACAAGGAACCTCAAAATCAAGGAATTCACTCGGAGGAGAAAATCAAGGTAAGGGAAAAATATTGAGATGACTCAACATGGCATGGCATTGAGTGAGCCTCACTCACTCAACGCCTAAACAGACGGTGGTGTTGAGTGAGCTAGCCTCACTCAATGCCAAAACAGCAATGGCGTTGAGTGAGGTTCACTCACTCAACGCCTTCTGCAACACTGGCTGTGGCGTTGAGTGAGCTAACCTCACTCAACGCCAAAACAGCTATGGCGTTGAGTGAGGTCCACTCCCTCAACGCCTTCAGCAAAGCAGGCTGTGGCGTTGAGTGAGCTAACCTCACTCAACGCCAAAGCATCTATTGAGTTGAGTGAGGTCCACTCCCTTAACGCCTTAGCACTTAACCGCAAAACCAAACTGTGGCGTTGAGTGAGTCCATCTCTCTCAACGCCAAAATAGCTTTGGCGTTGAGAGAGGTCGACTCACTCAATGCCAAAGTACATAGCCGCGAAAACAAACTGCGGCGCTGAGTGCGCCCACCATTCTCAACGATAGAACAGCTTTGGCATTGAGTGAGGCCGACTCACTCAACGCCAAAGTACTTACCCGCAGGAAAGGGCTGGGACGTTGAGTGAGCCCGCCTCACTCAGCGCCTAAACCGCCATGGCGTTGAGTGAGGCCCACTCTCTCAACGCCATCCGAAAGAGGTCGGCGGGAATGCAGATTGATTCTCGCCGAATCGGCGGGAATGCAGATCGATTATCACCGAATCGGCGGGAATGCAGATCGATTCTCGCCGAATCGGCGGTAATGTAGATCGATTCTCGCTGAATCGGCGGGAATCACTAATGATTCTCGTCGAAGTCGGCGAGAATCACTTAGTGATTCCCGTCAATTTTGACTTAGAAGAATTTCTCACTCAAGGCCACACTACTTAGCCGCAAAAGAACAGATCAAGGGGCAATGGCGTTGAGTGTGTCCACCACACTCAATGCTAAGTCCCAGTAGACCCGCCGTTGAGTGTGTGCACCACACTCAACGCCAAGTCCAAGAAGACCCGGCGTTGAGTGTGTGCACCACACTCAACGCCAAGCCCTGAATCCTCCATCGCTAACTCCAACAGGTCTATTCCATTAGTAATATTAATCTAACAGCCAAACACGTTTCTGGGGTTATAAGGAGGACTAGCATAATTTTTCGAGTTAAAGCTTCTAACTCCTACCCGGCTATAGCTATTACACAGGAAAATGCTAACCTAACCCTTACTTCCTTCCCCGGCCCGAGAACAAACAAGCTACAGCGAGGGAAAAAGAACAGAGAATATACACGGTTGTTTTGGGCAAGGTTCTGTACAGGGAATTTTCTAACAGCAAGCTTAGGCATCATAACCGGTTCTTGCACAGGAAAAGAAAGCATCTATTGTACAGGAAAGGAAACTTACTATGGCTAAAGTAATGCTCGGTTGTATCAAATAGGCTAACTGGGCATATAAGAAAATAGGAAAACTAAATGGCAACGGCAAGAGTACCACTTGCCTCGATTTCTAGCAGAGCTTGGTCAGCCTCCCTTATCCTCACTCGGTACCAGCATCAACAAAACCTAAAGCAGAAATCTAGAGCTTTAATGGCGGAAACGGACAACCCTAGAAAATCGAGACCCCTAGAAACACCATGAAAACTGAATTTCTTACCGTAGGAATGAAGGTCTAGGCAAGAGCAATGCAAATCTGCTTTCGGAATTGAATTCCGTCCACAAATGCTCCAGGAATCGGCGTCCGAAGGGGAGCAGTTCCGGCGGTTTCTCTGCTATCCTATATATAGCATCCGCACCCTTTCAGAAAAAAATAATATTTAATATAATATTTATTAAATAGCTTTATTTTTCATAAAATACAAAACGACGCGAAAACCGAACATCCTCGGAATTCGACGAAATTCGCACCGTAGCTAAATATCCACACTACGAACACAATGTCGAAGTTGAAATTAGCTTTCGACGAACAGAAGTCGAGTTATATCCACCCAAAGCCAAAACACAAGCATCCCCTGAGAGGCCACACCGGGTCACCCAAAACGACTCGGCTTGCTAGGGAGATCTAATCAATAGGCTACAAAATGAACCACTCAGTTCTAAGGAGTTAAGACCACACTCCACAGATGACACAAGCCAAGAAAACGCGTCGACGTAACGCCAAGCAAGAATTAAATAATCGCAGAAAAATTAGGGGCGTTACAATCATCCATGTCTGAATCACTATTTGAGTGTGATAGTGGGGCCCTGATACTTATCCTAGTAGCAGGATAGTCTTTATTTGCTGCTACAGCTTCTTGTTCAGTAGCAGCAGCAACCAGCCCAATATAGGCATCTTCTTCTCCAGAGTCAGATGAAGATGAGTCTATCCAGCTCTTCTCCTTCTTAGTAATAAAGGACTTCTCCTTCTTGCCCTTGTGCTAGAGATGTTTCTTTTCACTTGCCTCCTTCCTCTTCACTAGGCAGTCAGCTATCACATGCACTAGTTTGCTGCAATAATAGCAGACAACTTCAGAGGAATTAAATTTACTAAATTTAGAATCATACCTGTCGGCCTTGGAATGATTCCTCCTATGATCAGAAGAGGTGGAAGGTCTGCTCTTCCACTATTTCTTCTTCATCAGCTTATGAAAGAAACTGGAGAAGGCAGCAAAATCCTCATCAGACGAGCTGCTGTCTGATGCATCTGACTCTAAGCTGTTTGTATCAGCTGGTCTTCTTGGAGGAGAGGGAATCCTCACCTTACTCTTCCTTGTGAATAGGTTTCATGGTTTCCTATGACTTTCTTTTCGTTTCATCTTTAAATGCTTAGTGATTTAATAGTTTATTTCTTTCAAGAACCTGCAATAAAAAGACAACACAAAAGAACTCACAAATATTATAGTGGTTCCCAAGATTATGGGTACATCCACTCTCCTCCCACCTTTCTAACTTTCAATTAGACAAGGCACTTTTCCAAAACTCAGCTCAAGGAACTTACACCTCAGATCCCACAGGATCTCTCAGTCTCCTCCAATACTTACAACTCAGGCCAAAGCCCTACCTCAGAGCTAACTTGCTCCCACAACTCAGTGATCTGAAGATCATCTACCTATGACACAAAGTCCCTACAACTCAGGCTAGGAGGATAGCCCTACCTCAGATCCACTAGGGATCCTACCTCAAAGCGAATGACTCTCTTGCAGCTCAAGCACAATTTCCCTACCTTAGATCCAAAGGATCCTACAGCTTAGGCACAAGTGCCCTACAACTCAGTGAGAATGACTCTCCTACCTCAGGCTCAAAATCCCTACACCTCAATCATCAAATGATCACCTACCTCAGATCCAAACTGGATCCTTCACTCAAAGAGTATTACTCTCCTATAGCTCAGACTAAAACTGCCCTACCTCAGGCTAAAAGCCCTATAAATCAGATCCAAAAGGATCCTACAGATAGATAATGGTTTAAATTAGTTTGACACAGAGAAATTTCTCTGTGTCAGCTATTAGAGATGAGTTATCTCAGCTCTAACTATCTTCATAGTAGCAGAAAGAATTTCTTCAACAAATGGATGCTTCTGCTGGAAGTCTCTTCAGAAAAATGTTTCTGAACTTGTTGTTGAAGGCTAAAGATTTGCTAGGTCTTGAGTTCATAAACCAGCTAACCTGAACCTTTAGTAGACTAAAGGCTCTCCTCTCTTTTCTTTATCAGAAGTGTTTCTCAACTTGCTGTAAAAGACTGGAGATCTACAAGGTCTTGAGTTCTTCAAATAACTAACTGAACCTGCAGAAGACTGAAGGCAACCCTCTCTTTCATTATCAGAAGTATTTCTGATCTTGCTATAGCAAAAGAGAATGCTACAGCTAATTGAAATTTTTGTTCTGTTGGATGACTTCATGCTTTTTCTCGGCAGCAATGGTGAGGAAGATGAAGTCCAACGCTCTTTTTCTTTGTGAATCAAATTCCTAAAAGTTAAGTTCAGCATCCAGTAGTTTCCCCTTTATATCTTCCGGCGATCAACAGCTTCAAGAATTAGTGGGGACGACTTGTAGTTGACTTCTTCATCTTGCTTTAACGGAAGAAGACGTACAGTAGGCCTCTGGCACAAGTTATCATGTTTTATAGCTTTCCCGCAACTAATTTGAATTTTTTGACTTATTAACTTTGTTGATGTCACCATTATTGGACTTAACCAAAATCAAGAATCATTAGTATAGGCATTGAGTGAGTAAGCATCACTCAACGTCAAAACACTTAGATTTCTTTCTATCTCAAGTGTTGAGTGAACAAGCTTCACTCAACACTTTTGGCCTTAGCCAATCATTTTGTCACTAGGTGTTGAGTGAGTAACCTTCACTCAATACAAAAACACTTAGAAAAGTTTTTCTGTCATTAGACATTGAATGAGTAAGCTTCACTCAATGCCAAAATACTTAGACAATCTTTTTGTCTCTAGGCGTTGAGTGATTGAGCTTCACTCAATGCCAAGCTGCTTAACTGGAGTTCAGTCACTTGTCGTTTTGTGAGTAAGCTTTACATAATGCCATAACACTTAGATTTTATTTATCACTTAGCATTGAGTGAGTAAGCTTCACTCAACGCTAAACTCCTTAACAGATTTTCTTTTGTTATCTGGCATTGAGTGAGTAAGCTACACTCAATGCATTTGGACTTGGCCAATTTACTATATGAAAAAATAGTGGCTTTGATTGGATGAGAAATAGTCAATGCTTTATCCTCATGGCATTGAGTGAGCATGCCTCACTCAACACCTGTGGACTTAGTCAAAATAATTACATAGAATTTATGTGGCTTTGACTGACTGAGCAATACTTAACGATTTTGATGTTATGGCGTTGAGTGAATGGACTTCACTCAATGTTAGTGGACTTAGCCATATTTCAGCCAGTTTCTCCTTAGGCTTTGACTACCTCAGCTTGTCTCATGGCTTTTTACTATATGGTATTGAGTGAGTTGACTTCACTCAACGCCCATGGACTTAGCCACATTTTCAGCTTGCCAATAGTTTGGCTTTGACTATACAGGTTGTACTTAGCGCTTTTAGTCATTTGGCATTGAGTGAGCTTGCTTCACTCAGTGCCTGTGGACTTGGCCACATTTCTCTATATCTAGCATTTAGTGAGTTTGCATCACTCAATGCATGTGGACTTAGACAGATTTTCTGTCTTTACACATGCCTACCTTATGACCACTTGTCACCATCACTTAGACAGCTTGTCTAACCTTGTTCCAAGGAACATCCTACACATGATGAGCTTGAACAACATCAAATACAACTATTCTCTTAGTGTTTTGTGTGATGCCTCTTCAAATAAAGTCTAGGGAACATTGAGGGCAATATTCCCAACAAAGAGCCCTGGAGGATTATTATAATCATTACCCATTCTAGAGTGGAAGTTTGAAGACATCACCATAAATTTTGTTCACGGTCTTCCCCGATCATGATCCGAGAATGGCTCAGTTTGGGTGATTGTGGATCACTTGACTAAGGTCACCAGATTTATCCCAATGAAGAAAGAGATGCATATGGATGTATTGGTTTGTCTCTTTGTGGAACAGTTCATACGGTATCATGGAGTGCCTAAGATGATAGTCTCCTACCGTGATAGTCGCTTTACCTCCAAGGAATAAAAGGAGGTTCAAGCATATTTAGGTTCTCGCCTTACCTTTAGCACAACCTTTCATCCTCAGACGGATGGCACCCCATGAAGCGCATTACGGAAGGAGGTGTTGAACACATTTATCGTGGGTGCAGGATAAAGACCCGCAGATTTTGGTAATTGAGTATATTGATGATACCGATGTTGTTTTTAGACTGATACGAGATCGTATGCTTGAGGCTCAAAGTCGATAGACAAAATATTATAATGTGAAACATAGGATGGTGGAATTCTAAGTGGGTGACAAGGTTTTCTTAAAGATCTGGCTAATGCATGGAGTGTCACGTGTGCATGGTATGAGGAAGAAGCTCAGCCCAAGATATGTGGGGCCTTATCTTGTATCGGTGAGGATTGTCCCATTGTCCTATCAGCTAGAGCTACCACCAGAGCTAGAAAATTTGCACGACGTCTTCCATGTGTTGTCGCTTCGGAAATCACTTCTATGGATCAATCAACATGTCCCCGCTACAAGTGGAGCAGTGGAAACTGATAGATCTGTCCGACTAGAGCCAGTACAGATAGTGGACACCGAGATAAGGAGCTTGTGTCGAAAAAGCCTTCCCTTGGTGAAAGTCTTGAGGTATAATCATGGGGAAGAGGAATACACTTAGGAACCGGTGTACTTGATGCGGAAGCGCTACCCGGAGTTGTTTTCCCAAGAAACCCTTATAAGCTTACATATATTTTTCATGTTTTACCTCCCCCATAGACTTAGCCTGATTTCGGGATGAAATATTTTTTTTTTAATAGGATTTGTAATGTCCAATTTTGCGCTAGACCTCTCACACGTGTTTTGAGTCAAGAGACCTGACTCGGGCTCGGGGTGCGCCGCATTCAATAAGTAAAATTGGTCGTATATTGTCACGGATATCCGACGAATTCATCGAGTATGTAAGACAATGTTTACTTAAGAATAATTCTGTACTCTGGAGGCATTGAGTGTATTGAGTGGTCTCAATGCCACTAGATGAGGCATTAAGTGATACTCAATGCATGCAAAGAAATGGACTTAGAAAAATCATCCACTTCATTCCTTGATGAGTCTTTACCTGTGCCAAAACCGATGGGAGGGAAGAGGTCGCCGGTGTCGGGTTTTTTGGAGGAGCTTTTCCTTCCCATGAGAACAACGTCAACGAGAGAGAAGATGTCGTCGAGGAGGATAACGAGATCCATAGCCGGAAACGAGGTGAGCTTCCAACGCTCTCCCTTGGTACTTGATCTTTAGTTATAATTTCTAAGAGAGATGTCGACTCAAAGGAGTTTGACTTGTGAGAGAAGAAGATCTCCTAGGAAGAGACCATGTTAGGACCTTGTCCTAAAGATTGATAGTCTTCAACCTCTCCTCTCTTCGATGTGAAGTTTATGGACTTGGTTTCGTGAAGTGGAATTGTCTATTGTGGGTGAATAAGGGAGGAACAAAGTCTAAATATAGTCTTGAACAAATAGCTAGAGGAAGAAGATGAACCGATGTCATTCATCTTGCTTTATGATGCGTGAAAAAATCTATTTTTGTGCGTAGCGAACTTCGAGGATATTTTCAAGGGTGATGCGGCCAGATTTGGGTTTTTTAATAAACTCAAAAGTCGTAGTCCTTGGAAATACCTTTCCAGCGGATGGCTACACATTTTCATACGAGTCATATAGCCTCAAGAAAGTCCAGTCGAAGTTGTTGCATAGTATCACTTAAGTGTACATTGTTTTTAGGTTTGTGTATAATCGGATCTAGACTCGGTAGAAGGTTGTAACAGGAAGATGTTGAGGTTTTGGTGAACTTAGTTTATTTATGATTGTGATAAACAAATGGTTGATAGGATTCAGTTGTTAGATCCTTAAGTAAACAAATGGTTTGGTGAAACTTGTTTGTACAAATGACTTGAAGTTGTTTAATAAACAAATTGTTTGGGAAAATTTAGCGAACAAATGATTTGACAAGATTTGGTTATATAAATGATACACTTGTGAAATCTGGTAAGGATGTGCATGACTATAATCCGGAGAAGGAAATAGGTTTTGAAAGAGGGTGTGATGAATGAGAATTTAATGTGTAACATATAGCTATGTTGTCATGCATGATGATTATGTGAAGTATCATTACATTGATGTGATTATCATATGGAAGCATAGTTATTTGTGAATGCTTGATGATTATGTAAAGTATCATTATATTGTTGTGATTGTCATATGGAAGCATAGCTCTTTGTGAATGTTTGATTAGAAGGAAGGAATCAGATGAGTTAAATCTCATGGCCATTGAATATGTGGAATGATAATCTCAAGTGTTTGATGGGATAATTTGTATAGTCCACAGCTTAGAGTGTGTCTCCCTACGGGTAGCAGTGTGGGATTGTTATGTTGTAAAAGGTGGCTTGACACTGGTGTTGATGAGGAACCCTTAAGTGCTTGGGAGCACAAGAATGTGAAAGGGTGTAAGTACGTGTGTTTGACCACACTGGATTGGTAATGATGAAAATAGACTTGGACGGTTAGGCCTTGGTCCTCGGTGCTTTTTCCCGGGGCACCCTCTTTGCTAATGGACGGCTTGCCATAGTCCTTTGGTAATACGCTCCTATAGGCACCTTTCATTCCATGATGATGTGAAAGTGCATGTGGTGTAAGTCGACACGCGGTGTCGTAATCCTGGGTTAAGGATAGTGTGGTAGGTCTACAAACTCGCCAGTCGTCACACCGACGTGAGTTTATAGATAGATATGGATGGTTGGGCCTTGGTCCTCGGTGCATTTTACCGGGGCACCCTTCGTGCTAGTGGACGGTTGGATTTGGTCCTTTGTTGAAACGCTCCCAGAGGCACCTTCCGTACCATGATGATAGGCCAGGTTGAGATGAGCTCTTGGTGCAACATCTACCCGAGACCCCTTTTGAGTCGTTATACGTGATGACTAGTTTTAGTCATCGGTTTTTGGGTTAGTTTAGTTTAAATTTTCCTAGGTTTAAGTATTAGTTTTTATATTTTATGCATGCTATGTTTTAATATTTTATTTTATTTTTTGATAATATATTTTAATATTTTATTTTTTATGTTTGTTTGTTATGTTGTAATTATGTGTTATGTTTGTTATGTTTTTATTATTTATGTTTTGTTATTTTATGTTTTTGTTATTTGTTATTTGCTATTATATTTTATATTTGTTGTTGTGTTATTTTATCTTATAAAATTAACTAATGCATGTTTTATTTTTGTAGGTGCAGCCCTCTTTAGAGCAAACCCGAGCCCTTGAAGCAACAACCCAGCCTTTTCCTTTTGAAGCAGCCCTCCATGCAGCCCGATCCTACCTTGCAGCCCTTCTTTGATGCAGCTCGGCCAACCTCCCTCAAGCCCAACTCGTATCGTCCATGCAGGCACCCGATCCCTCTTCAAGGGCAGCCAACCCACTTTATTCATCAAGCCCAAAACAGTGCAGCCATCCACCCATTCATGCATGACTCTCCTCATTATTTCGGCCCATTTGAGTCCCTTGCTTGGCATGCATGCACCTTCCCATTCATGCATCTTCCACCTTGTTAGCCAGCCTCCCCCCTCTCTCTCCCCCTTTATTATTTTCTTATTCTCTTTATTCCACATTCATCCCCCTTCTATTTCCATATTTTCTATTTTTATTTCCCTAAATGAAATACATTGAACATCCCATTTTCTCTCTCCCTCATTATGACATTCATGCACCTCTCCACACTATGCATGGCCGGCCACCCCCTATTGCCCCCTCATCTCCACTTCATTCTAGAACCTTCCCCCTCATCTATAAAAGGAACCCTTGTCTCATGCATTTGGAGGTTGGATTATGGAGAGCAAGTGAGATAGCTAGTTCAAGTGCAAGTTTTCTTCTTTCCTTATTGCTAAGTAGATTTCTTTTTATTATTGTAATCCTTTGTTTTGGTAGTATAATCTTGTCTTATTTTTTTTATTATTGTGTACTATATTTTTATTAATACATGAAAATGTTATTTCTTCATCTTATTGTGTTTTCTTCATCCACTATGCATAGCTAATCTTCTTTAGTATTCGATCGTGAGGATCCATGAAATGAGATGAGGTTTTCCTTTACTTTTTAGTTTTATTTTTGTCTAAATTATTCTCAATCCTTCTTTGATTTTTTTTCGTGTCGACTCCGTATTTCCGGTATACAGTAGTAGGCAATTTAATCTCATTTCATAGTAGTCGAGAGACTCGTTTATTTGAAAGATCACTCAAAGAAAGAAGGGGTTGCACGCAATCCTAGAGATAGGATGACGTAAATTCTCCGGATTGGAGTCAAATCCAATAGTGCGGGTCACTTTGATAAATGCAACTTTAGGCCTTTTTGACTTGCAAAGAGATTTCGGTCCAAACGTCTATAAGTTAGTGGATTTAATGCTCTAGCGAGATTATTTCCTATCAACAGATCCATCATGGTCGAGTTTGATTTGCAAATATAAAACTATATATTTTTTGTCCTTCTCATCTCTTTTTCATGGTGAATCATTGATCGAATGCTAACTTTTTATCATAAGTTTTCATCTTAATAATATCTTTAGTTTAATTTTAAATTCTCAAAAAAAAACCCAACAATCTTTCGGTAGGATAATAGGAGATGCGTGAGTAGTAGTACTTGACAGCCCCATATTTTAATATGACCTTGGTACTACAATTCGAAAGGTACACTTGCCTTTTCGGGTTGATAGTCATTTAATCGACCAAGTTTTTGGCGGCATTGTCGGGGACCCGTTTTCTTCAATATTAGGAAAACGGTTTTGCTATTACTTCTGCAAAAAAAACCAAAAAAATATTATCTTTATCTTTTTCTTCTTCAAGTTTCTATTTCCTTTCTTTTTTTCCTTCCCTCCATTCTCTTTCATTTTTTTAGTGCATGACCCGCACGAATCCATCGTTACTTGTTGATTTGGACCCAGAAATCGAGCGATCCTTTCAAAGAAACTTGCGATTTGGGGGTTCCACTTCTCAAATAGCAGCTGAGGATTCCTATGGTGATTGTAATTTCAATTCTGAAATGGGAGAACCTAACCCAGGAATGGCACAGCAAAGGACCATGTCCGATTATGCTCGACCTAACCTTGAGGGTACAGAAACAAGTATTGTTCGACCTTCAATTAAAAATAATAACTTTGAGCTTAAGCCTAGCATCATACAAATGGTGCAGCAATATGTACAGTTCGACGGATTACAAGATGAAGATCCGAACTTGCATATTGCTAGTTTTCTCGAGATCTGTGACACCGTCAAAATCAATGGTGTCTCAAACGATGCAATTAGGCTAAGACTCTTCCCCTTCTCCTTAAGAACAAAAGCCAAATTGTGGTTGAGTTCTCTTCTAAGAGGATCAATTACTCCTAGGAATATTTTAGTTGATAAATTTCTTGCTAGATATTTCCCTCCCGCTAAAACTGCTAAACTTAGAAATGATATAACTTCTTTTTCTCAAATTGCTTCTGAGACCCTCTATGACACTTGAGAGAGGTTCAAGGAACTTTTGAGACACTGTCCTAATCATTCTCTGCCTATATGGTTACAGGTCCATACATTTTATAATGGGCTAAATCAAGAGACTAAGCAGATGATAGATACCGCTTCCGCTGGTTCTTTGGACCGCAAAACTCCGGAAGCCTCTCTTGAGCTTATAGATAACATGGCGATGAACACCTATCAGTGGAACTCGTCTAGGACTCTCTCAAATAAACCTGCAGGTATCTATGAAGTGGACTCTATATCGCAATTGGCACTGTAAGTGGAAATGCTAAACAAGAGAATTGCGGAGATGACTGCTGACTCTGCCCCTCAGGTATATGAAATTGCAAATGCTGTTGCTGCCAAGCAGGTGGATTATCTGGGGAACATACCCAGGCCTGCTCAAAATAATTCTGCCATTTTTTCTGCTTTTTCTAATTTTTCTGCTCCTCCTGGTTTTAATGCTGCTACGAACTCTTATCACCCTGGATGGCGTAACCATCCAAATTTTTCATGGAGTAACCTTACTAATGATGCACATCCATCACACGATTTTACTCCACCACCATCACCACATCAAAATCAAAATTTTCATAAACCTCTATCTTTGGAAGAAATTTTTTCGAGATATATAAGCGTGAACGATGCCACCATTAGAAATTTAACAGGCTCAATGAAAAATCTAGAAAATATGGTCAGACAACTCGCCAAGGTTATCTCTGAGAGGCCACCTGGGACTCTTCCCTCAAATACTGAACCCAACTTAAGGGAGAACGCGAAAGCGATTACCCTTCGGAGCAGTAAAGTAATTCACGAGCCCACCACAAGGGAAGAGTCAGAGGTGATTGCCTCTCCTTCTGTTGAAAAATTGTAATTACGGAAATGAATGATGAAAATTTTGAAATAGAAAAAGATAAATCTGTTTTTGAAAAAGATAAGTCTTCTTTTGAAAATGAAAATGAAAATTTTCAAGATGATGCTCCGATTATTATAAAAGAATTTCCACCAGCTCCTTATCCCGCTAAGCTTAGGAAAGAAAATTAGATGATCAATACCAACGCTTTCCTGAAATGTTCAAACAAATCCACATTAATTTGCCATTTCACGAAGCAATTAGCCAAATGCCTAAATATGATAAATATCTTAAGGATTTGTTAACGAACAAAAAGAAACTAGAAAATTTATCTCATGTAACGTTAAATGAAGAGTGCTCGGCGGTCATTAAAAATTCTAATCTTCCTAAAAAGATAAATGATCCGGGTAGCTTTTCTATTCCTTGCATTTTTGGTGATCTTTTCATAAAGCACGCGTTAGCGGATCTAGGTGCGAGCATCAACTTGATGTCATTTTCCTTATTTAAGAAGCTAGGATTGGGCACTCTCAGCCCTACGCGTATGAGTATCCAGTTAGCTGATCTATCAATTAAATATCCATTCGGTATTGTTGAGGACGTGTTAGTGAAGGTCGACAAATTCATCTTCTCGATGGATTTTGTCATTCTTGATATTGAAGAGGACGTCGAGGTCCCTCTTATTCTTGGTCGTCCCTTCCTAGCCACCTCTCGAGCGATCATCGAAGTGAGTAACAGGAAGCTCCTTCTTCGTGTGGGACATTATGAGGTTATGTTTTCTATAAACCAATCTATGAAAAACTCTTTAAAAAATGATGATTCTTATTTTTTTCTTGATGTGTTAAATGAAGACTCCTCTCTTTACCTTTCAAACGTTTCTTCAAATGATTTTTTCTCTTTTTTTTCTGAAATTTCCTCAAATGTTTTTGAAAACAAGGTTATGTCCGAGCAATCAAATTTTGAAAATGAACCTGTTTTTAGACAAAAAAAATTATGAAAATCTTATTTTTTAAAAAGAAAAAATTTGAAAAACTCTTACGATGAACCACCCAACTTGGAATTAAAACCACTCCCCGAACATCTTAAATATTCTTTTCTTGAAAAAAATTCTAAATTGCCCATTATAATTTCGGCATTTCCTTCTCAATCCGAGAATGATCAATTGATCGAAGTGCTACAAAAGCATCGCCGAGCTATAGCGTGGCAAATTTTTGATATTTTTGGCATAAGCCCCTCTTTTTGCACCCTCAAAATATTTTTTGAAAATAATTCTAAGGGCGTAGTCGAACCTCAATGTCGTCTTAATCTGAATATGAAAGAGGTCGTGAAGGGAGAGGTACTTAAGTTATTAGATGCGGAGATAATTTATCCTATTTCCGATAGTAAGTGGGTGAGTCCGTTCCAGGTTGTACCTAAGAAGGGTTGGATCATGGTAGTGACGAACGAAAATAATGATTTAATTCCATCTAGGACGGTAACAAAATGGAGGATGTGCATCGACTACCGTAAGCTAAATGATGTTACTCAGAAAGATCACTTCCCCTCCCCTTTATCGATCAAATTTTAGAACGATTATCTGGGTATAGTTTCTATTGTTTTCTCGACGGTCTCTCGGGGTATTTCCAAATCCCTATCGCACCCGAGGACCAAGAGAAAACAACATTCACTTGCCCTTCGGAACTTTTCCATACCGTAGGATGCTTTTCGGCCTTTGCAACGCACCAGCTACCTTTCAGCGGTACATACTAGCTATTTTTTATAAATATGAAGAAAATATTATGGAAGTATTTATGGATGACTTTTCGGTTTTCGGCGACTCTTTTGATTTATGTTTGAAAAATTTAGGAAAAGTTTTACAACGCTGCGAAGAAACGAACTTAGTTTTAAATTGGGAGAAGTGCCACTTTATGGTGTGTGAAGGCTTAGTCCTTAACCATAAGATTTCCGCTAAGGGAATTGAAGTGGACAAGGCAAAAATTGAAGTAATTGAAAAGCTACCGCCGCCGATGAACATCAAAGCGATTAGAAGTTTTCTAGGTTTTTTACCGTCGATTCAATAAAGACTTTTCAAAAATTATTAAGCCTCTCACCCACCTTCTGGAGAAAGAAGCTCCTTTAGTTTTTGACGATTCTTGTCTAGCTGCATTTGAATTAATTAAATCTAAACTAATATAAATGCTCCAATTATGATCACCCCAATTTTGGATTTGCCTTTCAAAATAATGTGTGATGCAAGTAATTTTGCGGTAGGTGTGGTTCTAGGGCAATGAATTGGTTAGAACTTTCATCCGATCTACTATGCAATTAAAACTCAAACTTCCGCTCAAGAAAACTACACCACAATAGAAAAGGAACTATTAGTTGTTATTTTCGCATTCGATAAATTCCAACCATACATTTCTCTCTCTAAGGTTATCATTTTTACGGATCATTTCACATTGAAGTACCTCCTTTCTAAACCGGATGCCAAGCCGCATCTTATTTGTTGGATCCTCTTACTTTAAGAATTCGACTTGGAGATCTCGGATAAGAAAGGAGCGGAAAATCTAGCGGTTGATCATCTTTCTTGCCTCGAAAATCCTGAAATAGGCATTTTAAATGAGAATTTTCTTAATGATCCTTTTCCGGATGAACATATTTTAAATGTCTCTTCTTCTACCCTCTGGTTTGTCGATCTGGCCAATTATCTTGTGGCCCGCATCCTCCCAAAAGAGTACTCTTCTCAACAAAAGAAGAAATTCTTTTCTGATTTGAAGTATTATTTTTGGGAGGACCCCTTTCTATTCTGCATTTGTGCGGACTAGGTGGTAAGAAGATGTGTTTCCCGGGAAGAAGGTCAACAAATTTTGAATCATGTTCATGAAGTTCTGACTGGCGGGCATTTTCAAGCGAACCGCACAGCCCACAAAGTGCTTAGTGCTGGCTTTTATTGTCCAAGCATATTTAAAGATGCACAAATCTTTGTGAGCAGGTGTGATCGTTGCCAGCGGACCGAAAATATATCTAATAAAAATTAAATGGAACAAAACTATTTTCTTGAATGTGAAGTTTTCGATTTGTGGGGCATTGACTTTGTAGGCCCATTTCCCTCAAGCTTAGGAAATAAATATATTCTAGTCGTCGTAGATTATATTTCTAGGTGGGCGGAGGCCCAAGCTTTACCCAGTAATGATGCTTGAATCGTAGTATCTTTTCTTAAAAAATTATTTCCTCATTTTGGTTTTCCTGGAGCAATCGTTAGTCATAGGGGGAGTCATTTCTGTAATGCTCAGCTCGCTAAAGCTTTAACTAAATACGGCGTTACGCATAAACTATCCACCGCTTATCACTCACAATCTAACGGTCAGGTCGAGGTAGTCAATTGTGAACTTAAAAGAATTTTGGAAAAAACCGTTTCTACTTCTCGTAAAGATTGGTCTTTGAAATTATACGATGCTCTTTGGGCCTATCGGACATCGTACAAGACCGCTATCGGTTGTACTCCTTTCCGATTAGTCTATGGAAAATCATGTCATCTCCCGGTAGAAGTATAACACTGTGCATACTGGGCGCTAAAATATTTTAATTTTGATCCGCACTCGGTCGGTGAGCACAGAAAAAATCAATTAAATGAACTCGACGAGTGGCGAGCGAACGCTTATGAGAATAACAAAATCTACAAAGAACGAACAAAATTTTATTACGATAAGAAATTGCACCACCCTAAAACATTTAAACCAGGCGATCAGGTCCTTCTTTTTTATTTGCGTTTACGACTTTTCCCTGGAAAGCTTAAATCTCGATGGTTTGGACCGCTTTCGGTCATTGAAGTTTTTTCGTATGGAACTATATTACTCTTGCACCCGGATAAGGGTGACTTTAAAGTGAATGGGCATAGACTGAAGTTATATTTTTCAAATGATTCTCTGTCCCCTGCTAAAGAACATCTCATTTTGTCTCTTAATATTTATCTACGTTTGAGACTCTTTTTCTTATTTTTGACTTGTACATATTATAAAACTTTTATTATTATTCAGATATTATATTGTTAAATAAAGAACACTCTTAGGAGCCTTTCCAAGGTTTTTTTCTGCTTTTATTTTTTTACTTTGCTTTTCCTCCCTTTGGCCAAGCAAGTGCAAGTTCGTGATTGCCGCTTCAACGTTGCTGATTTCATGAAGGATCATGTCCAGCCTACTGGTGATCAAGTGCATTAAAAATCAAGCATGGGGGAGCTACATCATCTTTCGGTCTCACAAACCTGGGGAAGTCCTGTTCTTTTTATTTGTTATCTTTACTTTACTGCATTTTTCTCCCCTTCCCCTTCTCCTTCTCTTTCTCATTTTTTTTTCATTGAGGGCAATGAAAAATCTAAGTATGGGGGAGGGTTGCGTTTATTTTCTTTCTTTTTTCTTTTCCTTCTACAAAAAAAACAGCACAAAAATATTTTCATATTTTTTATCACATAGTTATATTAAGCCTCTTAGGAGTACTGTTTCTTTAACTTTATCAAAAATCCAAAAAAATCAAGCCTCTTAGGAGTACTGTTTCTTTAGCTTTATATAAATCCAATAAAATCTAAAATATACAACCCCAAAAAATCCAAAAATTTCTACAAAGCTCTTTGAAAATAAGAATCAAAAAAAAATTCTATCTTTATTTTTATGTTTCTTCTAGAGGTGTGTATATCCCTGCGGTTCTTTAGTTCTAAGTAGAATTTCTTTGAAACGGTTTTCTAAATCTATTATTTTAACATAGCTTAGTTTTACTTTTTTCTAGTTCTTAAATATAGGCATCTATTTTTACGTTGTAAGTTAGCAAATTGTAGTTTTTCTTTTTATTCGGTTTAATTGCGTATGAATGGTTTCTAGATAACGTTATCACTTTTTCATTTGTTGGGTAATTCTTTCTTGGTGTCTAGAACTTGTCTCTAGTGACTCTCGAAACATTTACGCCATTTTTCATGAACTTTAGAAATGATTTAGGCCACCCTTTGACCCGTTTGAGCCTTTTTACCCACCAAAAATATTTCACCGTTGCTAAAACAATTTTGGGCCTCTTTCCTTTTTTCTTTGTTTAGCTCCGCCTTTCATTTTTCACCAAAGCCAAAATTCCCTTCCTATTTCACACTAAACTTTGAGCTTTATTTAAATATCATTATTATGATGGGTTGTATTTTTGAAAAATGAAAATGAATTTATAAGCTTACATTCGGAGCTCTCTTATGAAAAGAAAAAATTATTATCCAAAAATGTGAAATCAAATCAAAAAAGGAGAAGTTTATTTTTGGCCAATTATTTGAAAAGAAAAAAATGCATGCCCTTGTTTCATTTTTAGTTCTGAATGGAGGAAATGCTGCACTTATCATTTCTAAATTTTTTTTGTTTATGTTTAAAGCTCATCCTTGGTTTAGTGTGTTTTTAACCATCGTTTTTATCCTTGATTTTCTATTCCTAATCATTTACCTAAGCCAAGTATTTACGCCTATTGAAGTCCTTTTGATCTTTAGAACGTGACTTGCGTAGTGGAGAGAGTGTGAATGGACAAGCCTATGGCCACCATCATTGATGGATTTTGGTGGAGGTTATCTTGAGGTGATTAAGGGGTAATTGTTATTCTAGCAACCTAGTAGTTCGATCAATGCGCCGTTTATTTAGAACCTCTACTTTTGTTTTTCTTATTTTCCTAAATTTTGGATGCCTTGTTTTAGGGATTTAGAAATGTTTAATTCTTCTTATGTTCTAATGATATTTTTAGGTCTCCATTTTCAAGTTTTCTATTGTGCACTTCTCACCCCACTAGTTGTTAACATAAAAATTAGGATAGTTTAATTTTATATATTTTGGTTTTCTTAATTATGAAACTTTAAAAAATTGCTTTCTTGTCTTCTGTTGGGTCTGGCATTCCTTCACTTGACCTGTGGCGTTTTGCTACTTATTTTAAGAAATTAAGTAGCGCCCTCTCCAACAGTCCGGGCTATTGATGTAGTTGGGTATGCGCTTGATCCTTCAATTGGTATTAAAGGGAGGTTACGGGTTCAAGACCGGGGGGGCGCTATTAAATCCTGATTTTCCCTTCTACCTGTGTGGGTCTGGCGGGTCTGGCAAACCGTGGACATGTGGTAACCCCACCTCTGAGCCATGTGGGCCATGTGGTAACCCCACCTCTGAGCCAACGGGTTGTGCTGGATGCCGGGGGGATTGTTGGGTCTGGCATTCCTTCACTAGACCCGTGGCGCTCTGCTACTTATATAAAAAAATTAAGTAGCACCCTCTCCAGCAGTCCGGGCTTTTGGTGCAGTTGGGTATGCGCTTGATCCTTCAATTGGTATCAGAGGGAGGTTGGTTATTCAACATCTGAATCTTCAACAGATTGGTTGAACAGTCTAACACCTGAACCAAAAGATCCCTGATAAGATAAACCTTTTATAGAGGATTGTTATTACTTTTTGTATTATATTTATTTTCAAACAAAACCATGGCACAAAATAAAAATTATGCTAGCACCAGACCTCCAGTGTGCAACCTCTCTAAGTTTGCACTTTGGAAGGAAAGGATTAAGCTTTACATGAATTCTATTGATGAGGACATTTTTAATTCTATTTTGACAGTTTGTCCAAGACCCCCAGTGATCACAAGTACAAGTGTTGTTCCACCTCCTTCAGGAACAGATGCAGAAATAAAGAAATGGAAAGTTGTAGATGCAAAGGCTATGAATATCCTTGCTCAAACCATGTCTGATGAGATATTCCAAAAGGTGGCTGAATGCAGTTCAGCAAAAGATATATAGGACAAGTTATCTGAAATTGTCTCAGGATCTGCTGATGAAAGGAAGGACAGGAGATCCCATCTCATATCTCAATATGAGAATTTCAAGAAAGGAGAAGCTGAGTCAGTTGAAGATATGTACAACAGTGTCAGTCTGATAAACAGTGAGTTGAAAACATTGGATAAGGAGATCACACTAACTGAACTAAATGACAAGATCCTAATGTGCTTCCCTAGCACTTGGGACTCAAGGATCTGGCCAATAAAGGATGTCAGAAGCCTAACTGAGATTACTACTGAAACTTTGTTAGGCAAGCTCAATTCTTATGAGCTTCTCATCAAGAACAGAGAGGAAGAACAAAAGATTGCTTCTCCAGCCATCAGAAAGGAGAAGACCATAGCATTCAAAGCTACAGAAGATCTGCCTGAAGACAAGGTAACAGGCAATGAAGAAATGATGAGCTTGCTGGCCAAAAGATTCTATATGATGGCTAGGAAAGATTTCAGAAAGTGGTCATCCAGAGGGCATGAGAAGCCAAAGTATGACAAATCAAATAATAAAGAAATAATCTGTTTTGGATGCAGGAAACCAGGCCATATTGTGCCTGACTGTCTAGAAAATCAAAATAAGGACAATAAGGACAGGAAAGATAGGATAAAAGACAAGGACTCCATGGGAAACAACAGCAACAAATCCTCCTCCAACAAAAATAAACATACAAGGAAGGGGTTTGTAGCTGAAAGATGGAGTGATATTGAAGAAGAATTAGAAGCCTCATCAAGCTCAAGTGATGATGAGGATGATACTGAAGAAAAGGAATTCTGCATGATGGCTATCAATGCCTCTCAGCAAAATTCTGATGTAGAACAGGGATCAGACTCACAATCTGAAACTCAAACTGAAGAAGACCAGGTAATTGACTCCTTTGACTTTGACTCAGAGGACTTTAGGTCTGAATTTAAGGCAATTTGTTTAGACCTGTTAAAATCTGAGAAAGAGATTATCTCTCTCAGAAATCAATTGTCTGAACATAGCACCTTAAAATCAGACAACCTCAAACTCTCTGAGGAGTTAGAATGTTGTAGGGAGGAGATAGCTTCACTGAAAAGTGAGTTATCCCAGGCAAAGAAGTTTGCAGAATCCCTTAATGGGAGAAGCATCAGACTGATGGACATCACAAGCACAGTGAACTCAAGATTCAATAGTACACTGGGCTTGGGTGCTTCATCCAGTCAACCTATAGTATTAACAACCCCAATTAAATTTATTTCTGATAAAGGAAATGGTGTTATAGAGGTAGCTAGGAAGAATCCAGATTTACCTAAGGAAAATCAAGTTCAACAGAAAATGTCGAACAGAGTTCGACGATTGTCGAATAGAGCTCGGCGATCCAAGGATGGATCGTCGAACTCAGATCAATGACTTCTGAACTCTGAACTCTGGTATAGTCGATCTTCGAACGGAGCTCGACGATCTGACCGAAGATCGTTGAACTCAGGTCGACGATCGTCGAACGGAGCTCAGAGCTTTAAACCTTCTTTCAGAGGTAAATCTCAAGTCAATCCAAGAAGTCCCTCATCCCAAAGCTTCAACCCTTATACTGAATGGATAGTACCTCCTAGAAGATACCATCCTGAAGGATATAAGAGTCAGCCAGGGATGTCTTTCATTTCTGAATTTAAAGGTTATCAACCTAGACCCAAGTTAAACTGGGTCAAAAACATATAAATTTTTTATGTGCAGGTTAAGACCTATCCAGCAATGAACCAACAATGGTATCTGGATAGTGGGTGCTCAAAGCACATGACAGGGAGTAAGGACAATCTCACATCCTTCAAAGCCAAACTTGGACCCAAAGTGATCTTTGGAGATTCAAACTTTGGTCAAACAAAAGGATATGGTGCTGTTCAGATTGGCTTAGTCACATTCAAGAAGGTGGCTTATGTGGAAGGACTGAAGCACAACCTAATCAGCATCAGTCAACTCTGTGATGAAGGATATCAAGTGAAATTCAACAAATCCTTATGCCAGATCAAGTTAGAGGATAACACAACAGTGTTAACAGGTAAAAGGAAAGGTAACATTTATCTTGTAGATTTCCTTTCAACTAACATAGATATCTGCTTATTTAATTCAGTCTACAAACAATATGATTTATGGCATAAGAGACTAGGACACTTAAACCTTAGAACCATTGCTAGGCTGTCCAAGGACAACCTTATTAGAGTACTACCTTCTGGCCCCTATAAGAAGGAAGGACTCTACAGGGCTTGTCAATTAGGCAAGCAAACTAAAAATAGTTTTAGGTCACTTAATTAGAGTGATTCACCTAGGATCTTGTATCTGTTACACATGGATCTTTTTGGACCCATTACAGTACAAAGCTTAGGAGGGAAATCTTACACTTTAGTAATTGTAGATGACTTCTCTAGATTCACTTGGGTATTCTTTTTGAGGAAGAAGTCTGATAACTTTAAATGTTTGACAGATTTTCTCAAATGCATACAAGTTGAGTTCAATACTCATATTGCCCTTATCAGAAGTGATCATGGGACAGAGTTTGATTCTCTTCTTATGCAAGAGTTATGTCAGAGTGAAGGGATCAGACATACTTTCTCAGCTCCTAGAACTCCTTAACAAAATGGGGTAGCTGAAAGGAAAAATAGAACCCTAATTGAATCTGCCACTACATTGTTGACAAATGCTCACCTTCCTCTATCTTTTTGGGCAGAGGCAGTGAACACCTCCAACTATGTGTTGAACAGAATTTTGATACATAAGCTGAAGGGCAAGACTCCCTATGAATTGCTCAAAGGGAAGAAACCTAAAGTAGAGTATTTCAAAATTTTTGGTTGCATTTGTTATATTCACAATAATGACAAGAAGTATTTAGCAAAATTCCAAGCTAAAGCTGATGAAGGAGTGTTTCTGGGATACTCCATGATCAGTAAAGCTTATAGGGTTTACAATAAAACTTCTCTTAAAATTGAAGAATCTGTTCATGTTTCTTTTGATGAGACTAACATGTGTTACAATGAGAAGTCTACTTCTACCATAAAACCATTACAGGTACACTCTCTTTCAGAAAATTTGGATAGGTTACAAATTGTAGAAAAGGATCAGTACATTCACCTATCCAACAAAGAGCTAAAATCAGTGAAGATGATGAGGATACTCAACATCTTGATGTTCAACATCTTGGAGAAAACCATTCTGAAGAGCCAGTTGTTGTTCCACAAGAGGAATCAATAACACAGGTTGGTGAACAATCAACACCCCCTGTTGATTTAGTAACAACAAGAGATCACCCAATCTCCCAAGTGATTGGAAACATCTCAGCTGGTGTGCAAACAAGAAATCAGGTCAACCAGAACCTGATGCACACCTGCTTTTTATCTCAAGTTGAGCCTCAATCCATTCAAGATGCAGAACAAGATCCACACTGGATCATTGCTATGCAAGAGGAACTACATCAATTTGAGAGGAACAAAGTTTAGGAGCTAGTACCAAGGCCTAAGGATCACTCAATTGTTGGAACAAAGTGGGTGTTCAGAAAAAAGTTTGATGATCAAGGAGTTATTGTAAGGAACAAGGCAAGGCTAGTTGCTTAAGGCTACTCTCAAGAAGAAGGAATTAACTATGACCAGACTTTTGCACCAGCTGCAAGGTTAGAGGCCATAAGATTATTCCTTGCTTATGCTGCTCACAAAGGATTCAAGGTCTACCAAATGGATGTGAAGAGTGCATTTCTCAATGGAGACATCAAAGAGGAAGTCTATGTTAGACAACCTCCAGGTTTTATCTCTCCAACTTATCCTGACCATGTTTTAAAATTGCATAAAGCATTATATGGTCTCAAGCAAGCTCCTAGAGCATGGTATGAGACCTTAGCATGTTCTTCTGAAAAATGATTTTATAAGGGGTAGAGTAGACCAAACTCTTTTTATTAGAACCCATAAGTCCCATACCCTACTAGTACAATTATATGTAGATGATATTATCTTTGGTTCTACTGATTCAAATTTGGGCAAAAAGTTTTCCAACCTGATGCACTCTAAATTTGAAATGAGTAGTATGGGTGAGCTTTCTTTCTTCCTAAGATTGCAAGTCAAACAACATGCTGAAGGCATATTTATTTCTCAAACCAAGTATGCAAAAGAATTGGTTAAGAAATTTGGTATGTCTGAAGCATCTTGTATGAAAACACCTATGTCTACCAATACTGTATTAGATACTGATGAACATGGTAAACATGTTGATCAGACAACATATAGAGAAATGATT
The DNA here is from genome assembly GCA_039513925.1 of Platanthera zijinensis. NCBI lineage: Eukaryota > Viridiplantae > Streptophyta > Magnoliopsida > Asparagales > Orchidaceae > Platanthera > Platanthera zijinensis. The sequence continues at coordinate 64,649,284 of CM077097.1, read as the reverse complement.
GGCTCTCTATTATACCTTACAGCTAGTAGACCTGATATAATGTTTGCTACATGTATATGTGCTAGGTTCCAAGTAAGCCCTAGAGAGTCACACCTAACAATAGTTAAGAGGATTCTTAGGTATGTGAAAAGTTGTCCAAATTTAGGACTCTGGTATCCAAAAGACTCAGGATTTGAATTAACTGGACTTTCAGATGCTGATTATGTTAGATGTAGAGTAGACAGGAAAAGCACTAGTGGAACTTACCAATTCCTTGGTGACAGACTTGTCTCATGGTTCTGTAAGAAACAGACATCAGTGTCCATTTCAACTACTAAAGTTGAATACATGGCAGTAGGCAGTTGTTGCTCACAGATTCTGTGGATTCAAAACCATCTCCTAGATTATGGCTACAACTTAGAAGGGTCAAAAATATTTTGTGATAACACTAGTGCTATTTCTATAACACAAAATTCAGTCCTCTATAGTAGGACAAAACATATAGAGATTAGGCATCACTTCCTAAGAGACAATGCAGAGAAAAATAAAATTGAAATTCAATATATCCCAACTGATTTGCAAAGGGGAGATATTTTCACCAAACCTTTCGATGAAAAGAAACACACCTTCTTCCTAAATCAGTTAGGAATGTTAGATGGAGGAAGTTTAAAATAAATCCCAAGATTTTTTAAATCTAAAAATAGACCAAGACTAGGCTAAAAACATATATTTTCTAGTGTCTTTAGGTTCTGTTTTGTCTCTGAACCGCGCTCGACGTTTTTCCCAAAAATCGTCGAACGGAGATCGACGCTTTCCAATAAGCGTCGACCAGAGTTCAGCATTTTCCAGGCAGCGCTAGGCTATCTTCTTCTTATCAACGATCATCGAACGGAGTTCGACGCTCTCCAATGTCGTCGAACGGAGATCGACGATATTGTAGACTCTTCAGATTCCATTAAGAAGTCCAGATCGTCGAACGGAGTTCAACGATCCTTCCTTTCCGGCGTCGAACCCTAATATAAAAATCATTCTTTCACCGCCGTTCTTCTTTTGCGCTTTCATATTCTCTGCAATTTCTCTCCTTCCCTCCAAACTCTACTACACTTGGTCGTGTTTGTTAATTTTTGTAGGTATATAATGGCTGTTAATAATGCCGCTCTCGCTAAGATGAAGTTTGATACTGGATTTGATATCGATATGGATTCGTTTGACGGGAGAGATCAAATAATCAAAGACATTCTGGAACTATTCAGAGAACAACACTTGGTGCATATTATGTCTACCAGAATGAAGATTGTGGCAGATGAGATAAAGGAATGGGTATTTACAGCAAATAATCTGGATCAAAATACTATAGTCGGTACTATAAGCGGGACTCAGGTATCTTTATCACCTACTCTCCTAAGTGAGGTATTTCATTTAAGTACTGAAGATGATTCTACTGAAATGTCTTGAGAGGAATTTGATTCAATGTTGGAAAGAATGGGTCACTCTGCAGCTAACCCTAACAAATTATTGAAAAAGAACCTCTCTATTGAGTTTAGATTTCTGGCTGATGTTGTGGGGAAAGTGCTTCTGGCAAAGCACTCAGCTCATGATACCATATCCAGTATCAGTTCTGTTTGATGGGAGCCCTGGTAGACAAGAAACACTTGAATTGGGGAGCAATTTTCTTTGATCTGATAAAGAAGAAAATAAACAAGAGCTTTGTGAATTTTGGGAGGATTTTAGGGGTATTCCTGCACTCTAGGTGCCCAAAACTGCTAGTCTCAAATGGGATGCACATCAATGCATCAAAAAGACTGACCTGTGCCCTATTTTGTAAGTGGGATATGCAGATAATCAAACCATCTAGGACTACCATGGCTTCAGGCACAAGGACTCCTGCAGTCACTTCCCCTCAGGCCTCTTCCCTCATGGAAGAGTTGCCTGCCTCCACCTCTTCTCCTCCTTCTCCTCCACTTGTTTCTACCTCCACCTCCACATCAACCATCTCAACATTCATCTCTTCCCCCATTACCATTTCTTCACTAATCCCACCTCTAGCCACCTCAGAACAATTCCATCCACTTTAATTCTATCCACCTCTTGACATACCCTCTTTCAACATCTTGGAAGACTCCTTTATGGATGATTCCACTTCCTCCCCTACTGAGCCTCCTTCTACCTCCTCATACCAACAGCTCCTTCATGATATTCTCACTCAACCATCCTTCACACCATCCATCTCCACACCCATATCATCTATCTTCACCATCCCAATCTCTAAACCAACCCTCCTACCATCCACAATATCATCCACCCCAGTCCATCCATCACCAGCCCAAACCATTCACTCCTCCACCTCTACTCAAGTCACACTTGAGCAAGTGGATCTATCAACCTTGGCAGATATGCTATATGGGATACTGGCCCCCAAGCTAGTAAGCCTGCTGGAGACCACCATGGCTCCACTCCTGAACTCAATAAAGGAGCTATCTGACAGGCTAAACTCTCTCTCCTCTCCTCAGGCAATCCCTTCTATGGGGTGCCTTGATCCAGTCATCACTGAATCAAGGTAGGGGAGATGCCTTATGAAGCTGAGGTAATGCTTGCTGCTCCAGGTGATATGCTGCTATCACAAATCTCCACTGCTTCTCCAGAACTAGTACTCACAGTGGACCTCAGGTCACTGTTGTCTGCATTTGATCTTCTTCACAGAAGATGCTTACCAACTCTGGGAGTTGAAGACCTCACTAAAGCCATTGTGCCTATTACTATCTGTGATCCCAGCCTGATCATATCCTATATAAATTCTCTTAAGGCTATGGAAGTTTTTGATTGTGTTGCTGCTGCTGCTACTGCTGAAGGTGCTGAATCTAATGATATTGATATGTTGCCTGCTGATCCTGTTGATGCTGCTGCTGCTGTTGAACTTGCTATTTTTCTAAAAGAACCTATTGTTTTTGAGGTTCCTGTTGCTCGTGCTTCTACTACATTTGATCCTGCTCCTGTTTTGTCTGCTGAGAAGTCTAAACAAAGAGAAGAGTATATCAAAAGCATTGATGATCTATATGACAGACCCTAGAGTTCAAAAAGTGATCAATTTAACACTGACTCTGATGATTCTGCTGGCACCATCTCTAAGAAAAGGAAAGCAAGAAGCAAAGCAATGATGAGAGTTCCCCCTGCTAAGGCCTAAGATGTAAATGATATACCATACTATATTTTGCCTGATTGTCAAATAACAGAGCCTTGGATGCAATATTCTAAGAATCAGTTAAAGGCTATGAGGAAAAGAAGAAAACTTGACAAATATGAGAAAGGATCTTCTCAGTCTCATCCTCCTCCTCCTCCTCCTCCAGATGCTGGTACTGGTGGAGGATCTGCTTCTCAACCTGGATCTGCTTCAAAGCATAGTTCTTCTCAATCTTCTCAAAGATATCAACCTAGAGGTCAATATAAAAGAAGCCATCATTCTAGAAGAGGTCAGTTAAGAGGAAATCAGAGAGAGTACAGAACCTATTCCAGACAACAAAGGGAAGGACAAGGTCCAATTGATTCTACTCAAGGTCCTTTCCCTTACAAGCTTAGAGATTCAGTTGTCACCAGGACTCTTACTGATTCAGAATCTATCAATAGATATGAACCTCCAGTCCCTTTTGAAGATCCTGAAAACAACCCAGTGTCTTGGACTGCCAGAATGAAAGAGCTTGCTGCTCTAGATCAAATGAAGAAGGCCAAGGATCAAGGTAAAGACATTTCAAACATTACAACCCTATCAGAACAAAGAAATACAGAACTGGAGAGATATGCTTCAAGAAAGTTCTTTAATCTAGAAGATTACATGAAGCTGCACCCTAAGGCTGTAGTCCCAAGGCCAAGATCCCAAACATCCTTAGGTGCAGATGATGACAGAAGATCAAAGAAAGATGCTCTTAATCCTAACAGGGAGATTCTATTCAAGAAAGTCAATGAGAAGAAATGATTTCTGTATGCAGACAATATATCTATATCTCTGAATATTGCTGATATTCTATATGAGTTCTGCAATGCTGCTATGTTTTTCTTCTGCATTGTTGTTTTAGCTTTTGTTTCTATATGTATGCTTTTGTATTTCCTATTGTGTCCTGTAAATAGTAATCCTAATCCAAATAGGGGGAGATTGTTGGAACACCCTATTACTAATTTGGGCAAGGATCACTATGTTATTAGGAAATTGGTTTGACCTAGTTGTATATTTGAAAAGGTCAACTTAGAATGAGTCTAAGGCTTAGAACTTAGGTTTGGAGCTGCCCCCAAGACCATTCAAAGATCAGGATTCATTGCTGAGACAAAGACAATTTTTCGTCGAGCTCAGGTCGACAAAACGTCGAACTCAGTTCGACGTTCTATGAGCTCAACTCTGCAAGTCGTCGAACTCCGGTCGATGATCTTCGAGCTCAGATCGACGCTCTGTCTTCAGCTATTTTCCCAGTCGCTGAGCTCAGTTCGACGATCGTAGAGCTCAGGTCGACGTTTTCTGTCTCTAGTATAAATCCAATCTCTGAGCTCAGGTCGACGATAGCTGAGCTCAGGTCAACGATTTCTGTGAGAGATCGACGCTTTCAGATTTTGAATTCAAGAACAGTTATGGAATTCTTTCAGATTCATTCAGAGTTATTTCCTGCATTTATTGCAAAGGATTTTCTAGCCGTTTCAAGCAATCTAATGCAATTTTCAAGGAAGACTAAAAGGAATGTTACTTAGGACTTTCCCCAGAGATGGTTGTCATTTATGGAAGTCATTTATGATTGAGTAACGGCCATGTAAGTCAAAATCTGATATACTCCTTCAGAATATGTTTTTGAAAATACAACAGATCAATACAATTATAGAGACAAGAGATATACAGCATTATTAGATTGAAAGAGTCACAGAAGAGTGAATAATAGAAACTCTCTGATCAAGAGTTCATCTTTTGAGATTTACAAATTTACTGAATCCCAAATCTTCAAGAACACAAGAAAGTTTTCTGTGGAGGAAATCTTCTGCTACTCAACTCCTCCAAATCATCAGTGTTCAAAAGCTTCAACATCAAAAACTCAAGAAATCAAACATTTCAGCATCTGTTGAAATCATCAATTGCTGGAGATCTGAAGCAACTGAAGACCTATCACCCTAGCAAAGCTCATCTTCCTGAACCCTTACAGATCTCAGGGGGAGCTTTGACATCATCATCCACTTGTCTTCTCTCAGACTGTTGACAGAGAAGAACAACTCAACTTTTTCTTTCTTTTTCCTTTCCCTCTTGTAAAAGGAACCCATGTCTCATGCATTTGGAGGTTGGATTGTGGAGAGAAAGTGAGATAGCTAGTTCAAGTGCAAGTTTTCTTCTTTCCTTGTATCTAAGTAGATTTCTTTTTATTATTATAATCCTTTGTTTTGGTAATATAATATTGTCTTTTTTTTTATTGTATACTCCATTTTTATTAATCAATGAAAATGTTATTTCTTCATCTTATTGTGCTTTCTTCCTCCACTATGCGTAGCTAATCTCCTTTAGTATTCGGTCATGAGGATCCATTAAATGAGATGAGGTTTTCCTTTACTTTTTATTTTTATTTTTGTCTAAATTATTCTCGATCCGTTCTTTCATTTATTTAAAGTCGACTCCGTATTTCTGATCTACGATAGTATGCCATTTGATCTCATTTCATAGTAATCAAGAGACTCGTTGATTTAAAAGATCACTCAAAAAAGAAAGGAGTTGCACGCAATCCTAGAGATAGGACGACGTAAATCCTCCTGAATTTGGAGTCAAATCCAATAGTGCGGGTAACTTCGATAAATGCAACTTTAGGCCTTTTTGACCTTGCAAAGAGATTTCAGTCAAAACATCTATAAGTTAGGGGTATTTAATACTCTAGCAAGATTATTTCCTATCATCGGATCCGTAACGGATCGAGTTTGATTTGCAAATATAAAACTATATTTTTTTATCCTTCTCATCTCTTTTTCTTGGTAAATCATTAATCAAATGCTAACTTTTTATCACAAGTTTTCGTCTTCATAATATCTTTAGTTTAATTTTAAATTGTCAAAAAAACCCAATAATCTTTCGGTAGGATAATAGTAGAAGGGTGAGTAGTAGTACTTGATAGCCCCGTGTTTTAATACATGACCTTAGTACTACAATTCGATAGGTACACTTGCCTTTTTTGGGTTGATAGTCATTTAATCCACCAGTATGCATGGGCTCTGCTATTGTGTTCTTAGCGTGGAGGAGTACGGAGGCCTAGGCTTGGTAGTGTGGATGCCCGCCTAGTAGTGGAAAGCCCATTTCACTTTCACGGTCTTTCCACGATGGATGGCACCTGAGAGGTTAGCTACCTGCTCGAAAAAGAGGAACTACAAGTCTGTGTCAACATAGCAGTGTGCGTGCATGTGAGCATGGGTGTGTCATCATATTGCATACATATCATTGCATTGCACCACATAGATCCTTATCATATAAGTTTGTATGGGCACTCTTATATGATGAGTTATATTCTTGTTAAGCTGATCCTTATCATATAAGTTTGTATGGGCACTCTTATATGATGAGTTACTTTAACTGTTAAGTCGATACTTAACTTATAAGTTTATATGGGAATTCTTATAAGTTATGTTAAATTCCTATTTTAGAATATATATACATTGTTATTGATAGTAGGAATGCTAGCATAGTTTGTTGAAAGTGAGGGGATAGATCTTTCTTAACTCTAGAGGGGGGGGTTAATAGAGTGTTTTAAAAACATTGATTAGTTTTTATAGCAGAATTAAAATAAGGGATATTAAAGTATATAAAGAGAAGTAAAAACAAAATTATCACAAGCACAGCAAAACAAGAAATAGAATAACCAGACGACACAAAGAAATTATAGTTGTTCCCCAAAACTGGGTACATCCACTCTTCTACCACCCTGATAGGAATCCACTAACAGGTTTTTGTTCAGGTGCCCTATCACCACAGGTTTTTGCTCAGGTGCCCTGTCACCACAAGATCTATTTCAAGGGAGATCTCACAACCCTTTGAGCTTTTGATCAGGTGCCTAAAAACAAACCCAAGTCTTTTGATAAGGAGACTTGACAACCAAAAGTAACTTTTGAAGTGAGTTATAAAACCCTTTATATAGTGAGGAAAGTAAAATGATGTTGTATTCTCTTTCTCAAATAACTGATAAGACTTAATGGATGATGTTGTCAAAGCTCCCCCTGAGATGAAGATTTGCTCAGGATGCTGGAAGCTTTCCACAGGGTGTAGGCCTTCAACTTGGATTGTTGATCTTCAAGATCTTTTACACAGATGTTGATTTTTGTCTCTTGAAAAGTCCTGAAGCGAAAACTGAAGAAGACTGAAGATGGGTGTGAGTTGTTCTTCTTCAATTTCCTGTAAGCACAATAACAAAAAGAATTTCTTCCCTGTGTCATGTATCAGTAGTTGTATGATTGTCTTCTGTTTTGAGAAAGATCTTTTTATATTTTGAGTAGATTTCAGCCTTTGAATTTTGAATAAATCCTCGATTTACTGCTGAAATCCTGGGAGAGAACTGCTGGAATTTGTCTTTTAATGTTATTCCTCAACTGTCCCAGTAAATAAGTCAAGTAATTAACTCTGTGAAAACTATAATTAATGTTGCCAAGAAACAGCTATATTCTTGAGAATATGAGCATTAATTATCAGAGAATTATTGTCTTAGAATAATACAAACTGAAGTCAAAAATGAGAGAATATGATAAATTGATATTGAAAGAAATTAGTCGAACTCAGGACAGATTTCGTCGACCTTAACTCCAAGTTCATCGAGCTGAGAAATCTCCTTCGTCGAGCTGAGCTCAGAGATAATTGATCTGGAAAGTATCTGTCAATGTTGAGCTCCAATTTCATCAACCTGAGATAGACTTTCATCGACCATAGAATCTGAGTCGAAGAAGAAAAAATCATCGACCTGAGCTCGGATGTCGTCGAGCTTAACTCAGATTTGAAACTCTGAGTTCGTCGATCTGCGACCGACGATCGTCGAGCTGAGTTCGAAGAACTTCGAACTGATTCTCCGAACTCTCTTAAACTATATTTCTTCTAATTCTGAATCTCTTAATTCTTCTGAGGGTTGGATCAAAGATATCTAACCTATTCAGACTGACCTAGACCTTAGAATAAACAAATTGACCCTAGGCTATACATGGTGGGTCAATAACATAATAGTAAACCTAGCCCAAATCCAAACTGGGGTTCCAACAATCTCCTCCTATTTGGGTGAGGTTACTATGAATAATAAAAAGAAAAATCAGAAAGCATAAAAACAATATCGGGCAGAATCATAAAATTTCAGTAGATATAAACAACAGTGCCTTGTTACAAATATTACATAAAAGATGAGTTCAAAATAAAATTAAATGAGAAATCTATCATACTCTTTTAGATGATCCCTGAGAAGATCCTGTAGAAGGCTTGGTGAAGATGATTTGTCTGTTAGGATTAATAGCTTGCTGCTTGGACATCTTCAAGTCTTCAGCTCCAAGAATACTGACAGAGGTAGCTCTTGGAATAATTGCTTCAGGATACAGAGTTATATAAGTATCAACATTAAAAATGTTTTGTTGTACCTGATATTTTTCAAGTTCTTTCTTCCTGAAGGAGGACATAGTTATAAATTGAGAAGACTCTTATCCTTCTTCTTAAGATTTCCATATCTGAGAAAGTCCAATCAGTTCTTTGAACCTGGCCATCCTAGAATTGGGGTCCATTTCTAGATCACATGGTGGGGACAGAGGCCTTTCAGGACTAGCTATCTGAACATTTAGAGCTTGTTGCTGCTGCTATTTGCTGCTGTGATGAGAATCTTATTTGGAGGGTCTATCCATACTGCTGTAGAAATATCTTGATTAATATGATTGAGATGTAGATTTTTTACTTTGAGAAATATTCCTAGAGGATCCAGCTGCTAGAGGAGGAGGAGGAGGACCTCTCCTGAATGGAGGTGTAGGAGAGTTTCTCCTACTCTTCTTCCTGGCTTTTATTTCATTTTTAGAATATCTCATCCAATTTGGAGAATTTGGAGTGAGAGTTACATTATGAAGAATGTAATAAGGGATGTCAGCATTTGGATTGGGCTTAGGAGCAGCCTTAGGAGGGGCCCTTTTCTTGGCTTTTCTCTTTTTAGAGCTTGTAACTTGAGAATCATCAGAATCTTCACTATCATCATCATCAGAAGAGTTTGTTAGATGATCATAAAGAACATGAATCCTTTGCAGCATGTCATCAGATAGAAAGGGATGGGCCTGACATTGTACAACTTTAGCGTGAGGTTGTTCTTGAATTGTTGGCTCTGCATAAATTTCTGTAATAACCTGGTTACTTTCTTCTTCCATGTCTTTAAACATAAAATCATCAAGATTTGGCATGGGGGACTCAGCCCACTTAAAAGATGTAGGGGAGAAAGCCTTTGGCTCTGAGTCAACTGCAGGCTCTATAACATTATTATAAGCTAATAAGCTTATCCTGATTTGGGCAAAAATTTCAGGATTTATTGGGGAGGAGTAACAAGCTATGGCTTTAGATATTTCGTGAACTGGAAGTATGCTGCTATATAAAGGATCAAAAGAGTGCAGTAAAGAATCCAAATCAACTGTGGTATTTATAATGAAATCACCAACAGTTCTTATTTCATCATCTATATCACAAACCATATCAGAATCTGAATCATCAATAATATCAATTAGCTCTACTGCTAGAATATCTACCTCTAGAGAAACTGCTGCTACAACTGCTGGAGGAGGAGCTCGAACTTCTTCATTGAACATCTCACCCTGCCTGGTTTCAGAATTCCCTGAAGCCAGGCCCCTAGAAGAAAGGACAGAAGTAAGAGCAGCAACTTGAGTAGAGAGAGAGGAGATGGAGGAAGAAAGAGGAGCAATAGCCTGAGCTATTAACTGCTCTAGAGTTAGTGATATAAATATTAGAAGGTATTTTGCAATATCAGAGAAGTTTAAGTACAAAGGTTCAGGAGTGGAAGGGTTATAAGTTTTGTGATGACCACAGTTAAAACATATAGAAAAAGAATGTGGGAAGTCTGTATGGAGGTATTTTGGGAATGTGGAAGGAGGGTTGGATGGAATGGTAGATAGAATTGTGGTTAGTGGTGGTAGGAATTGTAGTACTTTCCTAAATGGGGGATTGAACTGGGAATTGGTGTGGAGATGGTGGAGGAGGAGACAACAAGTTGAAGTTTAGCTGTGAGGAGGTGGATGGAAAATTATGTAGATGATTTTGAAGTGGAGATTGAGGTGGTGGAAGAGGTGAATTAGGAGGGATAATTGAGGATAATTGTTGTTGTGGAGGAGGTGAAGGAATTCTGATGGAAGGGAGATCTTCTTATAGAGGTGGGGGAGTGGCTATTACTATCCTGGTGTCCTCTGAAGTCTTGGAAGAGAAGGCACGGGAGTGTTTAGGGATGGTACTCTCCCATCTACCAAATAAGGCAAAAGTTAGCCTCTTGGAGGCATTGATGAATATGGTCTGGGAGACCAATAGTTCAGGAGCCCTGGCCTGTAGAAAGATTCCAAAAATCCTCCCGAAACAAACTTCTTTCATTAAGTTTTTCTTCTTCATTAATTTAAACAACAACATACCCCAATTTACTAATTTCTTATTGACCAGGGCACACATCACCAAGAATTGGTGCCTGTTAATATAATCATGGGATGTGTGCGTTCCTAGCAACACTTTCCCTACTACATCAGCCAAAAACTTTTATTCTACAGACAAGTAGTTCTTTAACAACTTATTAGGGTTTCCCTCTGAGTGACACATCTTAATTAGCATAGAATCATAATCAGAACTGTCTTATTCTATATCTTATTCTCCATTTAAAAATAAAAAATCTCAGATAAAATAACAGGTGTTAGAGTAACCTGTTGGCCTGCGATGGTACCAATCATTGTTTCTGCATCTGGGGAAATTGAAGTGTAGACCCATTCCCTTATCCTGGTCACTAGCAGTTTGATCATGGTGGTCATAAGTTTCCTCAGTTGCTCTTCTTCAAATAGTTGCAGAATATCCGTGAAGATCTGATCGGAATGTCTGAATGAATCAAAGTCGATGTTGAAACCAGTATCGTATTTCATACTGGAGAGAGAAATCTCCGGAATCGCCATTATTTTCCTGCAAAAATGAGAGAGAGATCAAGTGAAAGAGAACTAGAAAGCGCGGGCTAGAGCTCGAAGAAAACCTAGTTATAAGGTTTTCAGAATATGAAGTGGCAAACTCCGTCCTGCGAAAGAAAAAAAAATTCGTTCTTAGGTCGACGAAAAATTTCATGAAGAAATGATATCATCGATCTCAGTTTGAAGAGGGTAAAAATTTTCATCATTTTCAGGTCGACGAAAACTTTTCTGAAGCAAGATCGTCGATCTCCGCTCGACGAAAAATAACTTCACACAAACAGTTCGTCGATCTTAGGTCGACGAAATTTCTCAAGAACAGTTCTTAGATCCTCGATCTCCGTTCGATGAACTGTGACCAATTCTTTGACCTCAGACAGAAATTAAATTAACCTTCTCCATTGATCATACCTAGCTGATTCAGAAAGAACAGATGTTTTTTCTCATCTAAAGGTTTAGTGAAGATGTCTGCTCTTTGGAAATCAGTAAAGATAAAAACTAGGTTAAATTTTTTTTGTCCACACAATCTCTAATGAAATGATGCCTAATTTCTATATGCTTGGTCCTACTATGATGTACTGGATTTTGTGCAATGGAAATTGCACTGGTACTTTCACAAAATATAGTTGAATTATTTAGATTGTAACCATAATCCAGGGTTAGTTTTGAATCCACAATATTTGTGAACAATAACTGCCAGCTGTAATGTATTCAGCTTCTGTAGTTGAAGTGGATACAGATGTTTGTTTCCTACAAAACCAAGACACAAGCCTATCACCAAGGAACTGGCATGTTCCTGATGTGCTTTTCCTATCAACTCTATATCCAGCAAAGTCAGCATCTGAGAATCCAGTCAATTCAAATTCTGACTAAGTTTGATAAAAGGGTCCTAATTTGGGCAACCCTTTATATATCTCAAAATTATTTTAAGTAAAATATAGTGAGATTCTTTAGGAATCACCTGGAACCTAGCACAAAGACATGTATCAAACATTATGTCTGGCCTACTAGCTGTGAGATACAACAAGGACCCAATAATAGCCCTATATGTAGTCTGATCAACTAGCTTTACATGTTCATCAGAATCAATCAAGGCATTGGAAGCCATGGGTGTTTTCTTGGTGTAGTAATCAGTCATCCCAAATCTTTTAATTAGCTCCTTAGCATATTTGGATTGGGAGATGAAAATGCCATAAGGGGATTGCTTTACTTAGAGACTAAGGAAGTAAAAAAGCTCACCCATGCTACTCATTTCAAACATAGAATGCATCAGGTCAGAAAACCTTTTGCATTGTTTGAATCAGTAGAGTCAAAAATGATCTTATCTACATATATTTGTACAAATAATATGTTATTATAAGGATGACTAGTAAACAAAGTTCTATCTACAATGCCCCTAGTGAACTTATGCTCTAAAAGAAAGCTAGCTAGGGTCTCATACCAAGCTCTTGGAGCTTGCTTTAAACCATAGAGAGCTTTATACAGTTTGAAAATAAAGGAGGGATGAGTTGGAGAAATAAAACCTGGTGGTTGTTCAACATATACTCCCTCTTTGAGTTCACCATTCAAGAAAGCACTCTTGACATTAGTTTGGGAGACTTTGAACTTTTTGTAGGCTATATAGGTAAGAAAAAATTTGATAGCTTCAAGTCTTGCAACAGGTGCAAAGGTTTGATCATAGTAAATTCCTTCTTCCTATCTGTATCCATGTGCTACCTGTCTTGCTTTGTTCCTTATGATAGCTCCTTGTGCATCCAATTTATTTTTGAATACCCACTTAGTTCCAATGACTTGGAAGCCCTTGGGTCTAGGAACTAAATCCCAAACTCTGCATCTCTCAAACTGATTGAGCTCCTCTTGTATTGTAATAATCTAGTGGGATCTTGCTCTGCATCTTTTATGGATTTGGGCTCTCAAGTTAAGATATGACGCATGCATGCATCAAATTTTGGTTGAGTTGATGCCTTGTTTACAAACCAACTGATATGTCTCCAATCACTTGAGATACAAGGTGATCTCTAAGTGTGATAAGATTAGTAGGAGGAGTTTGATCAGCGACAGCATTGGGAATTAATTCCTCTTGTGGAATTAGGTTTGTTGGTTGTGATTCAGCAATCATTTCACTGAATTCTTCTTCACTATCAACATCAACATGTGGAGAAGGATGTAATATAGCCTCATTAGTGAGGTTTAAATCATCCAATTTCTCACACAGTTGGGGTAACTGCAATAAATCATTGGTAGAAGAATCCTTCTCCATGTAATACATGTTAGTTTCATCAAATGTTATATGTACAGATTCTTCCATTTTTAAGGTTGATTTATTAAAAAACCCTATAGGCCTTGCTGACTTGGGAATATCCAAGAAAATTTCTCACTACAGCTTTGGCTTCAAATTTTCTAAGATATTTCTTGTTATTATTATGAATGTAACATCTACAACTAAAAATTCTAAAGTATTCTATTTTAGGTTGTTTCCCTTTAAGTAATTCATAGGGAGTCTTACACTTATGTTTATGTATTAAACTCCTGTTTAGGACATTGTTTGTTGTGCTTACAGCCTCTGCCCAAAAGGATAGGGGCAAGTAAGCATCAGCAAGTAATGTTCCTGCATATTCAATGAGGGTTCTATTTTTCATTTCTGCTACCCCATTTTGTTGAGGAGTTCTAGGAGCAGAGAAGCAATGCCTGATACCTTTCATCTCATAGAATTTATGCATAGGAAGAGATTCAAACTCAGTACCATGATCACTTCTGATCAATGCAACTGGAGTAGAATACTCAATCTTTATGCTCTTAAGAAAATCTGTAAAAACTTTAAAGTTATCTGACTTGTTTCTCAAGAAGAACACCCAAGTGAACCTAGATAAGTCAACTACAATAACTAAGGTATAAAATTTCCTTCCCAAGCTCTGTACAACAATGGGTACAAAAAGATCCATATGTAGCAAGAACAGAATCCTGGGTGAATCACTCTTATTAATAGATTTAAAACTATTTTGGTTTGCTTGCCTAATTGACAAGCAATATAGAGGCTTTCCTTGTTATATGGGCCATAATGCAATCCTCTAACAAGGTTGTCCCTAGAGAGTTTAGCAATATTTTTGAGATTAACATGTCCTAATCTTTTCTGCCATAATTCATTATTATTACTAATTTGATCGAACAGGAAAATTTTTGAACTAGCTGACTTAAAATTAACTATGTAAATATTCCCTTGTCTAAGTCTAGTTAAAACAGTTTTGTTATCTATAGAATTAATAAAATAGGTAGATTTGTTAAAGGATACCTGATAACCTTCATCGCATAGCTGGCTTATTGATATCAGGTTATGTTTTAGACCACTCACATATGCTACCTTCCTGAAGGTGACAGCTCCAATGTTGACATTTCCATAGCCTTCTGTTTGGCCATAGTTGGAGTCTCCAAAAATCACCTTTGGTCCAAGCTTAGACTTGTAGTTGTTTTAGTAGTCCTTATTGCATGTCATGTGTTTTGAATAACCAATATCAAGGTACTACTGTTCCTTTGTGGTAGGATAGTCTTTTACCTGCATGGAAATAGATTAGGTGTTCTTGACCCATAGAACCTTGGGTCCTTGATTCTAGTCAAATTTAAAGCTTTAAATATAAGAACATTCAGGTTGATTCTTATATCCTAGAGGGTGAAATTTCCTAGGTGGAATTATACATTGGGTAAATGGGTTAACAAATTCTTTTGGTTGATTAAATGTTGTGAGATAATTAGAGTTTTTGTTAAGCTGAACTGGGATCGACAAATTCTGATAAGTTCGTCGATCTGAGTTTGATGAATAAGGATAAGTTCGTCGAACACCTCTTAGAGAATGGAAATATTCATTCTCTGTGCCCCAATATCGTCGATCTCGGCACAAAGAACCATATTAGTTTCTTCGATCGCTGTTCAAAGAATAATTATAATAGAAATCTACATTCAGAGTTTGTCGACTTGAGTTCGACGAACTGTATACATTTCATCGATCTGAGTTCGATGAAATCTGTTGAACATTATTATGATTAAGGTTTTTCTTGTTCTTTCTCTTTTTCTTAGGTTTCTGAATAAATTTAGTTGGTTTGTTATTCTAATCTGCTTTTTCTTTGCCCTTTTCTGATATGAATTTTATGGGGGTTGAGAGAATGTTTTTCTGAATTAGATGTGGTTGGCTTGATGAAGCACCTAAGCCCAGTTTTCCATTTAGCCTGGCATTAACAGTGTTTGTGATGTTCAACAATTTGATGCTTCTCCCATTCAGGGATTCTTCAATATGCTTAGCCTCACTTAATTTAGTTTTTAATGATATGATTTGTTTTGAGGCTATAACTAGTTCATCTTTTAGCTTTATATTTTCAGTAAATAGGTTATCATGTTCAGTTAATTTATCTCTGAGAAGTTTGATTTCCTTCTCAGATTTAATTAGGTCATTAAATAATAACTTAAACTCAGTTTTAAAATGATCTAAATTAAAATCAAATAAGGATATTACCTGATCCTCTTCTGATTCAGAATCTTCATTTTCTGAAACTTTAACTTCTGAAGGATTGTTTGATGCATTGATAGCCATCAAGCAAATTTCTTTTATTTTAGCCTCTTCTTCATCTTCACTGGAGCTGGAAGATGAAGTTTCCTCTTAAATTTCATTCTAAGTTCATACAACAAAGCCTTTTTCCTTCCTCTTATACTTGTTTGAGGAGGGCTTGCTGTACTGCTTTCTGGAGTCCTTGTCTCTTCTTTTCTCCTTCTTCTGATTCTCTGGACACTCAGAAAGAATGTGTCCAGGTTTTCTGCAACCAAAGCAAACAATTTCCTTGGTAGGAGTTTTGTCTTATCTTGGTCTGTCATCTTATCTGGATGACTTCCTTCTGAAATCTTTTATGGCCATCTTGTAAAATCTTTTAGCCAGTAAGCTTAGGAGTTCATTATTTGCTGATGGAGCTTTTGATTCTTCAGATGCCTTGAAGGCAATGCTTTTCTCCTTCCTTCCTGAGGTAGAAGACTTCTGTTCAGCTGCTTCCCTGGTCTTCACAAGCTGCTCATAGGACTTGAGCTTGCCTAGCTAAGAGTAAGTAGAGATTTTGGCTCTATTTGTTTGGGCGTTTCGCTGCTCCGTTTTGGGCAAATGCCGCCGGAAGGAGGGTAAACAAATGAACCTCCGGCGGCGTTTGCTCCGTTTTCACTCGCCCATCTTGAGAAATGCCCAAAAAAGCTCCGTTTGGAGCAACCACCTCCCCCCTCCGTTCGAACACTCCGTTTCCACCCGTCGGATCGACCCGCCACCGCCGAACCAAATGAAGCCTTCATTTAGGCTTCTGGACTCCTTGATTGGCCAGATCCTAGAATCCCATGTGCTGGGAAAGCACATAAGGATCTTGTCACTAATATCAGTCAAGGATATGTCCTTATCCAGTGTTTTCAGCTCATTGATGATTAAGCTGAGTCTGTTGTACATATCTGCCACTGACTCTTACTCTTCTTTCTTGAAGTTCTCATATTGGGAAATGAGATTTGATCTTCTATCTTTTCTCTCATCAGCTGATCCTTCTACCATTTGGTTTAGGGAATCCCAAATGGATTTTGCTGATGTGCATTTAGTAACCTTTTGGAAGATGTCATCTTACATTATTTGTGCCAGAATGTTCATAGTCTTAGCATCAGCAACTTTTTCTTTCTTCTGTGCATCAGTCCACTCAGGTGGTGGAACTGCACTTGAACTTGAAGTAGTAGCCACTGGAATTGGAGGACCTATCAAAATGGAATTGTAGATATCTTCATCAATAGAGTTCATATAGAGTCTAATCCTTGCCTTCCAGATTGCAAACTTATTAAGGTTGCATACAGGAGGTCTGGTGCTTGAATATTCCTTATTCCGTGCCATGATATATAAGAGAGAAACTAGATGTATTAAGATCTATCAAAAGAACTTTTGGTTCAGGTATTAGGCTGTGAAACAAAATAACCACCGCTCTGATACCAATTGAAAGTGAGGGGATAGATCTATCTTAACTCTTAAGGGGGATGAATAGAGTGTTTTAAAAACTTTGATAAGTTTTTATAGCAGAATTAAAATAAGTGATATTAAAGTATATAAAGAGAAGTGAAAACAAAATTATCACAACATAGCAAAACAAGAAATAGAACAACCAGACGACCCAAAGAAATTATAGTGGATCCCCAAAATTGGGTACATCCACTCTTCTACCACCCTGGTAGGAATCCACTAATAGGTTTTTGTTCAGGTGCGCTGCCACCATAGGTTTTTGCTCAGGTGATCTATCACCACAAGATCTATTTCAAGGGAGATCTCATAACCCTTTAGGCTTTTGATCAGGTGCCCAAAAATCAACCCAAGTCTTTTGATAAGGAGACTTGACAACCAAAAGTAACTTTTGAAGGGAGTTATAAAACCCTTTATACAGTGAGGAAAGGAAAATGATGTTAACTTCTCTTTCTCAAACAACTGAGAAGACTTAGTGGATATTGTTGTCAAAGCCCCCCCCCCCCCCCCTGAGATGAAGATTTGTTCAGGAAGCTGGAAGTTTTGTATAGGGTGTAGGCCTTCAACTTGGATTGTTGATCTTAAGAATCTTTTAGACAGATGTTTATTGTTGTCTCTTGAAAAGTACTGAAGCAAAAACTGAAGAAGACAGATGATGGGTATGAGTTGTTATTCTTCAATTTCCTGTAAGCACAACAGCAAAAAGAATTTCTTCTCTATGTCGTGTATCAGAAGTTGTATGATTGTCTTCTTTTTCTGAGAAAGATCTTTTTATATTCTGAGTAGATTTCAGCCTTTGAATTTTGAATAATATCCTTGATTTACTGCTAAAATCTTGGGAGAGAACGGCTAGAATTTGTCTTTTAATATGATTCCTCAACTGTCCCAGTAAATAAGTCAAGTAATTAACTCAGTGAAAACCATAATTAATTCTGCCAAGAAACAACTATATTCTTGAGAATATGAGCATTAATTATCAGAGAATTACTACCTTAGAACAATACAAACTGAAGTCAAAAATGAGAGAGAATACGACAAACTGATACTGAAAGAAATTAGTCGAACTCAGGACAGATTTTGTCGACCTGAACTCCAAGTCCGTGGAGCTGAGAAATCTCCTTTGTCGAGCTGAGCTCAGAGATAATTGATCTGGAAAGTATCTGTTAATGCTGAGCTCCAAGTTCGTCGACCTAATATATACTTTCGTCGACAAGAGAATCTGAGTAGAAGAACAAAAAATCGTCAACCTGAGCTCGGATGTCGTCGAGCTTAACTCTGAGTTAAAACTCTAAGTTCATCGATCTGCGATCGACGATCGTCAAGCTGAGTTCGAAGAAATTCGAACTGATTCTCTGAACTCTCTAAAACTGCATTTCTTCTTAGTCTGGATCTCTGAATTCTTTCAAGAGCTAGATCAAAGATGTCTAACCTAGTCAGTCTGACCTAGACCTTTGAACTAACAAATTGACCCTAGGCTCTACATGGTGGGTCAATAACCTAATAGTGAACCTAAACAAAATCCAAACTAGGGTTACAACAGTTTGATATACTTACTTTTTGTACATTGTTGGATACTATGATATTGGTCAGTCTTATACCACCTGCTTGTACTACTGCATATATATAAATATAAATATATATATATATATATATTATACCTTCTCTTTCTCTCACTCGGTACATAAGGGTCATCGGGGTGAGAGGATGAGATAGCCACTTAGTCTTTATGGCTAACGGTTGCTACGACTACCATTTTTGGAGGACATCCCGTGGATGGAGCCGCAATAGTAGTAGGTTTTGTAGGACTGTAGCCAGGCCAAGGTGATAGGGCCTGATGTGATGTTACCATTGCTGTTGTCAGTTACGGATGTGAGTCTTTGAGAGATTCAAGTTGTAGCCCTTTGGGCATATTTTTATGTACTCTGATATTATAGAAGCTGATGTGGCTTCTTATTATTTATGTACTAGTTGGACTTTTTATACTTATGTGGAATATGACTTCTGTTTATATTCTTTATGTTGGGTTGGCATAGATGATATTGATCTTAGCTGACAGGATAGGCATCTTATAATATCGGTCGACCCGTGCATCGGTGTTATGGCAAGGCGGCTGTTCTGGGCATAAAACTCGCCTCGGTCATGGTTTGTGTTCCGGGTGTGGGGTCTTACACTCTGTTGGGTCTATTAATCCCAATGTCCTGGATTTGAAGAAGGCCTAGCAAATTATGTATACATATGTGGTGTTCTAACTTGTGCTCAAGTTTAGTGATTGCAGGATGTCCTAGTAATAATGATGGGATAGATAGCCTATGTGGCTAAGTCAGGTAAACACTTACCTAAGTTGTGGATAGATAGAAATCTGTCTAAGTTCATAGGCTTTGAATGAAGGTTACTCACTCAACGCCAGATGACTTATAGAACTTAGTGGAGCCTATAAAGTCAAAGCCAATGGAGTGGCAAGCTGAGAAAGTGGTCAAGTCCACAGGCATTGAGTGAAGTCTACTCACTCAATGCCATACAGCAAATATTTGTGAGATAGGCCAAGCCAAAGAAGATAGAATGTAAAATCCATCTAAGAGCACAAGCGTTTAGTGAGGACAGCTCACTCAATGCCATGTGACAGAAGTCTATGAGACAAGCTCAGTCAGTAAAAGCCATAGAAAATTTGTGCTGAAATTTGACTAAGTCCACAGGGGTTGAGTGAGGCAAGCTCACTCAACGCCATGTATTAAAGCGTTGACTGTATCTCATTCAGTCAGAAACTATATTTTTAGACACAGAAATTTGGCTAAGCCCAAATGCATTGAGTGGAGCTTACTCTCTCAATGGCAAGGTGGATAAAAATCTTCCTAAGGAAGAAAGCGTTGAGTGAGGCATGCTCACTCAACGCTCTCAATGCCATGATTCATAAAATCTGGCTAAAAGCAAAAGGCATTGAGTGAGGTGTGCTCACTCAACGCTTTCATTGCTTAAGACGCTGAAGAAGCTGGAAAATGACTAAGGCATAAGGCATTGGGTGAGGTGTGGTCACTCAACGCTCTCAATGCCTAAATTACAGAAAGCATGGCCAAGGCATAAGGCATTGAGTGAGGCGTGGTCACTCAGTTCTCTCAACGCCAAGCATGCAGAAAAGGCTAAAGAATGAGCTAAGGAAAAAAGCGTTGTGTGAGGCTTGCTCACTCAATGCTATCAACGCCTGATGACAAAAAGATTGCCTAAGTGTTTTGGCGTTGAGTGAGGCTTACTCACTCAACGTTGTCAACGCCTAATGGCAGAAAGATTGGCAGAATAGTTATTCTGCAAGTTTCTTCCAGCATAAGTCAAAGCAAGATCTGTATCCTTATTATTGTGAAGTAGTTGGGCTGAGAATCCTTCAGCTCAGGTAGTAGCAAGTTTTGCAATAGTCACTTTACAGTTCCAACAGGAAAAATCCCTGGTGTTTTGAAGAAGAAGTAAGGACTCAGTATATCTCAGTTTAAGTAAAGGTAGACTCAGGAAATATATTCCTGGAGTCAAAGTTGGCTGAGTTTATCTCAATAAAGGTAGATTAACACAAAGAAATTTCTCTTGCTTCCAGTCAAGTCTCACAAACCCACTTCTATCTTATAGGATCCTCTTGGATCTGAGTGGTAGGAGCAGCAGCAGCAGTTGTTCCAGCTCCTCTTATTCTAGAAACAATAACAACATATTCTCTTGAAATAGACATCCCTGCAGATATTGTTGATATTACAGATATGGATTCAGATATTGTTATGGCTTATGATATTGATTAAGAAATAAGCATTGATGGTGATCCTATTATAAATCCCTCAGTTGATTTAAAATCTTTACTTGATTCTTTCAATCCAGTCTACAGATATTCTTTACCAAGTTCTGTTGTTGATTTTTCCAAGGCTATTGTATGTTATTTTGCCCCAATAAGTCATACAGTTATGGACCAAATAAGGGCAAGCTTTGTTGCTCTAGTGGTTACTGAAATATTAGCCGTTGAAGATATTTGTGAACAAGTTTCTGAGCCCAAGGATTTCTCTCCTCCAACTTATAAGATGGATGAAAGTCCTATACCAAATATGGATGATATCATGCTAGCAGATATAGAAGAAGAAGAAAAAGGAAATCAGAGTGTTATAGAAAGTTTTGCAGAACCAGAATTTCTAGTAAAGCCTCAGGCTGGGAAGAAGATATCCAAAGAAACTCTAAATGAGATTGATGATTTATATGTGCATCCTCCTGGATCATCTGATGATGATGATGATAATGATTCTCATGACTCTAGCCCAAAGAAGATGTAATATAAGAAGAGAAAAGTTCCTGCCAAGGCTATTCCTAAGCCTAACCCAACTGCTGACACACCCTACTACATCCTGAATAATATTACTCCTTACCCAGGTATGCCTAAGTGGATGTGGCTTTCTAAAAATGAGCAAAAGGCTAGGAAGAATAGCAGAAGATACTCTCCTCCTCCTCAAAGAAACTGGAGAGGACCTCCTTCTCCTCCTCCTACTGCAGGTGATACAGGAAATATCTCTCAATTTTTAGGAAGTCTTGCAAAGACTCAGAAGCCTTCTTCAAGCACTTCTCAATCTCAAAGACCATCCTCTTACAAGTCCTCTAAACCATCTGGAAGATACAGTCATTGCAGCCCTCCAAAGTCCTATTATCAAAGCAAATCTCAACAGTCTCTGCCTCCAACCAGCTTTCAATAGCAATCAATTATATTCAGAAATTCTCAAAAGTCTGCTCAAGATGCTTGTAAATATGATCTAAAGAGACCACCCTCTCCAGTTTATAAACCTGAGTTAGATCCCAACTTCAGAATGGCTAGATTTCAGGAACTGATTTGCTTGTCTCAGATAAACAAAGCAAGAGAAGAAGGATCAGATCCATAACAATTCACTACAATGTTTACCTATAGGCAAAAAGAACTTGACAAATCTCAGGTAGACAAACATTTATTTGATCCAAATGTGTATATGCAGGTCGATCCAGAAGCTGTGGTTACTAGAGCATCAACTATTACAGTCCTTGGAGTGCAATACATAAAGATGTCTAAGAAGGAAGCAAAAGATCCTCATAGGAAAATTATATTTGCTAAATCATCTTCTTCTCCTCCCTCTGACAATCCTTGAACATTTATTTCTCTTAGATATATATGTGTATTGCACTTAGCTATATCATATCTATTGATTAGTTTAAAATTCTGTCAGATATTTATATTACTTTGTGTTTTTATACTTTTCTATTTTCTGTTTAGTGACCTCGCCCAAATAGGGGGAGATTGTTGGATCCCTAGTTTTAATTTGGGCTAAGGTTCACTATTAGGTTTTGACCCATCATGTATAGCATAGGGTCAATTTGTTAGTTCTAAGGTTAGGAAAGTCTGAGTAGGTTATACATCTTATGATCCAGCCTTGAGAAGACTTCAGAGATCCAGACTTAAAAGAATTGTAGTTTTTAAGAGAGTTTGGAAATCAGTTCGAAGTTCTTCGAACTCAGCTCGATGATCATCGATCGCAGATCGACGAACTCAGAGTTCCTTCTCTGAGTTGAGATCGACGATATTCGAGCTCAAGTCAATGAACTCCCTTCTTTCTCAGTTTCTCTGGTCGATGATATTCTACCTTAGTTCGACGAACTTGGAGCTCAGCTTTGGCAGTTTCCTTCCAGATTATTTTTTCTCTGAACTCAGGTCGACGAAGACGATTTCTCAGCTCGACAAACTTTGAATTCAGGTCAACGAAATCTATCCTTAGTTCGACGAAATCTATCAGTTCAGTATTTCTATTCTCTGTAGATAATCTCTTGATTGACTATGGCTTATATTATATATTATTGCCTATATTACTCTGAGTAATTAAATGCATATATTCTTATGAGTATAGTTGTTCATTGGAAACATTAATTACTGGATTTCACAGAGTCAATATTCGGCTTTATAACTGGGACAGTTAAGGAATCAATTTATTACCCTCCTATTCGTTTGTCCATGTTCCAAGATTTCAGCAATCAATAAAGGAGTAGAATTCAAATTCAGAGATAGAATTTCTGCAGGAAATATAAAAGAGTTTTCAAGAAAATTGAATACCATAAGTTGTATAATTGACAAAGGGCTACATGAAGACAGAGAGAAACATATTCAATCCTTATACTCATTCAGTCTTCATCATCTGCAACTCTTCTCCAAGCTTTCAAGAGACATCAAAACTCAGTCATTCTAAAAGCTTCTGGAGATCATCAAGAAGACCTACACCCTGCAAAGCTTCCAGCAAATTCCTAAACAATAATCATCTCAGGGGGAGCTTTGTCAACATCAAGAAATCTAATAAAGTATTCTCAGCTGTTTGAGAAAGAGAAGACTATATCTTATTTTTTTCATCCCACTGTACATATGGTTTTAACTCCCTTCAAAAGTTAACCACTTGGTTCTTAAATCTGCTTATCAAAAGACTTAGCTTGGTTATTGGGCACCTGATCAAAAGCCTAAAGGATTGTGAGATCTCCCTTGAAAAAGATATTGTGGTGACAGGGCACCTGAGAAAAAACCTATTGGTGACAGGGTACCTGATCAAAACCTGTAGTGGATTCCTACCAGGGTGGTAGAAGAGTAGATGTACCCAAGTTTAAGGGAACCATTATAAATTTCTTGTGTCGTCTAGTTGTTTGGTGTTTTCTTATTTCTGTGTGATGTGTGCTGTGTTAGTTAGCTTTTTATTACTGTACTCTCTTAAGATATATATATCACTATTTTAATTCTGCTATAAAAACTAATTAAGTTTTTAAAATACTCTATTCACCCCCCCCCCCCCTCTAGAGTAAATAGGTCTATTCCCTCAGGTGGTAAAGCTTTTACCATCCTTCAATTTGTATCAGAGGGTATGTTCCTTTGGTTTCACAGACTTACATCTGAACTAATATCCTTTGATAGATCTTTTTATTTCTAGCCTCTTATTTAGAGCATGTCACAGAATAAGAATTATTCTAGCACCAGACAACTAGTGTGCAACTTGAATAAATTTGCACTCTAGAAGGCAAGAATCAAACTCTACATGAACTCTATTGATGATGACATTTTCCACTCTATTTGGACAGGTCCCCCTCAACCTATAGTTGTTGCTACAACTTCCAATACACATGAAGTTCCACCACCTGAGTTGACTGATGCACAAAAGAATGCCAAGATGGTTGATGCTAAAGCAATGAATATTTTTGCATAGATAATATCAGATGACTTCTTTTAGAAGGTGGCTGAGTGCACCTCTACAAAGGCCATTTGGGACTCACTGATCTAAAAAGTTGTTGGCTCATCAGATGAAAGAAAAGACAGGTGATCCCTCCTCATATCACAGTATAAGAATTTCAAGAAGGAGGAATCAGAGATTATTGTTGAGATGTATAACAGACTCAATGTCACCATAAATGAACTGAGAACCCTGGATAAGGACATCTCATTAACTGAGATAAATGACAAAATCCTAATGTGCTTCCCCAGCACTTAGGATTCCAGGATATGGCCAATTAAGGAGGCAAAAAGTTTAAATGAGATTTCTACATAATCTCTCCTTGGCAAGCTCAAGTCTTATGAGCAGTTGATCAAGACAATGGAGGCTTCTGAACAGAAGGCTTCTACATCTTCAAGGAAGGAGCACAACATTGCTTTTAAAGCAATAGAAGAATCATAAGCTCTTCCAGCTAATGAAGAACTAATGAGCTTGTTGGCTAAAAGATTCTATAAAATGGCCAAGAAAGACATTAGAAAAAGGTCATCCAAGAATGATGACAATCCAAGATATGACAAGACTCCTACCAAGGAGATTGTTTGTTTTGGATGCAGAAAACCTGGGCACATTCTACCTTAATGCCCAGAGGCACAGAAGAAAGACAGAAGAAAATAAAAGGAGAATAATAGGCAATCAAGCAAGTACTCGAGCAAGCACTCCTCCAACAAACACAAGAGAAAGGAGATAGGCTTCATTGCTGAGACCTGGAGTGACAAAGATGAGGAATCCTCATCTTCGAGCTCTAGTGAAGATAAAGAAGAGGCAAAGGCAAGGGAAATTTGCCATATGGCTATTAATGCCTCCAGCAGCAACTCTGATGCTGAGGAACAAGCTGAAGAATCAGAAAAGGAATCTAAATCTGAAGAAGATCGGGTAATCTCTTCTTTTGATTTCAATTCAGAAGATTTCAAAAGTGAATTTAAATCCTTATGTAATTATTTAATCAAGTCAGAGAAGGAAATAAAAATTCTTAGAGATAGACAACTTGAATTTGATAACCTATTTGCTGAAAATATCAAACTGAAAAATGATTTAGACTTAGCTAATGAACAGATCATTTCACTAAAAACTGAATTATGTGAGGCAAAGCAACTTGAGGAATCTCTATTTGGGAGAAGCTTTAAGCTGATGGACATCACAAGCATAGTCAATGCTATATTAAATGGCAAGCTAGGCTTAGGTGCTTCATCAAGCTTACCCCCCATAGTAAAGAAAAATATTCTTTCAACACCAATTAAATTTATCTCTGAAAAAGGGAAAGAGAAAATAGGATAAACTACTCAACCAAATGTCTCTCTGAATAAAAACTATGTTCAATAGATTTCGTCGAACTCAAATTGACGAAATGTGTATAGTTATTCGAACCCAAATCAACGATCTATGAACACCAATTATAACTATAATTATTCGTCTTATTGCGATCGACGAACTTTATATGGTTCTTCGAGCAGCGATCGACGAACTTGGGGCACAGAAAATGACTGTTCATTCTCTGATCAGAGTTCAACGAACTCATCCCTATTCATTGAACCTAGATCGACGAACTTATAATATTTCGTCGAACACAGTCAGGTTTAATGAAAATTATGTCTCTGTTAGAAACTTTACTCAATTCAGAGAATCTACTAACCCTTTTACTCAATGGGAAATACCACCTAGAAGGTATCATCCTTTAGGATATAAAAATCAACCAGAATTTTCTGTTATTTCCAGCTTATCTTACCAAAAGAAACAAGAACCCAAGGTAACCTGGGTTAAGAACACCTAATTCCTTTCTATGCAGGTGAAGGACTATCCAGTCTTTAATTAACAATAATATCTTGACAGTGGATGCTCAAAGCATATGACTGGTTGTAAGGACAATCTAACAAACTACAAGTCCAAGTTAGGACCAAAGGTGATCTTTGATGACTCTAACTGTGGCCAAACTAAAGGGTATGGAGATTTTAAAGTTGGAGCAGTCACCTTAAGGAAAGTTTCCTATGTGAGTTGCTTAAAGCATAACCTAATATCCATAAGTAAATTATGTGATGAAGGTTATCAGGTATCATTTACCTCATCTTCCTGTATTATTTCTTGTAAAGAAAACAAACCTGTTTTAAATGGACTTAGACAAGGTAACATATATGTAGTAAATTTTTAATCAGCTAGTTCAGAACTTTGTTAATTTAATCAGGTTAGCAATCAAAATGAACTTTGGCATAAGAAATTAGGACATATAAATCTTAAAAATTTTGCTAAGTTATCTAGGGACAATCTTGTCAAAGGATTGCCTTATGGCCCCTGCAAGAAGGAAGGCCTCTACAGGGCTTATCAGTTAGGTAAGCAAACTAAAAATATCTTTAAATCTATAAATAAAAGTGACTCGCCTAGAATATTGTACTTGCTACATATGGACCTTTTTGGCCCTATTGTTATACAAAGCCTAGGAGGGAAATCTTATACTTTAGTGATTGTAGATGACTTCTCAAGATTCACTTGGGTGTTCTTTCTGAGATCTAAGTCAGATAACTTCAAGGTTCTTACATATTTTCTCAAGAACATAGAGATTGAGTACTCTACTCCAGTTGTATTGATCAGATGTGATCATGGTACTGAGTTTGAGTCTCTTCTTATGCAAGAGTTATGTGAGAAGTAAGGTATCAGGCACTACTTATCAGCTCCTAGAACTCCTCAATAAAATGGTGTTGTTGAAAGGAATAAAATAGAACCCTAATTGAATCTGCGGGCACATTACTTACAGATGCTTACATGCCCCTATCATTTTTGGCAGAGGTTGTGAGCACAACAAACTATGTACTGAACAGAATTATGATACACAAGCTTAAGAATAAGACTCTTTATAAGTTGCTTAAAGGGAAGAAACCTAAAATCACATATTTTAAAGTATTTGGATGCTTATGTTATATTCAAAATAATGACAAGAAATACACTAGAAAGTTCGAAGTAAAGGCTGCAGAGGGAATCTTTCTAGGATATTCCCAAGTTAGGAAAGCTTATAGGGTATTTAACTGAAAGATAAGGGATAGACCTTATTTACTCTAGAGGGGGGGGTGAATAGAGTAACTTAAAACTTTTGGCTATTTTTAAATTATATCAGAGAAATTAGTGATAATAGTAGTAGTATAGAAATGAAATAAAAACTAGGCTAAGCTACACTATCACAGCACAGTAAAACAAAGAAAGAATGATCACACATTCAACACAAGAATATTATAGTTGTTCCCCAAATCTTGGTACATCCACTCTTCTACCACCCTAGCCGGAATCCACTAACAGTTTTTTAATCAGGTGACTGCCACCACAGGATTTTGCTCAGGTTCCCTATCACCATAAGATTTATTTGAAGGGAGATCTCACAACCCTTTAGGCTTTTGATCTGGTGCCAAAAAACCAACACAAGAACTTTTGGAGGGAGTTAATAAACCCTTTTTATAGTGAGGTAAGAAAGGTGATGCTTTCTTCTATTTTCTCTAATCAACAGAGAAGACTTAGTTGATTATAGTTATCAAAGCTCCCCCTGAGATGATGATAGTTCAGGAAATGCTGGAATCTTTGCACAGGGTGTAGGTCTTCATCTTTGACTTATTGAAATCTTGGAACTTATAGACAGATCTAGAGTTGTTGTCTTTAATGATTCCTGGAGTAGAAGTTGAAGAAGACAAATGATATCTGATTGATGTTATTCTTCAGTCTTATGTAAGATCAAGGGGAAAACATATTGCTTTTCTGTACAGAGAAGGAGAAGATATTATTTTGTATCTTTTTCTGTGTATCTGTATATCTTCTTCTCTGTATATTACTTTCTTATGTATGTTACTTTCTTCTGTATGTCGAGAGCCGACTAAAAAAATTTCTTTTATATCCGGCTATCTAATTCTGCTTTTGAATATTGAATTCTAAGCATTAATCGTTGATTGGATTTTGGAGAATGAAACGGCTGGAAATATACTCTTTAATGAGTATCCCCAACTGTCCCAATAAAATAAGCAAGTAATTAACTCAGATGAAATCCATAATTAATGCTGCCAAGAACAGCTATATTCTTGAGAATATGAGCATTAATTACTCAAAGAATTACTGCCAAATAATAGAATGAATTAGGGACAGAAGAGGGAAAACTTATCATTCTGACTCAGGATAGAGTTCGTCGACCTCTAAGCAGATTTCGTCGACCGGAGTTCCAAGTTTGTCGAGCTGAGAAATCTTGTTCGTCGACTTGAGCTCAGCGAACCTCAATCTGGAAATATCTTGATAAATCTGTGCTCCAAGATCATCGATCAGAGAATCTGTCTAGAGGATGAAATCGTCAACCTGAGCTCGAATATCGTCGAGCTCAACTCAGAGAAAGAACTCTGAGTTCGTCGATCTGAGATCGACGATCGTCGAGCTGAGTTCGAAGAATTTTGAACTAATAAACTAAACTCTGTATTCTTCTAAGTCTTGAGTCTACTGAAGTCCTCTACAGGCTGGTCCATGAAGATTGATTTTAAGGACAAGCCTAAACTCTAGGACTAACATACTTGACCCTGGCTATACAAGGTGGGTCAAACATCCTAAATAGTGAACCTAGCCCAAATCCAAACTAGGGATCCAACAATCTCCCCCTATTTGGGTGAGGTCACTAAACAAAAAGATAAAATACAATCATAAAGCATGACCACAAATATCTGGCAGAGAATGAAAATCTAGCAGATATATACAACAAGTGATTCATGATGAATTAACATAAATAGTTCAAAAAAAAATAAACTTATCAAAAAATTATTTGTTTTTCTTGGACTTTTCTTTCTCAGCTTTTTCAAATGGCTGTCTGAATATGATTTCTCTGTTAGGATTTGCTGCTTCTCTCTTGGATATGGTCATGTCAGATGCTCTAATGATATTGCAAGAAGAAGCTCTTGGTACAACTGCTTCTGCATGGAGACTCATGTAATCATCTATATTGAAATTTTTGTTTGCTATGTCATACCTTTTTAGCTCTTCTTTTCTGTAGGAGGACATAGTGGAGTACTGAGATGGATCCTTGCCTTCTGCTTTTTCTTTGTTAATCAATGATAGTCCAATCAACTCTTGAAATCTGGCCATTTTGGCAGTGGTATCCTCTTTTGGATCCACAAAGGGAATTAGAGGAGATTCTAGCCTTTTTGGACCATTCTCTTTTTCAGGTTCAATTGGAGCTTTTGGAGGACTTTCTGGTATTGGAGGAAGATAAGAACTGCTTCTTGAAGATTTATGATGTTGATGCTGATGCTGACTACTTACTTAAAAATAAGATCTTGAAGATCTATCTTGCCTTTAGTATGTTTGGGTGTATGAGGCAGATCTTTGTGATATATTTCCTGAAGCATCTACTGCTGGAGGAGGAGGAGGAGGACCTCTCCAGTTCCTTTTAGAAGGAGGAGGAGGAGAGTACCTTCTGCACTTCTTCCTTTCTTTCTGTTCATTCTTAAACAACCACATCCATTGAGGCATGTCAGGGTAAGGAGTAATCTTGTTCAGAATATAGTATGGTGTGTCATGAGTTGGATTAGGCTTGGGAACTACCTTAGGAACAACTTTCCTATTCTTAGAAATCTTCTTCTTATCTTTTTGATCATCAGAGTTTTTAAAGTCCTCATCATCATTATTGTCTTTAGAAGATTCAGGAGGATTATCATACATATTATCAATCTCTTTCAAGGCTTCCTTGGAGATTTGATTTTCAGCTTGAGGTAGCACTTGAACTTCTGGAACTTCTGGTTCAGCAACACTTTCATTAAAAATCTTAATATAATCTTCTTCCATACCAACTGACTAAAGATCATCCAAATTTGGCATTGGGGACTCAGCCCACATGCGAGGAGGAGGACAGCAAACTCTTCAGCAACTGGTATTTCTAAAATTTCAGGAATTGCAAAACTTGCCCTTAGTTACTTTACAACTTCAGGACTTATGGGAGAGGTATATCATAATATAGCCATAGATTTCTCTTGAAAAACTTCTGGAAGATAATTTATATATGCAGAATCAAAAGAGTTTAATAAACTGAATAAATCCACTATGGGATTGACAAAGCAATCACCAATAGTTAGGATCTCTGGTACATCTTCATGTTCATCTGTACAAATCATGTCAAACTCAACTGTTATATTAATATATACATCTGCATCTGCTGTTGCTGCTACTACTAGAGGAGAGAGCACTGGAACTTCTTAATTTGACATCTCCCCCTGTCTTGTTTCAGAGGGTCCTGAAGCAAGGCCCCCAGAAAAAGAAGGGACAGTGGGGGTAGCAGCAAAGAGAGCAGAAAGAGAGGAAATGGAATCATCAAGTGATTGAATTGCCTCTATTATGAGATTTTTGAGGATATGAGTGATGAGTTCCAGGAGATGGGAGATGGAAGGAGAATCCAGCTGCATTAACTCAGGTGATGTTTGAGTTTAGGCAGTGGAATGGACGATGGTAAATGGAGATAGAATGATAGGATGGATGGGAATGATATTAGTCATATCTTCATCTTTGATGGGTGAAGATGGAGGAGTATGTGAAGGGGATGAAGTATGATTGTGTTGTGGAGATGAATGTGCAGATAGTAGATTTAAGTTTATGGATGACATGAGGTTGGAGAGAGGTATGTCAACAAAATGATGTGGTAGTGGAGATGAAGGGGGTGGTATGTGCTCTAGAGATGCAATGGGAGTTGGTTCATGCACTGGAGAGACAGGTGGTGTTGGAGTATGAATTTGTGATGTGGAGGGTTGTTGGAGGGGAGTTGATGAAGGAATTGAATCTTGTGGAGGATTAGGTTATTGTTGAGAGGGAGGTAATGGAATCTGAATGGAGGGAATATCTTCTAGAGGGGTGGAGTGGTTTTCACTACCCCGGTGTCCTCAATAGTTCTGGAAGTGGATGAAGCCTAGGATGGCTTAATGATTGTCCTCTCCCATCTTCAAAACAAGGCACAAGTCAGCCTTTTGGAAGCATTTATGAAGTATGGGAGACCAGTGACTCAAATGCCTTTTCCTGAAGGAAAATCCCAAGAATTCACCCAAAACCAACTTCCTTCTTTGTATTTTTATTTTTAATTAAATTAAATAGAATCCTTGCCCAACTCACTGCTTTCTTATTCACCACAGCACACATTTCCAAAAATTGGTGCCTAGTATTGTAATCATGAGCAGTATGCTTGCCTAACAAGACTTTTCCCACAACATCAGTGAGAAACTTGTATTAAGTGGACAAGTTCTTTTTGAGGAGCTTGTTAGGGTTATTAACAGTATGACTCATTTTAATTAACATATTATCAAAATCAGAACTTTTTATCTCAATATCTTCTTCTCCATTTACTAAATCAAAAATTTCAGTTAAGACTGTGGGAGTCAGAGTAACCTGATTTCCAAAGATAGTGTCGGTCATGGAGTCAGCGTCTGGAGTAGTTGATGTATATACAAATTCTCTAATCTCATTCGCTGGTATCTTGATGATGATAGTCATGAACTTCTTCAACTGTTGATCCTCGAACAACTTCAATATATCCAAGAATATCTAATCAGAATGTTGGAAAGATTAAAAATCAATATCAAAACCGGTGTTGGTAAGGGAACTTGCTTGAATCGCCATTGTCTTCCTGCAAAACGAAAATAAAGACCAAGTGCAAGAGAACTGAAAGTGCGGGATGGAGCTCGAAGAAAACCTAGTTATAAGGTTTTCAGAATATGAACCGCCAGACTCTGTCATGCGAAAAAAAAACAAAATTCTTCGATCTGAGTTTGACAAAATATTTTAATGACAAAAGAGTTCGTTGATCTCAATCTGATGAGAGGAAAACTTTTCATAATTCTCAGGTCGACGAAAACTTTTCTGAAGCAATATCGTCGATCTCCGTTCGACGAATAAGACTTCACACAGAGAGTTCATCAATCTCTTGTCGAGGAATTATAATGACCCTGGCGCGTATGTAACAACGTTACGGCTTCGCTCTCCCGACATCGCTACCGACTTGCAGCCCAAGCACCCCAACCCATCTCCCTCCACAAGCGGGTTGTTGGTGGCCACAGCCTCCCTTTGATGAGCAAACTCCACAGTTTAGTTGGGTCGTACGGGGACATCCCAGGAGGTCACCCATCCCAGTACTACTCCAGCCCGAGCATGCTTAACTTAGGAGTTTTTTCCAACTCTCATCACCAATTGATCTGCAGCTCAACTGGTGATGAGAGTTGGAAAAACTCCATAGTTAAGCGTGCTCGGGCTGGAGTAGTACTGGGATGGGTGACCTCCTTGGAATTCCCTATATGGCCCAACTTAACTGTGGAGTTCGCTCATCAAAGGGAGGCTGTGGCCACCAACAACCTGCCTGTGGAGGGAGATGGGTTGGGGTGCTTGGGCTGCAGTACGGTAGTGATGCCTTGAGAGCGGAGCCGTAACGCTGTTATGTACGCGCCAGGGTCGTTACAATAAAAAGTGCACTTTTTATTATAATGACCCTGGCACGTACGTAACAGCGTTATGGCTTTGCTCTCCAGGCATCACTACTGGGCTACAGCCCAAGCACCCCAACCCCTCTCCAGCCCACTGGCGGGTTGTTGGTGGCCACAGCCTCCCTTTGATGAGCGAACTCGACAGTTAAGTTGGGCCATACGGGGACTTCCTAGGAGGTCACCCATCCCAGTACTACTCTCGCCCAAGCACGCTTAACTATGGAGTTCCTTCACGAATTTTCTCAAAAACTTTTCTCAGATCGTCGATCTCCGTTCGACGAACTGTGACAAATTCTTCGACAATAGACATAAATTAAATTAAAGCTTCTCTATTTATCATACCAAGCTGATTCATAAAATAACAGATGGTTCCTCTCATCTAATGGTTTGGTGAAGATGTCTGCTCATTGCAAATTAGTGTAGATATAGACAAGCTTAATTTTATTTTTGTCCACACAATCTCTAATGAAATGATGCCTTATTTCTATATGCTTAGTTATACTACGATGCACTAGATTCTGTGCAATGGAAATTGCACTTATATTATCATATTGTAAGGTTAAATTATTTAAGTTGAAACCATAATCAAGGATTTGGTTCTAAATCCACAGTATTTGGGAAAAACAACTGTCAGCTGCTATGTATTCAGCTTCTTCAGTTGAAGTAGACACAGATGTCTGTTTTTTGAAAAACCAGGACACAAGTCTAGCACCAAGGAACTAGCATGTCCCTAAGGTGCTTTTCTGTACACTCTACATCCAGCAAAGTCAACATCTGAGTATCCAGTCAACTCAAACTCTGACTCAGTTGGATATCATAGTCCTAGACTATGACAACACTTTATATATCTTAAAATCCTTTTTATAAAAGTAAGGTGAGATTCTTTAGGGTTCACCTAGAACCTAGCACAAAGGCATGTAGCAAGCATTATGTATGGCTTACTTACTATGAGATATAATAGGGACCTAACAATGCCCCTATATAAATTCTGATTAACAGGCTTGCCATGTTCATCATAGTCAATCACATCATTAGAAGCCATGAGTGTTTTCTTTGCTGAGGCATCTGACATCCCAAACTTTTTGATTAACTCCTTAGCATACTTGGACTGGGATATGAAGATGTCATCAGGCAGTTGCTTCACTTGTTGACCAAGGAAGTAAGAGAGCTCACCCATGCTACTCATTTCAAACTTGGAATGCATTAGGTCAGAGAACCTCTTGCATAGTTTGGAATCAGTAGAGCCAAAAATAATGTCATCTACATAAATTTGTACTAATAAGATTTGATCCTTATGATGTCTAGTGAATAATGTCTTACCTACTATGCCCCTAGAGAATTTATGCTCTAGAAGAGAGCTAGCTAAGGTTTCATACCAAGCTCTTGGAGCCTGCTTTAGACCATAGAGAGCCTTATGCAATTTAAATACATAAGAAGGATGGGTTGGAGAAATAAAACTTAATGGTTGCTCCACATAAACCTCTTCTTTAAGTTCACCATTTAGGAATGCACTCTTGACATCCATTTGATATACTTTGAACTTCTTGTAGGCAGCATAAGCAAGGAAGATTCAGATAGCCTTAAGCCTTGCAACAGGAGCAAATATTTTATCATAGTCAATGCCTTCCTCTTGTCTATAGCCTTGAGCAACTAGCCTTGCCTTGTTCCTGATGATAATACCTTGAGCATCTAGTTTGTTTCTGAATACCCATTTAGTTCCAATGACTGGGTAGTATTTGGGTTTTGAAACTAAATCTCAAACTCTACATCTCTCAAACTGGTTGAGCTCCTCTTGCATTGCAATAATCCAGTGTGGATCTTTCTCAGCATCTTTATGGATTGGGGCTCAGTTTGAGATATGAAGCAGGAATGCATCATGTCTTGGTTGATTTGATGCTTTGTCTGCACACCCACTGACATGTCTCCAATCACTTGAGATGCAGGGTGATCTCTAAGTGTGACAAATTTAGTTGGAGGAGTTGGTTCAGCAACAGCTTGGGGAATTAATTCTTCTTGTGGAATTATGGGAGCTGTTGTTGGTTCAACATCCACTTCAGTGGATTCATCTTAACTGTCTTCAACAATATATAGATAAGTATGTGCAGCATCCTCATTGGTGAGGGTCAACTCATCCAACTTCTCACACAAATGTGGTTCTTGCAAAGTTCACTAGTAGAAGGATTCTTCTCCTTGTAAAACATGTTAGTTTCATCAAAAGAAATATGTATTGATTCGTCCATTTTCATAATTAATTTATAATAAACCCTATATGCCTTGCTGACTTCAGAATATCCAAGAAAAAATCCTATTTCAGCTTTGGCTTCAAACTTTCTTAAGGTGTTTCTTATTGTTATTGTGAATGTAGCAAATACAACCAAAAATTCTAAAATAATCTACTTTAGGTTGCTTCCCTTTGAGTAGTTCATAGGGAGTCTTGCCCTTAATATTGTGAATCAGACTTCTATTCAGTAAATAATTTATTATGCTCATAGCCTCTGCCCAAAAGGATAGGGGCGAGTAAGCATCTAATTAGGGTCCTGTTTTTCCTTTCAGCTACCCTATTTTTTTGAGGAGTTCTAGGGGCAGAGAAACAGTGCCTGATACCTTCCTTCTCACAAAATTCTTGCATGGGAAAAGACTCAAACTCAGTACCATGATCACTTCTGATCAATGCAATTGGAGTAGAATACTCAATCCTTATGCTCTTAAGAAAGTCTGTAAGAACCTTGAAGTTATCAAATTTATTTCTCAAGAAGAACACTCAAGTGAACATAGAGAATTCATCAATAATTACTAATAGCCTTGAGCTACTAGCCTTGCTTTGTTCCTTATAATATTTCCTTTAGCATCCAATTTTTTTCTGAAGACCCATTTGGTTCTAATGACTGGATAGTCTTTGGGTCTAGGAACAAAATCCCAAACTCAGCACCTCTCAAACTGATTGAGCTCCTCTTGCATTGCAATGATCCAGTGGGGATCTTGCTCTGCATCTTTGATGGAGTGGGGCTCAAGTTGACAAATGAATCAAGCATTCATCACATCATTGTTGAGTTGATGCCTTGTTTGCACACCAATTGAAATGTCTCCAATTACTTGAGATATATGGTGATCTCTAAGTGTGACAAGATCAGTTGGAGGAGTTGGTTGAGCAATAGCTTGTAGAATTATTTCCTCTTGTGGAATTATATTAGCTATTGGAGGAAGTTCAACCACTTCCAAACTTTCTTATTCAACTTGTGGAGAAGGATGTAATGGAACCTCTTGGGTGAGGTTTAGATCATCCAATTTCTCATACAAGTGAGGTACCTGCAAAATATTATTGGTAGAAACTTCTTTCTCCTTATAAAACATGTTAGCCTTATCAAATGTAACATGAACAGATTCCTCAATTTTTAAAGCGGATTTGTTAAAGTAGGATCCCTAGTTTGGATTTGGGCTAGGTTTAATATTTAGGATGTTTGACCTTCCTTGTATAGCCAGGGTAAATTTTGTTAGTCCTAGAGTTTAGGCTAGTCACTAAAATCAATCTTCATGTACCAGCCTGTATGGGCCTTCAGTAGACTCAAGACTTAGAATAATTCAGAGTTCAGTTTATTAGTTCGAAGTTCTTCGAACTCAGCTCGACGATCGTCGATCTCAGATCGACGAACTCAGAGTTCTTTCTCTGAGTTCAGCTCGATGATATTCGAGCTCAAGTCGACGATTTATTCCTCTAGATAGATTCTCTGATCGACGATCTTGGAGTGCAGATTTATCAAGATATTTCCAGATTGAGGTTCGCTGAGCTCAGGTCGACGAACAAGATTTCTCATCTCGACGAACTTGGAACTCTGGTTGACGAAATCTGCCCAGAGGTCGACGAACTCTATCCCGAGTCAGAATGATAAGTTCTCCCTCTTCTGTCCCTAATTCATTCTATTATTTGGCAGTAATTCTCTGAGTAATTAATGCTTATATTCTCAAGAATATAGCCGTTCTTGGCAGCATTAATTATGGATTTCGTCAGAGTTAATTATTTGCTTATTTTATTGGGAAAGTTGGGGAAACTCATTAAAGAGTATATTTCCAGCCGTTTCATTCTCCAGAATCCAATCAGCAATTAATGCTTAGAATTCAAAATTTAAAAGCAGAATTAAATAGCTGGATATAAAAGAGATTTTTTCAGTCGGCTCTCGATATACAAAAGAAAGTAACATACATAAGAAATTAATATACAGAGAAGAAAATATAAAGATATAAAGAACAAAATAAAGAACAATATCCGTTCCTTCTCTATACAGAAAAGCAATCTGTTTTCCCATTGATCTTATAAAAGACTGAAGAAGAACATCAATCAGATATCATTTATCTTCTTCAACTTCTACTCCAAGAATCATCAAAGACAAAAACTCTAGATCTGTCCACAAGTTCCAAGATTTCAACAAGTCAAGGCTGAAGACCTACACCCTGTGCAAAGCTTCCAGCATTTCCTGAACTATAATCATCTCAGGGGGAGCTTTGACAAATACAATCCACTAAGTCTTCTCTGTTGATTAGAGAAAATAAGAAGACAACATCAACTTTTTTACCTCACTGTAAAAAGGGTTTATTAACTCCCTTCAAAAGTTCTTGTGTTGGTTTTTGGGCACCTGATCAAAAGCCTAAAGGGTTGTGAGATCTCCCTGCAAATAGATCTTGTGATGACAGGGCACTTGAGCAAAAACCTGTGGTGGGAGTCACCTGATCAAAAAACTGTTAGTGGATTCCTACCAGGGTGGTAGAAGAGTGGATGTACCTAGGTTTGGGGAACCACTATAAAATTCTTGTGTTGTCTGTGTGATCATTCTTTCTTTGTTTTGCTGTGCTGTGATAGTGTAGCTTAGCCTAGTTTTTATTTCATTTGTATACTACTACTATTATCACTAATTTCTTTGATATAATTTTAAAATAGCCAAAAGTTTTAAGTTACTCTATTCACCCTCCTCTAGAGTAAATCAGGTCTATCCCCTATCTTTCAATTGGTATCAGAGGGGTGTTCCTTTGGTTTAATAAGCTAACACTTGAACCAAAAGATCCTTGATATATCTGATTTTATTTTCCCTTGTTATTTTCTTTATTTTATATCATGGCACAGAACAAGGATTATGCAAGAACCATACCTCAAGTTTGTAACCTGAACAAGTTTGCTATCTGTAAGGCAAGAATTAAATTATATATGAACTCCATTGATGAAGATATTTTCAATTCTATTTTGATAAGACCACCAACTCCAGTGGCTACATCTACTGTAACTTCCAGTACTCACATTGTTCCACCACCTGAGTGGACAGATGCACAGAAGAAGGCCAAGATAGCTGATGCCAAGGCCATGAACATTCTGGCTCAAACAATGTCAGATGACATTTTTCAGAAAGTGGCAGAGTACACCTCAGCTAAATCCATCTAGGATTCCCTAAACCAGATGGTTGCTGGATCTATAGATGAGAGAAAAGATAGGAGATCAAATCTCATCTCTCAATATGAGAATTTCAAGAAAGAACAGTCAGAGTCAGTGAGTGATATGTACAATAGACTCAACTAAATCATCAATGAGCTAAAAACTCTGGATCAGGACATAACCCTCACTAAGGTCAATGATGAAATTCTCATGTGCTTCCCCAGCTCATGGGAATCTAGAATCTGACCAATCAAAGAGACAAGAAGTTGGAATGAGATTTCCACTAAATCTCTACTAAGAAAGCTCAAATCCTATGAGCAGTTAATAAAGACCAGAGAAGCTGCTGAGCATAAACTCCCTCATCAGCTAGAAAGGAGCAAATATAGCATTCAAAGCATCTGAAGAAACAGAAGCTACATTACCTAGTGAAGAATTTCCGAGTCTCCTAGCTAAAAGATTCTACAAAATGGGCAAAAAAGGATTTCAGAAGGAAGTCATCTAGACAAGATGACAAACTAAGGAATGACAAAACACCTACTAAAGAGATTGTGTGTTTTGGATGCAGGAAACCTGGAAATATCATTTCAAAGTGTCCAGAGAATAAGAATAAGGAGAAAAGAAGAGAAAAGGAAACCAGAACGCACTACAACAAGCCTTCCTCCAGCAAGCACAAAAGAAAAGACAAGGGCTTTATTGCTGAAACCTGGAGTGATACTGAAGAAGAATCCTCATCTCCCAGCTCTCGTGAAGATGAAGAGGAAGAAAGAGCAAAAGAGATTTGCTTGATGACTATCAATGCATCAGACGGTCTTTCTGAAGATGAACAGTCTAAAAAGGAATTAGAATCTGAATAGGATCAGGTAATCTCTTCATTTGATTTTAATTCAGATAGTTTTAAAACTAAATTTAAATTATTATGTAATGACTTGATTAATTCTGAGAAAGAAATTAAACTACTTAGAGATAAGATAACTGAATAAGAAAATCTTAAATCTGAAAACATCAAGTTAAAGGATGAACTAACCTTTGCAACTGAAAAAATAATGTCACTAAAATCAGAATTAGCTGAGGCAAGGCGACTTGAAGAATCCCTAAATGGGAGAAGCATCAAGTTGATGGACATCACAAGCACAGTAAATGCCAAACTTAATGGCAAGCTGGGCTTAGGTGCTTCATCAAGCAAACCTCATTTCCTTCAAAAAACATTCTGTCAACCCTCATAAAATTTATAACAAAAAAGGATAAAGAAAATTTGAATGAAGATAATAAACCAATTGAAGTCATTCAAAAAAATAAGAAAAAGCGAAAGAACAAGAAAAATCCTAACTATAACAATGTTCAGCAGATTTCGTCGAACTTAGATCGACGAAATGTGTACAGTTTGTTGAACTCAAGTCGACGAAATCCGAACGCAAACTTTTATTATGATTATTCTCTGAACTGTGATCGACGAAATAAGTATGGTTCTTCGAGCCAAGATCGACGATATTGGGGCACAAAGAATGAATTCTTTTATTCTCTGAGCGGAGATCGATGAACTCATCCCCATTCATCGACCTCAGATCGACGAACTTACTTGAATTCGTCGACCCTAGTTTATAATAACAGAAATTTTAATTCTTACAGATCATTTAATCAACAAAGAAAATATATTAATCCATTCACCAAGTGGATAATTCCACCAAGAAGATATCACCCCCTAGGGTATAAAAATCAACCTGAATATTCTTATATTTCCAGTTTTAACTATGAAAAGAAACAAGGACCCATGGTAACCATGGTCAAAAATATCTAATCTGTTTAAATGCAGGTGAAAGACTATCCCACCATAGAGGAACAGTGGTACCTGAATAGTGGTTGTTCAAAGCACATGACCGGCAGCAAGGCCAATCTAATCAACTACAAGTCTAAGCTAGGTCCAAAAGTAATATTTGGTGACTCCAACTGTGGCCAAACTGAAGGCTATGGGAAGGTTAAAATTGGAGCTGTCACTTTCAGGAAGATAACATATATAAGTAGACAGAAGCACAACCTGATATCCATAAGTCAATTATGTGATGAAAAGTTTCAGGTATCATTTGATAAATCCTCCTGTATTATTACTACAGAAGTTAACAAAGTTATTTTAATTGGAACTATAGTAGGAAACATTTATGTAGTTAACCTTAAGTCTGCTAAATCTGGAATATGTCTATTTAATCAAATAAGCAACAACAATGAACTTTGGCATAAGATATTAGGACATGTTAACTTGAAAAACATTGTTAAACTCTTTAGGGAAAACCTTGTTAGAGGATTGCCTTCTTTCCCCCTACAAGAAGGAAAGCCTTTATAGGGCTTGTCAATTAGGAAAGCAAACTAAAAACAGTTTTAAGTCACTTAATAAGAGTGATTAACCTAGGATTCTGTATTTGCTCCATATGGATCTCTTTGGACCCATTGCTATATAGAGCCTAGGAGGAAGGAATAGATTATGATCAGACATTTGCTCCAGTGGTAAGGATTGAGGCTATAAGGATTTTCTTAGCCTATGCAGCCTATAAAAGATTCAAAGACTACAAGATGGATGTAAAAAGTGCCTTCCTTAATGGAGAATTAAAAGAGAAAGTGTATGTGGAGCAATCACCAGGTCTTATCTCTCCAACTCATCCTTCATATGTCTTTATATTGCATAAAGCTCTCTATGGTTTAAAGCAAGCTCCAAGAGCTTTGTATGAGACCTTAGTTAGCTTTCTTATAGAGCATAAGTTTTCTAGGGGCATAGTAGATAGGACTCTTTTTATTAGACATCATAACAATAAAATTTTGTTAGTTCAAATATATGTAGATGATATTATTTTTGGCTCTACTGATCCCAAATTATGCAAAAGATTTTCTGATCTAATGCATTCAAAGTTTGAGATGAGTAGCATTGGTGAACTTTCATACTTCCTTAGTCTCCAAGTGAAGCAATCATCTGATGGTATCTTCATCTCCCAATCCAAGTATGCTAAGGAGCTTGTTAAAATGTTTCGGATGTGTGATGCCTCAACAATGAAAACATTTATGACTGCTAATGTTGTGATTGATTCTGATGAACATGGCAAGCCTGTGGATCAAAAAACTTATAGGGTTATTGTTGGGTCTCTATTATATCTCACAGCAAGTAGACCTGACATAATGTTTGTCACATATATTTGTGCTAGGTTCCAAGTGAACCCTAAAGAATCTCACTATATTTTGTTAAAAAGGATTTTGAGATATATAAAGGATTGTCCAAATCTAGGACTCTTTTATCCAACTGAATCAGAATTTGAATTAATTGGATTCTCAGATGCTAACTCTGCTGGATGTAGAGTGGACAGGAAGAGCACATCAAGAACTTGCTAGTTTCTTGGTGATAGGCTTGTGTCCTAGTTTTTTAAGAAGCAAACATCTGCGTCCACATCAACTGCTGAAGCTGAATACATAGCTGCAGGCAGCTGCTATTCACAGATTTTGTGGATACAAAATCAATTGCTGGATTATGGTCTCAACTTAAATAATTTAACTATATTTTGTAATAGTACCAGTGCAATATATATTGCACAAAATCCAGTGCATCATAGTAGGACCAAGCATATAGAAATTAGACATCATTTCATTAGAGATCTTGTAGAAAAAAAAGAAAATTAATCTTGTCATTATCTCTACTGATTTATAAAGAGCAGACATCTTCACCAAGCCACTGGATGAGAAGAAACATCTGTTCTTCTTAAATCAGCTAGGTATGATAAATTAGGAAACGTTAATTTAATTTTCTGTCTGAGGTCGAAGAATTTGTCACAGTTCGTCGAACGGAAATCGACGATCTGAGGATAGTTCTTGAGAAAATTTGTCAACCTGAGATCGACGAACTTTCTGTGTGAAGTTATTTTCGTCGAGCGGAGATCGATGATCTTGTTTCAAAAAAATTTTCGTCTACCTGAGAACGACGAACAGTTTTCCCCTCTTCAAACTGAGATCGACGTTATAATTTCTTCATGAAATTTTTTGTCGACCTTAGATCAAAGATTTCTTTTTCTTTTGCAGGACAGTGTCTTGCGTTTCATATTCCAAAAACCTTATAACTAGCTTTTCTTCGAGCTCCATCCCATGCTTTTTGTTCTCTTGCACTTTATCTCTCTTTCTTTTTGCAAGAAAACCAATGGCTATTCCGGCGATCTCTCTTTCCGACATGAAGTTTTACACCGGATTTGACATCGATTTCGAGTCATTCCGTCAATCCGATCAAATATTCATGGACATTCTGCAGTTATTTTAGGATCAACATCTGAAGACTTTCATGACCACCAAAATCAAGTTAGCATCAACAAAAAATAAGAGAATGGGTTTATACTTTAACTACTCCTAATGCAGATATGATGACTGGGACCATCTCAGGAAATCAGGTTTCCCTAACCCCTACCGTTTTAACAGAAATTTTTTGTTTGGTTAATGGCGATGAGGATATTGAGATAGACAGTTCTGATTATGATAATATGTTGATCAAAATTTGTCATTCTAATGGAAACCCTAACAAAATTCTTAAAAAGAATTTATCTGCTGAATACAAATTTCTTGCTGATGTTGTGGGTAAAGTGTTGGGTACATTGGAAAATGTGTACCTGATTTGAAGAAGCCTAACTTAGGTTTATGATATACATCAAGGTGTATTTGATGTTATTTTGAGTTGACATGTGCAGATTAAGAAAGTACTAAAAGTACAGGAAATTATTCTAAGTCCATGTGTCGACACCAGAAAAAGCTATGTCGACACTTCAGAAGAATTGTGTCGACACTTGAAGAAGACTGTGTCGACACAGAGAAAAATAGTCGACCACATTTATGTCGATACTGGGAAGCAGTGTCGACTCACAGAAGTATAGTCGATCTCAACTATGTCGACACTAGGAAGCAGTGTCGACTTATAGAAGTAGAGTCGACAACAGCTGTATCAACACTGGGAAGCTGTGTCGACACATTGAGGTAGAGTCGACACCAGAATGCAGTGTCAACACTTTGAGGCAGAGTCGACACATATTGGCAGGGTCGACGATAGTAGTGTCGACACCAGAAGACAGAGTCGACACATATTGGCAGAGTCGACAAAAGCTGTGTCGACACCTGAAGGCAGTGTCGACACATACTATGTTCTGAATCTATAACAACTGTGTCGACACATAGGACTTGTGTCGACACACTGCAAGTCTAGACCAAGTCATTTCCTGAAGAATGATGAAGTGCTTGAGTCGACACAAATTCTCAGTGTCGACTCATTCTCAAGATGAAGTTCTGAAGAAGCTGAGTCAACTTAAAGGCAAACCAGTCGACATCATCAAAGGCTGTTTCGACACCTAAGTTACTTGTGTCGACACATATAGACAGTTGGTCTCGACACTTTCTGACAGTCAGTCTTGACACTTTGCTGTCCAAGACAAAGGCACAGGATCTGTTTGAAGATTTGACAGTTGTGGGTTGCAACAGGTTAACTGAAGCTGTCAGACTTGTCAGAAGACAGTTAGAAACCGGATCAGCCGGTTACCATAAAGAAGGTCTGTAAATAGACAGATTCAGAAGACGATATGAGGATTTGATTTTGAGAGCAAAAAACATACAAACTAATTGAAGAATCAAATCAATAAAGTGCAAGGATCGGAAGAAGATCTTCATCAGAAGATCTAAGAAGACGATCTCAGGATCTGTCTAAGAAGAGTTCTATCAAGAATTCAGAAGTATCATCAAAGGTGTTGGATAGAGAGGGATCCAGCCACTTGAAGAAGAAGAAGGAAGCCATCACTGGTTTCTCAAGAAGGTGTTTGGGAAATCAACTCAGCTAAGTTAAGATTCAAGAAGCTTTGAAGAAAGCTCAGTTTCAGTTGATTTCATTCATCAGCTGATCAAGAACTGTCTTGTCCTTTTCTCTCTCATCAAGGGCAAGATAATACAAACTCTTTTCTAATTTCTGTAGGGTCTATCAATATAGATCTGAGTTGTAAGCCTATGTTATAAAGGCTGAGTGTAGGAGAGTTGATCTCTGAGTG
The DNA here is from genome assembly GCA_039513925.1 of Platanthera zijinensis. Classification (NCBI taxonomy): domain Eukaryota; kingdom Viridiplantae; phylum Streptophyta; class Magnoliopsida; order Asparagales; family Orchidaceae; genus Platanthera; species Platanthera zijinensis. The sequence continues at coordinate 64,604,939 of CM077097.1, read as the reverse complement.
GTAGGGCTGTTGCCTGAGTGTAGGAGAAAGTATTTCTCTGAGTTGTAGGCTTTGTGTCAAGGCTGAGGTAGGGCTGTTGAGCCTGAGTTGTAGGAACCATTTTGGGTTCTGAGTTGTAGGAACCTTTCCAGGTTCTGAGCTGTAGGATCTGCTGATCTGAGTTAAAGAGGAAGTTTGGCCGAATCTAGCATACTGCTAGATAGGTGAAGGGGGAAAGTGGATGTACCCAGACCTTGGGGAACCACTATAAAACTGTGTGCAATCTGTGTTGTATAAATTTCTGTGATTGCTGTGTTGTGTTATTTAATTCAGTTATTATATTCTACCTAAAAGTGAGAACAAGCTTTAGAACCTATTCACCCCCCCCCCCCCCTTTAATTGTTTAGGTAGTCTTGAAAGTAAAACTATCAAGTGGTATCAGAGGGAGGTTACTCAAATAAGGACTTAACAGTCTGAGTAAGATCCCTAAGGCAGAATCAAGATTCAAGAAAATGGGTTCTGGAGAGAATCACAAGGAGTTAGGGTCAATGAAATTACCAATCTATAGAAAAGAAATCTTTGGAATTTGGAAAGAAAGGGTGAGATTGTTCATGGAGGCTTCTGACCCAAGGATATACATTACAGTACAGGAAGGGCCCTTCATTCCAATGAAGGTATCAATTCTTGATGCAAATATCCAAACTCCAAAGAGTTATTCAGAAATGACAAAGGATGAAATCATTTTGGCAACTATGGATAAAAGAGCACAGAACATTATTGTAAGTGCCATAGATGATTCTACATTCCAAAATCCGATTCACTGCAAAACCTCCAAAGAAATGTGGGACACCTTGATTGTCTACATGGAGGGTTCTGAAGAAGTAAGACAGGATAGGAAGTCTATGCTCAACCAAGAGTATGAAAGTTTCAGACAAGGAAAATCGGATAGCATAACTGAATGCTATAAGAAATTCTACAGAATAGTGAATGAATTAATGTCATATGGAAGAGTCTTCAGTACCTATGAACAGAATGACAAATTCTTAAGATCCTTGACAAAGGATTGGGACACCAAGATCTGTGCCATAAGAGAAGTGGCTAAACTGGCAGAAATTTCTCCTCCAACCTTGTTTGGAAAGTTGTTCTTATGAAATGCAACTAATGGTGAGGAAGGAGGAAGAAAAGAATTCAAAAGGTGAGCATAGAGAAAAATCTATGGCCTTTAAGGCAGAAGCCACTAAAAAGAATAGGAGGATATCTCCATCTCCTCCTAAAGAGGTTGCTGAAGTTAACTCAGATATTTCAGACAATCAGGTTTCAGAAAGTAGTAACTCAGATGCAGATTTTACTGCATTTACAAGACAGTTTCAGAGATTCTTAAAGAAGAAGCAGTGGAAGTCTAGGCCCTCCACATCACAGCAAGTTGATGACTATTATCAGAAGAAAAAGTCATCAAGGAAAGAGAAGAGCGGAACAAAGCCCAGCAAGGCCACTACATCAAAGATAGTCTGCTATTGCTGCAACAGGCCTGGACATGTAGTGGTTGATTGTCCTGATAAGAGAAATGAGTCATTAGAAAAGAAGAAGACTCATCAGAAAGGCAAGAAGGATAAATCCTTTGTTGCAAAGAAGGAAAAGAGCCTAACAGATCAATCAACATCAGAGTCAGAATCTGAAGCTGAAGCATATATTGGACTATATGCTGCTACTGAAGAAGAGGAGTTCATGCAATTGCTAGACTCCATCTATGAACAAGAGGATCATTAGTGCATGGGACTGATGGCTGGATCAGAAGAAGACATGTGCCAGAATTAGTCTGGTCCTAGTAAGGTATATTGTCCTTCTATAAATTCAGTTTGTAGTACTAGTGCAGAATCAGCTACATCTGCATCAAGTGATGTAGATGGATCTGAATCTGAAGGTGATGTCTATCAGTTGATAGATAAGTATGGGGACTTGTTGCAGGCTTTTAAGAAAAGCAAGAACCTAGTCAAAATTCAGGCTCAGGAAATTGCTGATCTTAAGGTTGCTGCAACTAAGTTTGAAAAAGTAATGGATCAAAAGTTAAATGAGATTGCCAAACTGAAAAATATAACCTATATTCAGATGGGGACAATCAAATATAACAATGATCAAATTAAGAGTCTGGAGGCCAGACTAAGAATAGAGAAAGATTTAGTGGCTAGTTACTCAAAGCCAAAATCTGTCTTACCCTTGATAGATGAGTTTGTGGCTCAAAAGGGTAAGGCAGGATTATGGTTCAAAGGTAACCCCAGGGCTGCCCTATTCAAGAGAAAAGGCAAAGCTCTTGCCCAGCCACTAAACCTTTCAGTCCCTATTAAGTTTAGAAAGGTGCAAGTGCCTTCTAACCAATATGATCTTGAGAATATTCATGGTCATATTAAGGTTAATGTTCTGATAAACAAGGGTGTAAATGCCAACAGGTCTACCCATGTTCATAAACCTCATGGTTATAAGAAATCTGTGGGTGAAGCTGCAGCAGCACCAGCATTGGACAAAAATTCTTTTGTCAAGGGTGTATCTAGATCTAGATACAATAAGTTTGAATGTTGGTGTTGTGGCAAGAGAGGCCATTTTTCCTTTGACTGCTGCCATAATACAAGTGTTAGGAAGAATAGTAGTCTACCAGTTAAAAGAGTTGCTGGTAGTTTTGTTGGTGCTAACCTGAACCATGTACCCAAGACTTACTTGGGTTCTAAGAGAAAGTAAATCTGTATTGCAGGTGAGTCCAAGTTGCCATGCCCCTATATGGTACTTGGACAGTGAATGTTACAGGCACATGACTGGAACAAAGGGGCTACTGAAGGAATACACATCCGTCAAAGATGGACCTAAAGTAATCTTTGGTGGATCTGAATGATGAGTCATCAAAGGGTTTGGTATCATTTCTTCTAACCAAATTACTATTACCCAAGTGGCTTATGTACAAGGTTTGAAACACAATCTGATAAGCATAAGCCAGCTGAGTGATTTAGGATATGACATTTCATTGGTTAAGGATGGATGTCATATCAAAAGATCAAGTGATCAAGAGATCATTTTGACTGGGTATAGGAAGAGAAATGTATATTGTCTTAATTTTGTATGTGAGAATAAGGCTTCTCCCATATGTCTTGTAGCTGATGATAATGCATCTCCTTGTGTCAAGTGGCACAAGAGGTTGGCTCATCTTAATTACAAGACAATTGGCCAACTCTTTAGCAAAGAGTTAGTGAGGAATGGTCCTCAAGTTAAGTGCATAAAGGAAGGGATATGTTCAGCCTGTCAAAAGGGCAAGCAGACTAAATCCTCCTTTCATAGCCTTGAAAACAAGGATTCTGTGGGGTGCTTATACCTCTTGCATATGGATCTTTTTGGTCCTATGCCAGTTCATAGTCTAGGTAGGAAAGTCTACACTTTTGTGGTTGTAGATGACTATTCTAGATTTACATGGGTGTTCTTTCTGAGACAGAAATCAGAAACCCCAAGTGTCTTACTTAGTTTTGTAAAGCAAATTCAGAATGAACTGAACAGTACAGTGGTCAAAATCAGAAGTGACCATGGCACTAATTTTCAATCTGAAAGTATGACAAAATTATGTGAAGACTTTGGGATTCTCCAAGAGTTCTCCTCACCTAGAACACCTCAGCAAAATGGTATTGTTGAAAGAAAGAATAGAACATTAATTGAAGCTGGTAGAACACTATTGAGTGACACCTCTCTTCCAGAATATTTCTGGGCTGAGGCAGTAAACACTGCATGTCATGTAATCAATAGGGCTTCTATCACCAAGAGCCACAAAATGACTCCCTATGAGATTATGAAAGATAGAAAACCAAATCTATCCTACTTCAGGATCTTTGGTTGCAAGTGCTATATACTTAACAATGGCAAGTCATATTTGACTAAGTTTGCGGCCAAATCCCAGGAAGGGATATTTATTGGGTACAACATAAATAGTAAGGCCTATAGAGTCTTCAACTTGACTAATCAAGTTGTAGAGGAGTCTGTTCATGTTGTATTTGATGAAACAAGATTAATCAACTGTGAGTTGTCTTGTAGATCAAATGATTCAACAGGTATAAGCCAAAGGATGGACAAGCTTCCCATTGTAGAAACATCAAAGGAAGATGGAGCATTGGAAAATGAAGGCTACTGTCTAGGGGAGTACAAGACTCTTTAGAAGCTGATGAAAACCAGGAGGTACAGCATAATGAAGGAGCTGGAGATGTTCAACCTGAAGGAAACCTTCCTCCAGCTACAAGACATCTTAATGATCATCCAGCTAATCAGATTATAGGTGATTCAAAACAGGGAGTGCAGACTAGAAGTAGAAATCTGAGCACAGTTCTGCATTCAAGTTTCCTATCTCAAATGGAGCCTAAGAAGTTTGAAGAAGCCATACAAGACCAACACTGGATTGATGCTATGCAAGAGGAGCTGAATCAATTCAAGAAGGTGCAATGTCTGTGGGCTTATTCCTAAACCAAGAGGCCACAACATCATTGGCACAAAGTGGATCTATAGGAACAAGTTGGATGAGAGTGGAATAATTGTGAAGAACAAATCTAGATTGGTTGCTAAATGTTACAAGCAGGAAGAAGGGATTGACTTTGATCAAACCTTTGCCCAGTAGCAAGGCTGGAGGCAATTAGAATGTTCCTTGCCTATGCAGCATATCAAGACTTTAAAGTGTACCAGATGGATGTGAAATCAGCATTCCTGAATGGTGATTTAAAAGAGGAAGTCTATGTAGAGCAGCCATCAGGTTTTGTAGATTCTCTTAAACCTGATTATGTATATAGGCTTAGGAAAGCTTTGTATGGGTTAAAGCAAGCCCCAAGGGCTTGGTATGAAACCCTGTCTACTTTCCTTATTGAGAACAAATTCTCAAGAGGGAAAATAGACAAAACTTTATTCCTTAGGGAATCAAAAGGTAAGATCATCTTAGTTCAGATCTATGTAGATGACATAATCTTTGGATCTACTAAGAACAACCTTTGCAAAAAAGTTTGCCAAACTTATACAAGGGAAGTTTGAGATGAGCAGTATGGGGGAACTTAAGTTGTTCTTGGGACTCCAAGTAAGATAGACTGAAGATGGCTTGTCCATATCTCAGTCTAAGTTCACCAAGGAATTAATTAAGAAGTATGGTATGGAGTCATCCTCCATCATGAGAACTCCTATAGGAACAAGTATGCCTATATGCAAAGATGATGCAGGTAAACCTGTTAATGAATCTTTGTATAGAGGAATAGTTGGCTCTCTACTATATCTCACTACTAGTAGACCAGATATTATGTATGCTACATGTGTCTGTGCTAGGTACCAAGCCTGTCCTAAAGAATCTCATTATACTGCTGTCAAAAGAATTCTGAGATATCTTAAGGGCACAACTAATCTAGGCCTTTGGTGCCCTAGGAATAGAGATTTTCTACTAACAGGTTATTCAGATGCAGATTTTGCAGGCTGTAGAGAGGATAGAAAGAGTACTACAGGTACTTGTCAATTCTTGGGAGGAAGACTGATATCATGGAGCAGTAAGAAGCAGACTAGTGTGGCAATATCCACAGCTGAGTCAGAATATGTTACTGCTAGAAGCTACTATGCACAGCTATTGTGGATACAACATCAATTGAAAGATTATGGTATTCAAGTAAGTAGAACACCTTTATTGTGTGATTCTAAGAGTGCTATTTCTATTGCTATTAATCATGTTTCTCATAGTAGAACTAAGCATATAGAAATTAAATACCATTTTCTTAGAGAGCATGTAGAAAGAGAAGACATCTCATTGGAATTTGTTAAAACAGATTATCAAATAGCAGATGTATTTACTAAGCCACTGGATGAAACAAAATTCAATAAATTTAAAATTGACTTAGGCATGCTGACCATTAATTAGTTTATCAACAAACTTTCAAGTGATATCAAGTGATATCAAGTGGTATTGAAAAAAATAAACAAATATTGGCTAAGTAAAATGGTGTCGACACTTATAGTGATAAGGTGTCGACTCAGTGAAGTCTTGTCGACTAGTCAGAGAAATTGTGTCGACACAGAGAATATGTGTCGACACTTAAGGGTCAAATAGTCGACTCATCCAGAAATATAGTGTCGACTTCACCAGAACATTGGTGTCGACACTTACAGATTTTGTGTCGACACTTGAACAAAGAGTCGACACAGAATTTTTGATGCTCTACTATCTATCTCAGGTGTCGACATATCCTCAATTGGTGTCGACACATAGTAGACAGAATTGTTTGTCGAGACAATAGAAGTTTGTGTCGACACATTCCATCTGTGTCGACACATTTAGATTGTTTTTGCCCGACTTTTGATCTTCTTTCTTTAGAGGGTATAAATAGGTCAACAACGTATTCTGTCGACACGCTCACAAGGTTTTCGAGACTAAAACCCTGTGTCGACATTCTCTCTCCTTCTCTCAAGCCTTCTCGACTAATTCAATGGCGCCTAAGGTTGAAGATAACGTGAATGAAGGATATGAGCTGGTTAGGGCTGCGTTCGACACCGCCGCACCAGAATTGAAGCAAGTGATTTCCCTTATTGCTGAAAATGGATTGGAATTTCTGGTTTCTAAACCAACGAAGATCTGGAAGAAGGAGGTACTTGAATTTTACACTTCTGCATCAGTGGATTCTTCTGGACTCAAGATCAAATCCACAGCTCATGGCACCAAGGTCAAACTTACTCTACGAAGTTTAAGACAAATTCTTCACTTGCCAAGCATTGAGAATGAAGAAGAGGTTCCAGCCACTAAGACAAGGGAGGCTCTCCAATGGTGTGGGTTGGATCCAACCATAAAGATTGGAGCAGCCTTCAATAGAAAAGGAATGAATCACCAGGGCAAATTTCTGTCTGAGATAGTTGGAAAGGTGATTTTGTGCAAACCTGGAGGACATGATAGGGTCTCAGCCTATATGTTCTGCCTTATGACAAGAATTGTTTTCAAAATTCCAACTGACTGGTCAGCAGTTGTATTTGATAAGATCAAGGAAGGACTTAATAAGCCAAATCTGGCTAGGATTGTGAGTTTATACCTGACTGGAGTCATCCCAGAAGTTATGCAACAACTTCCTGGGACTAAGATTAATCATATGAGAAAGATGGATATGAGATTATTCTCAAGATGGGATAGATTTCTATCCAAAGAGATGCCTGAGGTGGACAGGCATGATTCACCTGAGAAATCCCTAGGTCATGAACAAGGTACTGAGCAGCATCAAGAAGAACAAGTTAGAGAACCAATTGAGGACCTGACTAGATCTACTCCAGCTCAGAAAGAAACATTACCTACACAAGAGCAGGGGGAGAAAGTCCATTCTCCTGCTCAGGATATTACTGATCCTGCACAGGTGCAGGGGGAGCAAGATCATTCTCCTGCCCAGGACATTCCCCATACTTAATAGGTGTAGGGGGAGAAAATTTTTGAACAAGTCCAAGAGGTAGAAAGGGAAAACCTACCAGAAGATCTGAATATAGCTGATCTAGATGATTCATCTTCTGTTCAAGCTCTGAAGGAATACACTCTAGATGAGTTGTTTCCTAATGTTGAAATTGTTGCTGATAGAGTAGAGTAGGAACAAGACATTAAGAAGGCACTAGACATGGAGATAGAGCAAGCAATTGAGATAGAGCAAGAAGTTGAAAAGGAACAAGAAATTGAGGAGGAGCAAGTTGTTGTGGGGGAGTCTGTGAATGTTGAGGATGAACAACATATCACTGAGACAGACATTCCTCCTCCTCCTCCTGAAAGTGTTCAGATAGAAAGCTCATCAGATTCTGAGAATGAAGAAGCCAGAATGGCTAAGAAGAGGAAACTTATTGTCTTCAAGAGAAGGAGCAAAAGCTATAAGCAAGCACTACAGACCACAGATCACTAATCTCCATATGAATTTAATTACAACAAGTTCATGGTAGATTTGCAAGTGAAGCTGGATGAACAAAGAGTAGCTTTAGAGAAATATGTTGATGAGAATAATAGGTCACTTCAGTTTGACTTGGCTCAAGATATTAAATCTATCAGATTTGAGATAAATATGAATAAAAAGGAAATGATAGATTGCTTCCATAAGGGAGGTAATGTTGTAGTATTTTTGGCTAAACAACAGCAATCCATTCTTACTAAAGTAGATGATATTGCCTTGAAGCAAGGTTATGTTTTGGAAAATTAGCTGAGGATGAATGATAATCTGGCTGAATCTCACCATGAGATTCTTAATAAGATAGTAGATACTGCTGCAGGACTGTCTGCTGCAAGAGCTAAAGAAATGGAAGTGTATGATCAGAAATTCAAGGAGGCTATCACTTCAGTTCAAACTGCTATCACAACCTCTCAGACAGAGATTTCTACTAAGCTTCAAAAGTTGAAACCATATTTTAAAGAGGGTGTGAATTATCTTGATGTCCAGATCAGATTTCAGAAGGATGATCTCAGAGACCATATTGAAAGAGAAGTCCTAAAGGGGGAGAGATTATTAGTTCATGCTGGCTCAGAACACACCAAATGGGTGACTAATAGTATTCAAGCAACATTGGGATATCCACCTTTATGTGATTATGATATGGTGGCTGAGTCAGGAATTCAACAAGGTTTACTTGAAGGCAATCAACCTGAGGTTGCCCAAGTCATTTACCCCCCTACAGAAATTGATATGATTAATCAGCAAGTACAGGCTATGTATAGTCCTCCACAGGAGGTTACAAATGTTGTTATTGAGAAAGTTGATAAGCCTGATGCAAGTTTGAAAGAACAATAAGATGCTCTACTGTCCAAGAAAAGATTTAGAGAGCAAGCTGAACTTAGGCCTGACTTTGAGCAATAGAGTCCCACTTCAAGAAACATTATACTGACAGCATGGAAGGCTGTAAAGGATCAAGTTCAGGAAAGAGGAAAGTGGTATAATGAGATTGAATGGCAAAAGTATGAAGCTAGGCAGGAGGCTATAGTTCAATATAGAAGAAAAGCCAAGATGGGGAGGCTACCACCAGATGCTCAGGAGCCAAGCAAATATTTTCCAAAGCCCTTTCACTACTTTGAGAGGCAAAGACTCAAGGAAGAAGCTCAGAAGAAAGCTGATCTGAAAGGCAAGAAGCCTGCTGAGGTTGCTGAACCAGCTGTGAAGGCTCAAATTCAATTTGGCAAAGGAATTGTCATAAGAGAGTCAGATCAGTCTTAGCTTAAACTTACCAGTCCTTTCAATTGTTTTTGTAATGTTTTGTTAAGTCATTCAATGTAAACATCTGTAACAAACATTTCCAAGTTATAAACAAAACATTATTCTGTAATCATTTATTAATGTTCATCTTTATTCTGTGATGAATTTGTTGTATGTTTTGTTTATTAAAGTATTCCTGTAATGTCATGCTTATATACATCATTATATTATATTTTTTAAATGGTGTATATCATGAGCTAAAAGGGTTATGACTTCTCCAAATAGGGGGAGATTGTTGGGTACATTGGAGAATGTGTACCTGATTTAAAGAAGCCTAACTTAGCTTTATGATATACATCAAGGTGTATTTGATGTTATTTTGAGTTGACATGTGCAGATTAAGAAAGTACTAAAAGTACAGGAAATTATTCTAAGTCCATGTGTCGACACCAGAAAAAGCTATGTCGACACTTCAGAAGAATTGTGTCGACACTTGAAGAAGACTGTGTCGACACAGAGAAAAATAGTCGACCACATTTATGTCGACACTGGGAAGCAGTGTCGAATCACAGAAGTATAGTCGATCTCAACTATGTCGACACTGGGAAGCAGTGTCGACTTATAGAAGTAGAGTCGACAACAGCTGTATCAACACTAGGAAGCTGTGTCGACACATTGAGGCAGAGTCGACACCAGAAGGCAGTGTCAACACTTTGAGGCAGAGTCGACACATATTGGCAGGGTCGACGATAGTAGTGTCGACAACAGAAGACAGAGTCGACACATATTGGCAGAGTCGACAAAAGCTGTGTCGACACCTGAAGGCAGTGTCGACACATACTAAGTTCTGAATCTATAACAACTGTGTCGACACACAGGACTTGTGTCGACACACTGCAAGTCTAGACGAAGTCATTTCCTGAAGAATGATGAAGTGCTTGAGTCGACCCAAATTCTCAGTGTCGACTCATTCTCAAGATGAAGTTCTGAAGAAGCTGAGTCGACTTAAAGGCAAACCAGTCGACATCATCAAAGGCTGTGTCGACACCTAAGTTACTTATGTCGACACATATAGACAGTTGGTCTCGACACTTTCTGACAGTCAGTCTCGACACTTTGCTGTCCAAGACAAAGGCACAGGATTTGTTTGAAGATTTGACAGCTGTGGGTTGCAACAGGTTAACTGAAGCTGTCAGACTTGTCAGAAGACAGTTAGAAACTAGATCAGCCGGTTACCATGAAGAAGGTCTATAAATAGACAGATTCAGAAGGCGATATTAGGATTTGATTTTGAGAGCAACAAACATACAAACTGATTGAAGAATCAAATCAAGAAAGTGCAAGGCTCGGAAGAAGATCTTCATCAGAAGATCTAAGAAGACGATATCAGGATCTGTCTAAGAAGAGTTTTATCAAGAATTCAGAAGTATCATCAAAGGTGTTGGATAGAGAAGGATCCAGCCACTTGAAGAAGAAGGAAGCCGTCACTGGTTTCTCAAGAAGCTGTTTGGGAAATCAACTCAGCTAAGTTCAGATTCAAGAAGCTTTGAAGAAAGCTCAGTTTCAGTTGATTTCATTCATCAGCTAATCAAGAACTGTCTTGTCCTTTTCTCTCTCATCAATGGCAAGATAATACAAACTCTTTTCTAATTTCTGTAGGGTCTATCAATATAGATCTGAGTTGTAAGCCTATGTTATAAAGGCTGAGTGTAAGAGAGTTGATCTCTGAGTGGTAGGGCTGTTGCCTGAGTGTAGGAGAAAGTTTTTCTCTGAGTTGTAGGCCTTGTGTCAAGGCTGAGGTAGGGCTGTTGAGCCTGAGTTGTAGGAACCATTCTGGGTTCTGAGTTGTAGGAACCTTTCAAGGTTCTGAGCTGTAGGATCTGCTGATCTGAGTTAAAGAGGAAGTTTGGCCGAATCTAGTACACTGCTAGATAGGTGAAGGGGGAAAGTGGATGTACCCAGACCTTGGGGAACCACTATAAAACTGTGTGCAATCTATGTTGTATAAATTTCTGTGATTGTTGTGCTGTGTGATTTAATTCAGTTATTATATTCTGCCTAAAAGTGAGAACAAGCTTTAGAACCTATTCACCCCCCCCCCTCTAGGTGTTTAGGTAGTCTTGAATGTAAAACTATCATAAAGTATTGCTGGGCAAACACACAACCCATGATTACATTACCAAGCACCAGTTCTTAGTGATGTGTGTTGTGGTGAACAATAATGCAGTAAACTTGGGAAAGTTACTGTTTGATTTGATCAAAAAGAAGAATACTAAGAAGGAAGTATGTTTTGGGAGGATTTTAGGCATTTTCCTCAAGGCCAAGGCATCTGAATCACTAGTCTCTCAGACCATATTCATTAATGCATCCAATAGGCAGACTTGTGCCTTATTTGGCAGATGGGAGAGGACCATCACTAAGCCATCCAGGGCTTCCTCCTCTTCCAGGACTTCTGAGGATATAAGGGCAGTAATAGCCTCTCCTCCACCTCAAGAAGTTGCTCTTCCCTCCATCAGAATTTCATCGCCTCCTTCTAAACAACCATCTTCCTCTTCACTTGCTATTTTCACATCTACCCCTCCAACTTCACCTCTTCCACCACCATCACCTCCTCAGTCAACTATCATCATTCATGAGGATGAAATTATTATTGATCTCATTCCTCCTCTATCTCCACCTCCAAATCATCTAGATGACATTCCATCTACCTCCTCTCAGCTTACTTTCAATCTGCTATCTCCACCTCCACCATCTCCACATCAATCCCCAGCTCAATCTCCCATCCAGGATATCCCCATTACATCAATTCCAACCACATCTACTATAATTCCAACTGACATTCCTTCTTATCCTACATCCACATTCCTAGAACACATTCATATAGATTTCCCTCAGTCTTTCTCAGTATGTTCAAATTGTGGACATCAGTCCTCCTTCACTCCCTCTGCTCCAGAACCTCCATATCTAAATTTCTCTGATATTGCCAAGGATCTTCTAAAATTCATTTCTCCCTCTCTAGAGCAATTAATAGCAAATGTTATTGCTCCTCTCTCTGCCTCTATTAATTATCTCTTTATTAGAATTGTTGCTCTCCATTCTATCCCTTCTTCTGGGGGCCGGGCTTCAGGACCCTCTGAAACCAGGCAGGGGGAGATATCCTGTGAAGAAGCTCCAGTTCCTCCAGTTTCTCCTTTAGTGGTAGCAGCAGTACTAGTTGTTCCATCTCCTATTCTTCTAGCAGCAACAGCAGCAGATTCTCTTGAAATAGACATCCATGCAGATATTATTGATATTATAGATATATATTCAGATATTGTTAAGGCTTATGATATTGATGAAGAAATAAGCACTGTTGGTGATCCTATTATAAATCCATCAGTTGATTTAAAATCTCAACTAGATTTAAAATCTTTACTTGATTCTTTCAATCCAGTCTACATATATGCTTTACCAAGTTTTGTTGTTGATTTTTCCAAGTCTATTGTATGTTATTCTGCCCCAATAAGTCATGCAATTATGGACCAAATAAGGGCAAGCTTTGTTGCTTCAGTGGTTACTGAAATATTAGTTGTTGAAGATATCCGTGAACCCGTTTCTGAGCCCAAGGCTTTCTCTCCTCAAACTTATAAGATGGATGAAAGTCCTATACCAAACTTGGATGATATCATGCTTGCAGATATAGAAGAAGAAGAAAAAGGAAATCAGAGTGTTACTGAAAGTTTTGCAGAACCAAAATTTCTAGTAAAGCCTCAGGCTGAGAAGCAGATCTCCAAAGAAACTCTAAAAGAGATTGATGATTTATATGTCCATCCTCCTAGATCATCTGATGATGATGATGATGAT